>OY755211.1:21614770-21843334 GCA_963576765.1 Draba incana | reverse complement strand
AAAATGAAGCTGCCAATGATTTGTTCGCATGTACCCTGAACAGTCATTCAGAAAACCCAGGTTCCACGCTGGTAAAACTTAGGGTGTACTTGTTCTCGGAAAGACGTGTCTAGAGAACAGCACCATTCTGCAAAGCCCAACAGCAACGTTGGCAGATAAAGAGTGTGAGCGCATTTGCGTTTTCTCTACTAAACAAAGCCTGATTCATGAGCAAACAAAGCCTCATTTATGAGCAAACGAAGCCTCATTCGTGAGCAAACGAAGCCTCATTCATGAGCAAACAAAGCCTCATTCATGAGCAAACGAAGCCTCATTCATGAGCAAACAAAGCCTCATTCATGAGCAATTGACCAAGAACGAGCCTCATTCATGAGCGAAAAATAAACTAAGTCATAAACAAGGGGAGATAGTCAGTCATTGGCCTCCTCATCCTCATCGGTTTTGTCCTCGGCAACCTCGCCATCGGCATTCAGGACACGGAGTCTTAAAACCTCCATAGGAAATACGAAGTCTTAAAACCTTCGAAAAGAAAAAAACATTTCTGCAAAAACGCAGCAGCTTCAGCAAACGAACCAGGAAGTCTTGAAACCTTCAGAATGCTTACGGAGTCTTACAACCTCCAGTATGAAGTTACCCTCTACTGCTGTGTGAGTGGTTATGCCAACAACGCCATGACTTTGAACGTTAACGCTGATAACCCAATACATCTTTAACTCGGCACTATTATCTCTAACACTACCGAGCTGGGGGGCTAACTGTTGGGGTCGGTTTTCACCCGCTCAACATTAACGTCCAAAGACAAGATGACTAAAGAAATGGCCCTCCGGACTCTCGATGAAGAAGGCGTAACGGCACCTAAGTCTTCCTGCGAAGCAAAGCATGTGGTAGCGGAACAAACCTGGGCGAAGCAGGAATGGACCGGGACCACAAAGTGCGACCACGGCTTCGCCCTCGTGCGACCATGGCTTCGCCCCTGTGCGACCACGGGCTTGCCCTTGGCCGACCACGGCTTCGCCCCAGTGCGACCACGGGCTCGGCCTTGGCCGACCACGGCTTCGCCCCAGTGCGACCACGGCTTCGCCCCTGTGCGACCATGGGTTCGCCTTTGGGCGACCACGGCTTCGCCCTTTTGCGACCACGGGCTCGCCCTTGGGCGACCACGGGCCCGCCACCATGGGCCGACCACGCGGTCACCTTAGTCGTTGATCTTATCCTCAGTTCGATGCAGTCTCCGGCCCATCGACATGAGGGAAGCCCGAAGCCCAGTCCAGACGCAAAGCCCACTTTGACGCAACCGACCTAGGCAAGGGAGGAATCCGCGAAGACTTAGGAAGCTTAGCCGCCTTAGAGATAGTATATATACTTGATGTAAAAGCCCTTGAGAAGGCATTCGCAAATTCATTCACAATCTTGTATTCAAACTTTACACAGCAATCAAAGAAAAGCTATCATTCATCTCTTGCGACCTTAGCTAACCCTAGAAATCTCTACTTCCTCACGAAACCCTAACAAATCTAATTGTGCTAGTTTAGGCTCCCACAATAACTCCTCAAAAAGCAAATCTAGATTCCTCCAAGAAGAACCAGTCCCTTGGACCAAAGTTGTTTTAGCCATTTTTGAGTACTAGAGGTTGACCCACGCGATGCGTGGGTTTATTTACAGTTTGCATTTTTGTAAATTGTGTAATGTGATTCATGTTTTGTAACTAATAAACTTGGAATATGTTCTTGAAGCTAAGTTTTGTAGTGAATTGTGTCTTAGATAAATTTTGTTGTTTGTTCAATCATCTTAAAATCTGATTACCATGACCCATAAATTAGTTCTTGAAGCTAAGTTTTGTAGTGAATTGTGGGTGTTTCGGTTTAGTTTTGAGTTCGGTTCGGTTTGGTTTATTTGGTTTTAGTAAAACTCTAACCAAAGCCAACCAAACTTAGTTCGGTTCGGTTTTGATTCGGTTCGGTTTTAATTTGGTTCAGTTTAGTTCGGTTTGGGTTAAGTTTGGTTCGGTTTTGATTTACACATAAATCATAAGTATTGTATTGTACCTAAAAAAAATCAGCATAAATCATACATATTGTATGTTAGTTTTAATACGTATTGTAGGTTAGCTTTTAATACATAAATCATACATAAATTATACTAAAAAAATCAACATAAATCATACGGATTGTTTCTATATTACTATTAAACATAATTAACTAATTTGTGAAATAAATGTATTGGGTTTTCGGTTCTGTTCGGTTTTGAACCGAACCATTTGGGTTGAGGGAAAACTTATCCAAACGGTTTGTGTGTAGACTTTGGTTCGGGTTGGGTCGGTTTGAGTTCGGTTGGTTCGGGTCGGATCGGTTCGGTTCACTTAAAAATTCTCTTTGTACACTTTTTCACCAATATTTCTTTTGTCATGTTTCAACCTAAATTCGTTTTTCTCCGTACATCTATTTTTGTTATGTCTTCCTATAAAATTTCATATTTTTGTATATACTTTCTTCTTTTTTGTTTTAATCTAATTTGAATCTCTAATAATTATAAAATAGCAATAAATATAAATAAACATGAATTCATGAATTTTTACTATAAATTGTATTCTACCATTTTTTGTTTTGATGATGAGGATATTTTATATGGAGTGAGAATGTATATATTGGGACACTGATTTTTGTCTTTCATGTTCATATAAATTTATGTACATTTTATTATTATTCTATTATTAGACATTTGAGGTTTTTTGTATCTAATTTATTCATTGAAAAAACTTCTATTCTATAAATTATTTTATTGTTTTTATCAAATATGTATTTATTGTCTTCTAAATCTACCATATATTAGTTCAACATAGAAAATACTTAAGATTTAGAATACTATTTTGTAAATGTTGTTCTTCCTAATAGGGTCATAAATGAAGGAGTTTAGTTAATTTATAAGTATAATGGTTGAAAAAAATGTAAGTTGGATTTAATGTGAGACTTTGTTTTTAATTGAAGTGAAAAATTTTTAATAAGAAATAAAATTTTCATATTTTATGGAATATATAAATCTTAAAATCAATTTTTTTATTTTATTTTGTTTTGTTTTATTTTCTTTTAACTTCTTGGAAATATGGTCATTTCATTTTTTTGTTTTTTACTGTATCACTTAATTCATAAGCATATTATATTTTGTTTTAGTATGTGTAATATATATTTTAGCATATTATTATTACTTATAAAATCCTTATATACATAAAATCTTATTTTCATGTTCATTCATTTTACTTAGTAATTCACGTTTTTAATTTAATTTAATCATTTATTAGTTAGAAAAATTAATTAATACGATTTACATTTATATAATGAACATAATGTAAAAATTAAATAGCTTTAAAAGTAAATTTGCCTATGTGGACACTCTAGATGGAGAGAGAACTCCCTAATTATATAATAGATTCTTTCACATTCTTTCTTGCTGTTTTCCCTATTTCGCCTTCCATTAATTCTTTCACCTATAATTTCAAAATAATTATTAGACTTCAAGAAAGAAATAATTATAAATAAATATATCAGTTTGTAACGTATTTCTTTTACGTAAAAAATCATTTTCTTATATAACAAAAACTTATAATATACTAGATTAATACCCTCCTGATGCGAGAATTATTTGATTTATAGTAAAATAGTTATGTTTAAATAATGTTTTGAAGAAAATCATATCATATTCTTAATTCAAACCCTAATTTAGATAATGTAGTGATTAAAGATATAGGTGCATATGTAATTTAAAAAAATATAACCTCGTATCTCATATAATTTGAAATTTTTGGAATTGTAACATCCGCGAACCAAAATTGGAAATTTTGGTGTTCGTGTCGAGTGACACATGTAGTGTGTCGATCGACACACCTTGGGTGTCGCTCGACACGAGGTTTTTGCTGAACCAGGTAATTACCGTTTTAATTACGGTTTTGGCTGGGTTTAAGGTATTTATATACCTAGGGATGGGTGTAGATTTCCCAGCCGTCGTGATAGAGGTTTGAGCAGAGAAAAATTAGTTGAGAGAGAGAGATTTAGTGTTTTGAGAGAATTGTTGCAACAAAATTCTCCCGAGACCTTTTCCTTCTAGTTCTATAGGCGCATGACTCGTGTTTTAGGCGTGGTTTGTGTGAGCTCTCGTGATCAGTTCGTTCTAGAGTAGAAGAGGGTATGGTTTGTGTGTTCTTTGTGCCTCAAATCGTTTTCATTCATCCTTTTTAGCAAAGGTGAGTTCGCGACCATTGGTTTTTAGGCAATGACGGTGTTGTTGATGTTTCGTGATGATTATTTTGATTTATTTTGTGCGTGAATGAATTGATATTGTTGTGGTGGGTAGACAAGGAAGTCTGCAAATTTCATACTTGTAATGGAAATATAACTCATCTGACTCGAAGGATAACATAAAAAGATTGAATGGGGAGAGGACATGAAAAAGAGTTGGATAACTCATAAATATCCATAAAGGGTTGGATATCATTTTATGATGAAATATGCTAGCAACGAGAAAGAAGTGGTGGTTAAGAAAAACGATCATAATAAAATAGTGGAAATAAACTGAGTGGCGCGGTAAGATCATGGTGGGAGCATGGTAACACATTACTTACACTTGGATGTTCTACTGCAATCGAGCTAGGACCGCTTGTTAATAATTGTTAGTGCTAACCAAAATGTTAAGGATCCAATTTTGATTAGGCAAGTAAAGGCAAATGGAATGTCTACAAATTTGAGGATTAAGGATGATTACTCGAACCATAAAAATCAGAATAAATGGATGAGTGCTGAGTGATGCGAGTAAGTTTTAACCACAAATAAAATCCGCAAGTGCACAGACAATCGCAGTAATATATGAGGTATCAAATCCACAGAGACCAAGGTTACACTATGAGATTATGAGATTCTAATTTAAAGCTAAGATAAAATGGGATTGGTTGTAATGAAACAATGAACGAAACAGCAAATTAAACAATGTAAATTCAATAAGAGAAAAGCACTAGATCAAGGTCATTCGCCGGTGATTTCGGATTAAAGACTGAGCAACTATTCAGGATTCAATTTAAACGCGGCCTAGAACTCAAACATAAATGTAATATTGCCCCACTGTCGTGATGCATCAATATCTTTATCTAACAACCTAAATGCCTAAACTGTCGTTTGAATTCAGAGATGTTGACAAGCATTATCGAATGGGTTCAATTTGTTCACAATTGATGGTAACAATCAACTGTCGTTGGTTACACACCAATTGCTCACCAATGGTTAATCTAGCAACCTAGAGCACTGTCGTGAATAAGTTTAACTTGAAATCATAGATTAGGTGTACAAGCTAATCTAAGCGTTATGAATTCCAATTGATGAAGACGAATGATAATCTATCCTATTTGGCTCAGTCACTAATCAATCCTAAATCACCATTGAAATCCCCTAATCTAGCTAATGGACTACTCAAACATGGAGAGATCAAACGCAGCAAACAACAAGAGAGAATTCATAATGAAAATAAAAGAGATAAGGGTTTTAGAATTCTTCTCAATAGATGTTGTGGAATGAAATCTCCAAATCTTATAAGAAAATCCAATGGAATGAAGAACACTTGAGTATCAATGGGAACAATGGAGTCTCAGCCTCCCAAAAAGGTGAAAATGAAGTGAAAAAAAGGGATAATGTTTCAGAGATGGCTACCCTCTTATTTATAGGAAAAATTAGGTTAAATTGGTTCTGGGGACCGGTCGGTCCCGATTCCAGGGAGCTCTTGGATATTCGGGCCCTCGTGCGAGCAGGTGCTCGCTCCAAACCGAGCAGGTGCTCGGTTATGAAAAATGCCATCTTTTCTCCAGATTCGTCCCTTTTGCTCCAATGACCCCCAATGACTCCAATCTATGCTTGAGAGCCTCCTAGAACCTGAAAAGACACAAAAGAAACTGGAAAGAACCGAAAACAATAGAAAACAATAAGTAAAAGAGGCCAAAATCCTAATATATCAACTCCCCCGGACTTAGATCTTTGTTTGTCCTCAAACAAAATAAGATCAAGGACAGAAGAGTGTCTGAAGATCGCATGGAATTCACTCGCTTGTTGGAAAAATCTTTGGACTTCATACTTTCATCACTTGGCCTTAGAACATGTACCACAACCTAACCTTATTCACTCACAACTTAGCAAAACTTCGGAATCCTCAATATCATCTCTTAATCAATTAATGAAAATGAAAGTGCAGTGATCTTACCCAAGGGGAATCGTTTCAAGGGGTGCCGACTTCTCCTAACCAAGACCCTCTCCCGTATACTCTTTTTCTCAATTTTTTTATTTATTATTATTATTTTTTTATTTTATTATTTTTTTCTTATGGGACGAATCTAATGAGGTCACAAAGGAGATACGGGTTTACGCATCATCCCTTGGTTCACTCGAAACTTTTAGTTTCCCTTACAACATGCTTTCCGTGAGGTCACAAAAGAGACACGAGTTTACGCATCATCCCTTGGCTACTTGGGCATATTGCTTTGAAGTTTTTTTTTAATGGGACGAATCTCCATGAGATCGCAAAGGATACACGGGTTTACGCATAATCCCTTGGGTCACTTCGATCCTTTTAGTTTCCCTTAAAACATGCTCTCCTGAGGTCACTAAAGATATACGGGTTTACGCATAGTCCTAAGGGTCACTTGGGCATGTTGCTTTGAATTTCTCCCCCTTTTTTTTTTTTTTTTTTTTTAATAAGGGGAGAATTTAAAAGTTAAATGGTTCAAAAGTTAGAGAGGAAAGAGTATACTTGTTGGAAAGTTGTTGTGTCTTATACGGTCGGGAAATGTCTTGCCCAATGAACATCAAAACTCTGAGAAAGAAATTAAAAGTCAAGATTAAATACCAAATAGGGATTTGAGATGACATTGGATCAACCTAATTTCTTATAAGTGTGAGCTTTGGGAGAAATTTTAAATCTAAATCTACCCATAACCTGTCGTGGGAGCACCCTGCACGAGCATGTGCTCAGCAGAGATGTGGGGTGCTCGAAACAGTACTTTGGCCAAGCTGTGAATCATACAAGTAATCCCTAGTCCGAACATAAATCCAATAGATCAAGTCCATAATTCCATTTCCAAACAACCTCTTATTGACTCGATAAACTCAAAAGCAAACTCAAGAAAAACTAAAATCAAACTCAAAAGCAGATACAACAACAAGACCGCTCCCCCGGACTTAAATCACACCGTCCCCGGTGTGAAAAAGTTCAAGAGATTGGCGACACAATAAAAATAAAATGGATAGTACAATGATGGATAGAAGGGTAGGAAAGATATCACCGATTAGAAGCTCGGCGATGGGGAGTGATGAAAACGATGGGAAACTAGGGTTGCGACGTGATGAGGGGAGGGGGTTCTCGATCTCTGCAAAAAGAAAAGAGGAAATGTTAGTAAAATTTTTTTTTTTTTATTATTATTTTTTTTTTTAGTATTTTTTTTTTTTAATTTTTTTTTTTAAGGAAAAAGGAAAATTTCGGAGTGGGCCCCGTGTACTGGACCGATCGGTCTTGATACTGGATTGGTCGGTCCGATTTCCAGAGGGTAAATCGGTTGTTGAACATTGATACGGATCGATCGGTCCTGGTTAGGGGATCGACCGGTCAGATTTCCAGAGGAAATTCCTGGACTTGCTCCGAAACTGAGCAGGTGCTCAAAGATTATTCCTTCACCCTCCCTTTTTTTTTTTTTTTTTTATAAATAAAAGAAAATAAAAATCAAATTATGTACAAGAAACCATACCGATGGGTTGCCTCCCATCAAGCGCTTGTTTTAGATGTGTTCTCTTGCATTCTTTGTTCATGTTCATAATAGGAGAAGGACCAAATGTGCATTGGCTCAACCTTTTGATTCTCATGATTAACCTTGTGTTGATCAGTCAAGCTAAAGACGCCAAAAACATGGTGTCTAAGTTTTAATCCCAAAATAATTCTGCAAGTGCACAGACAATCGCAGTAGTATAAAGGGTATCGAATCCACAGAGACCAAGGTTACACTATGAAATTATGGATTTTAACTTAAAGATAAGATAAAATATGGTTTTTGGTTGTAACGAAATAGTGAAAGCTGCAATTTAAATGATATGAAATTCAATAAGGAAAAGCACTAAATCAAGGTTATTCTCTGGTGATCTCGGACTAAGGACTGAGCTACTATTCAGGAATTAAAGCAATTCGGTCTATCTTAGGGTGAATATCAATTCCAGGGAAAGGGATACCGTCCGGTCGTGGCCATTGAATACTCGTGCTTCGAGATGGACGAGGAGGATCCGGTTGGCTAGAACTCGTTATTCCCTTGCCCTTGTCCTTTCTCGATGCTCTCTTCGGTTTGTCGTGAGAGTGATTGGTCCGATTTTCATGTTCTTTATTCGAATCAGCCTCGGGTGGCGAATTTGGTGCTTGTGGACGTCTCGTTCGACCCATAGCTACAAAAACGAACCAAGGAGAGTAAGAGACAAGCGAATTAAACGACAAAATTCAAGGACAAAGAACAAACCCAAAAACACGAAATTTGACATGCAAATATAAAGCTCATACCTTGCAGATCGAATATATTGATTTGATAATCAGAAAGAGCTTGAAAAACTAAGCGATTTAGTGCCAAAAATAGTTTGATTCGGGTAAGAATTGAAGAACTTAGGGTTTGTTGAAGTTTTTGGAGAAATTCACCAAGAACACTTGGGGGAGAAGAGTTTTGGTGTTTTGATGGGTAATGAGAGGTTTGGATCGTGGGGTTTTTGTTTATAGGGGGCAAACCGGTTCAGGTTAATTGAAATAACCGGTCTAAACAGAAAAATAGATGAAAATTTCACTTACCAGGGTAGTCGGACCGACCGGTCCCGATACTGGACCGGTCGGTCTGATTTCCAGACACTTACCTGACCCCCGGGCAGAGGAGGATCGACCGGTCCTATGTTGCGATCGACCGGTCTACTTTCCCGAGATAATTTCTTTTTTCTGTGGTGGTGAGGACCGACCGGTCCTATATTGAGACCGACCGGTCCACTTTCCCGGGTCGAATGCCTATTTTTGTAATGCACCAGGATCGACCGGTCCATTAGTGGATCGACCAATCCACTTTCCAGAGTCCAGAAATCACAGTTTTGATGACGAAAAATCCTAAGGAAAAACCGACAAAAACGAAAGGAAAGGTAAAATAGAAAAGAAATGGAAAATAAAAGAACGTATATAAACCATATCGATGGGTTGCATCCCATCAAGCGCTTGTTTTAAGTCTTTAGCTTGACTGATCAACACAAGGTTAATCATGAGAATCAAAAGGTTGAGCCAATGCACATTTGGTCCTTCTCCTATTATGAACAGGAACAAAGAATGCAAGAGAACACATCCTTGGTAAAAAGGTAAAACTCTCATCAAGGGATTTTACTACAAATGTAGCATATATCTTGAAATCCTCCTTGGTTAGATGCTCATGCGAATCAAATGCATTAAATGGAAGGATAAAGTTAACTTCTGGTTTAAACGAGTTCTTCACAAAATAGTTAACTTCATCCCCATCTATTATGTAAAACAGAAAATTCTCATTCCTAGAATCTATCTCTACCTCAGGGTCCTCCATCTCATTCAAGAGATCATTTACATCAACCATATCCTCTAAATCAGTTTTTTCTAGAAATGATCTAGGTTCCTCTAGCATTGAAAACCTAAACTCGAGATCGTGAACACTTAAAGCACACAAAGAATTGATATCAAAGCATACTTCATGATAGTCCCTAGCAAGTTTTTCTACTCTTAGAGTATCTAGTCTTTGAGTTTCACCTATCAAATCATAACATTCATCAATGAGCTCGAGAGTATCCAAATTAGAAGATTCATCTTCACTACAAGGCATGTGAATATCCTCATTATCATAAAATTCAAAATATGAGCCGTATGTACCTTCTAATTGGGTTAGTTGAGTTGGTGGAACCCGATATATTACCTCTTCAAGAGCATTAGCTACCATTATCTCATCGGACGTGAGCTCCTTTCCTTCAAGTGATGCCCGGTGTGAGATAATATTCACTCGGATCATCATTGCTAGGTCTTTCCTTGTCAAAGTTGGATTTTCTTCGTAAAGCTCATCCAATTTTGCTTTTTGCTCAGGTGGTGGTCTCGGTCCTCTGGAGTACACCCCATAAGTATCTCCAGGATCAATCACGTATGCAGCGGTGGGGATGACAATATCTCCTGAGTCGGCTCTAATCCGCTTGAGAGGTGGATGAAGTGTTATGTCATGAAATTTCCGCTTTTGGCAACTACCAGGTGTAGCTGCTTCCTTAGTTGACATCTCAACTACTTCTGTCTCATTGTGTTCAGGAGGCTTGGGGTCTGGATCAGGGACATGCAAATCCTCGATAATGCCTACATGAAGCTTTATAGACCTCTTGAGTGATGGTGTCGTTTGCACGGCATTAACCAAAGGAAGCTTCACCGTCAAGTCTTTCAGCATCTCCTTGTTGGGAATGTCCTGAAATCACACTTGTAATCACTCCAGTGATAGTTGTAATGTCGAGATTAGACATTCATATGATACTAGGTGATCATGACGTTTTGCTAGAAACCTCTGATGATCTATGAGTTATGAACTCATTGCTAGTATTATATGATCCTACAGGGTCACACACCTAAGCAAATAGGATGCGCTTTATATGGGAATAATCATTAATGTAATGATCTAGATAATGTGTATTTGATACACATTATTTTGTGTTTTAAAGAGTGCGTCGATCGACACAAAGTGTTGTGTCGATCGACACGAGTTAAATCCGAAATAGGGATTTCGGTTTAACGACTTAATTAATTCTGACTCGGTTCAGGATAATTAGGTTTTTCTCCAGGGTCTATATATAGAGATATGAGGCACGACCTGGCGGATAACCCTTTCTGATAGCCGTCACTCTGAAACACTGAATCCCTAAAGATCTGAATCACCGGCACTAGCATACCGGCGGATTCCTATTTGTGTGCGTGTGGACTATCGGTAGAGGCACGGCATTTGAAGTGCTTGTAATCTCGATTCCCTGATCTATTCCGCTGCAAACTCCAGGTATAATCGAGATCCAGTTTTTCAGTTTATTCGTTTACAAACCCTAGATCCTAGGAAAAGGAACTGTAACGTAGGTGGATTAATAGAGATTAATCTGGATAACCTAGTACGAATTCCTTCAGTGGTATCAGAGCCTTAGGGTTTAACGTATTAATCTGTTGAACAGTAATCGAATTTGATCTAGTTAAATTTGCAAAAATCGTTTTGTTATTGAACTGCTCAAATCGCATAAGAACCCTAGTCGTGTCGATCGACACAATGGTTGTGTCGATCGACACGTCTGTATCTGCCTTGCATACGATGAACCGGTTCAATTGGATAGAATCGGTTATCGCGCTTGGTTAACAAATCAATTAAACCGGTTAATTTCGGTTTATAGCGATTTGGTTCGTGTCGATCGACACATATGTTGTGTCGCTCGACAGAGACCAGAATCGACCCGGTTCAATTGGATTGACCGGTTATCGATCCGGTTCAATTGGATTGACTGGTTATCGCAAAATTGATTTGGTTTGGTTCGTGTCGATCGACACAAATGTTGTGTCGCTCGACAGAGACCAAAACCGACCCGGTTCAATTAGATTGACCGGTTATCGATCCGGTTCAATTAGATTGACCGGTTATCGAAGATTGAATCTGGTTTGGTCATGTCGATCGACACAAATGTTGCGTCGATCGACACAGACCGGTTATTGGAATTTTGTGTCGGTTATCGAATCCGGTTCAATTGGATTGATCGGTTTTCGATGAACTGTAACAGAAGAGTAAGTGTCGATCGACACTAAGGTAGTGTCGATCGACAGCTTATGCAGATTGATGGTTAGTGAACCTGAAATCGAATAACCGAACCGGATTTAATGAGATTGGGTTCCTGAATGCATATATGATATGTATTGAGGATTAAATGTTCAGTTCCTCGAATAAATATCAAGTGTTCTGGATGTCTTCCCGTTCTTGTCAGCTGTCAAGGCTCTTTTCATTGCGCGATAGGCTTGCAGTGCAAGGTATCTGCAGTGACATGAGTGAGGCAGTAGGTAATTGAGTTGATGGGCTTGCAGTGCATGGCATCAACTATTACATGACAGAAGAGATTGGTTTGCTTGAATGGGCTATCAGAAGTTCTGGGCCCAGAGACATCAGGTGGTTAGAACATAAGATGTTTTATCCACAACCAAGAGTCATATTGGATATGATTAGCAAAGTGTTGCTTACCTGTATAGCTAAGATTTGAGTAACAGCCAGTGGCTTGCTCGGGTTTTAGTGAAACATGGATCTTGGATCATTATATTCTTTTGAGGAAATATAGTTTGAATATAATGCGAGTTTTCTTAATTGTTAAGTTTACTCTTTTATTGAACATCATAACTAACCCTCTACCTCTTTTGTTTCAGCTATGTCAAGCTCAAACAACACTTTCTCCATAAGATCCGTCCTTGAGAAGGACAAGTTGAAAGGATCTAATTTTCTTGAATGGTATCGGAATCTGAGAATTGTTCTCAGACAGGAGAAAAAAGAATACGTCCTTGATAAAGTTCTCCCCGAGAAGTACCGTTCCAATGCTTCACAGACAGAAAAGAATGCTTGGGATAAGCATTCTAATGATGTGGTCGATGTGACTTGTCTGATGCTGGCTACCATGAACTCAGATTTGCAGAAGCAATATGAGAACGTGGCGTCGCCCATCGAGATAATCACTAGCCTGAAAGCTATGTTTCAGGAGCAGGCTCGAACTGAGAGATACCAGACGGTTAAATCTCTAGTTGAGTGCAAGCTGCCAAGTGATGCTCCAGTGAGTCCCCACGTCATTAAGATGATGGGTTATATTGATAACTTGGGGAAACTGGACTGTCCCATTAGCCAAGAGTTGGCTACTGACATCATACTGCAGTCACTGCCGCCAAGTTATGATACGTTCATTATGAATTATAATATGAACAACTTGACGAAGACGTTGACTGAGTTACATGGCATGCTCAAGACAGCTGAGCCAAACATCAAGAAGGGTGCCCCAAATGTGCTTATGGTACAAGGGGGCAAAAAGTTTAAGAAACCCGGCAAAGGCAAGGGAAAGGGCAGGAACGTCCAGGTTACGAACCAGGACAAACCTGTGCCTACTCCTAAGCCAAAGGCTGGCCCTTCTGGTGCTGATAAATGTCATTTCTGTAATGAGCCGGGGCATTGGAAAAGAAATTGCAACAAATTCCTGGAAGGTTTGAAGAACAAAAAGAAGACGTACGAGACGACTTCTCCAGGTATTTATGTTATTGAAGTAAATGTTACTTCTACAGGTTCTACCTCATGGGTATTAGATACCGGTTGTGGTGCTCACATTTGTACTAATGTGCAGGCACTAGGCAATAGTAGGACGCTGAAGAAAGGGCAAGTGGAGCTGCGAGTCGGGAATGGAGCAAAGGTTGTTGCGTTGGCCGTGGGCACTTATCATTTGTCTTTGCCTTCGGGCTTGGTTTTAGAATTAAACAATTGCTATTATGTACCTGCGATAAGCAGAAACATCATTTCTGTTTCCTGTTTGGATTTAGAAGGATTTGATTTTGCTATTAAGAATAAATGTTGTTCTTTCAATCGTGATGGTATGTTTTATGGTAGCGGCCCATTAGAGAATGGGCTTTACGTTTTAAACCAATCAATGCCCGTATATAACATAAATACTAAGCGGTTTAAGTCCAATGACGAAAACCCAACTTTTCTCTGGCACTGTCGTTTGGGTCACATAAATGAGAAACGCATACAGAAGCTCCATAGTGATGGACTTTTAGGCTCATTTGATTATGAATCATGTGAGAAATGTGAATCTTGTTTGATGGGCAAAATGGCAAGGGCCCCTTTCAACAAACCAAATTAAAGGGCCAGTGACTTATTGGGCCTTGTACATACAGATGTATGCGGCCCGATGAGCACAAGTGCTAGAGGAAACTATCAATACTTCATTACCTTTACTGATGATTTCAGTAGGTATGGCTATGTCTATCTAATGAGACACAAGTCGGAATCCTTTGAGAAATTTAAGGAGTTCCAGAATGAAGTAGAGAACCAACTTGGCAAAAGTATTAAAGCTCTTCGATCAGATCGTGGAGGAGAATACTTAAGTCAAGAGTTCAGTGATCATCTGAGAGAGTGTGGAATTGTTTCACAGCTCACTCCTCCTGGAACACCCCAATGGAATGGAGTTTCTGAGAGGAGGAATCGGACCCTATTGGATATGGTTCGATCAATGATGAGTCACACTGACCTTCCATTATCCTTTTGGGGATACGCTCTAGAAACGTCTGCGTTTACACTAAACAGAGTCCCATCAAAATCAGTTGCGAAGACACCACATGAGATGTGGACTGGAAATGTTCCAAGTTTGTCTTTTCTGAAAATTTGGGGTTGTGAAGCTTATGTAAAACGTTTAATATCCGATAAGCTCGCACCCAAATCTGATAAGTGTTTTTTCGTTGGTTATCCTAAGGAAACCAAGGCGTACTACTTCTACAACAGTTCTGAGAACAAAGTGTTTGTTGCTCGGGATTGTACTTTCCTGGAGAGAGAGTTTCTTCACAAGAAGAATAGTGGGAGTAAAGTACTACTCGAAGAAGTTCGAGAATCACAGGAACCTGCTCAACCTTATCAGGAAGAGCAGCAGGTGGAACCACAAGGAGTTGTGGAACCTGAACCACAAGGAGTTGTGGAACCTGCGCCTGTGATGCCTGAAGTTCGCAGATCCGGAAGGATCCGTCACGAACCTGATAGATACTATGGGTTTCTCATGAACGAGTGTCATGACCTGTTGATCATTGACAGTGACGAGCCTGCGAATTTCGAAGAAGCAATGTTGGGCCCTGACTCCGAAAAGTGGCTTGGAGCCGCTAGATCCGAAATGGGATCCATGTCAGAAAACCAAGTATGGTCCTTGGTAGATTTACCCGATGGCGTAAAACCCATTGAATGTAAATGGATCTTCAAAAGGAAGATTGACGTGGATGGGAATATACAGATATTCAAAGCAAGATTAGTGGCTAAAGGTTTCAAACAAATTCATGGTATTGACTATGATGAGACCTATTCCCCAGTCGCTATGCTTAAATCCATTCGGATACTCCTAGCAACTGCCGCTTATTATGATTATGAGATTTGGCAGATGGATGTGAAAACAGCTTTCCTTAATGGAATTCTGGAAGAGGATGTGTATATGATACAACCTGAAGGTTTCACTGATCCTAAGAATGCTGGGAAAGTATGCAAGCTTCATAGATCCATTTATGGATTGAAGCAAGCATCAAGGAGTTGGAATCTTCGTTTTGATGAAGCAGTCAAAAAGTTTGACTTTGTCAAGAACGAAGAAGAACCATGTGTATACAAGAAGACTAGTGGGAGCGGAGTTGCATTTCTCATACTGTATGTAGATGACATACTTCTTCTCGGAAATGACGTTCCATTGCTTCAGTCTGTAAAGGCTTGGCTTGGAAGTTGTTTTTTCATGAAAGACATGGGTGAAGCCGCGTACATTCTTGGAATAAGAATCTATAGAGATAGATTAAATAGGCTTATTGGATTGTGTCAAGATACTTATATAGATAAGGTTTTGCACAGATTCAGTATGCAGGATTCCAAGAAAGGTTTCACGCCTATGTTGAATGGCATTACTCTTAGCAAGAAGCAGTGTCCATCGACACAAGCTGAGCGGGAGCGAATGAATATGATTCCTTATGCTTCGGCAGTAGGATCTATTATGTATGCTATGCTCTGTACTCGTCCAGATATTGCTTGCGCTTTAAGCATGACGAGTAGATACCAATCTGATCCAGGTGAATGTCACTGGACAGCAGTCAAGAATATCCTTAAGTATTTGAGAAATACTAAGGATAAGTTCTTGGTATATGGAGGAAATGACGAGCTGGTCATAAGTGGATTCACTGATGCGAGTTTTCAGACAGACAAAGACGATTTCCGGTCTCAGTCTGGTTATGTCTTTTGTCTGAATGGCGGTGCAGTAAGTTGGAAAAGTTCCAAGCAGAGCACTGTAGCTGATTCCACTACTGAAGCTGAATACATTGCCGCTTCGGAAGCAGCAAAGGAAGCTGTTTGGATCAAGAAGTTCATATATGAACTTGGTGTGATTCCTAGTATCTTAGAGCCTGTAGCATTGTATTGTGACAACAATGGAGCAATTGCTCAGGCAAAGGAACCAAGATCTCACCAGAAATCTAAACACGTAGAGAGGAAATATCACTTGATACGTGATATAATTGATAGAGGAGACGTGAAGATCAGTCGAGTTCCCACGGATGAGAATGTCGCTGATCCTCTGACCAAGCCCCTCCCAAGACCTAAGCATGAGAGTCATACGGCTGCTATAGGACTTAAGGGAATTAAGATGTGATCTTGATTTTAGTGGGAGTTGTCATGTTTTTAAGTTATGTTTAATGTTCTTGTAATCACATTTTGATTATTTTAATGAAATATGATTTCGGTATTATTTAACTGTGTTTTAAATAATAAGTCCCAAGATAATTTGTGACATTCTATAGGTCATCAAGTTGAGGACTTGATCATGAAACCCTATGAGAATTAAATGACATAGATTATATTTGTCCCTGGTCGAGGTTGTTAATGTGGGACACTAACAACCGCGTGAGACTAGCATGTGAGGTGACTGATGACTAAGTTTCATGGAGTCATTAATAAGAGTATTAAAGTCAATCACATAGATATATGTTGGAGAACATATGATCGGACATGACCCGCTAATGAGAACTCTACAGGAAATTAAGTGTCATGAGAGATTCTCATAACGACTATAGAGTATAGTCCTTAGACCTGAGTTCATCATGATTTCTTACATATGAATTGGTTCGCTTTGGCAATGTCAAACGTTATCCGTAACAGGTGACAATAAAGGCATTGATTGGGCGTATCATGAAGTGTGTGAAGGAACAGATTGGAATAGTTGATTCCAGTACAAGTGGGAGATTGTTGGGAATGTCCAGAAATCACACTTGTAATCACTCCAGTGATAGTTGTAATGTCGAGATTAGACATTTATATGATACTAGGTGATCATGACGTTTTGCTAGAAACCTCTGATGATCTATGAGTTATGAACTCATTGCTAGTATTATATGATCCTACAGGGTCACACACCTAAGCAAATAGGATGCGCTTTATATGGGAATAATCATTAATGTAATGATCCAGATAATGTGTATTTGATACACATTATTTTGTGTTTTAAAGAGTGCGTCGATCGACACAAAGTGTTGTGTCGATCGACACGAGTTAAATCCGAAATAGGGATTTCGGTTTAACGACTTAATTAATTCTGACTCGGTTCAGGATAATTAGGTTTTTCTCCAGGGCCTATATATAGAGATATGAGGCACGACCTGGCGGATAACCCTTTCTGATAGCCGTCACTCTGAAACACTGAATCCCTAAAGATCCGAATCACCGGCACTAGCATACCGGCGGATTCCTATTTGTGTGCGTGTGGACTATCGGTAGAGGCACGGCATTTGAAGTGCTTGTAATCTCGATTCCCTGATCTATTCCGCTGCAAACTCCAGGTCTAATCGAGATCCAGTTTTTCTGTTTATTCGTTTACAAACCCTAGATCCTAGGAAAAGGAACTGTAACGTAGGTGGATTAATAGAGATTAATCTGGATAACCTAGTACGAATTCCTTCACTCCTTACACTTAGCATCCTCCAAATCTTTCCTAGATTTCTTGGGAGGTACTGGGTAAGACACTATAGGTACTAGCTCAGGCGAAGTTCCTGGAATTTTCGTGGGAGCACCCTGTGCGAGCAGGTGCTCGGCAGAAGGAGCAGGTGCTCGCTGGGATTTTTCCTCAACATCGATTGGAACAGCATCCTGGTGTGTCCCTGAGCTTGAACCAATCTCCTTATGCGTATAATCCTCGGAAAAATCACTTTCTTGAGCCTGATGCTCGGTAACTTTCTCCTTAGCCTTCGCGTGGGAGGTTGTGATTGTAGGCGGTACAAACAACTGTCAACTCCTCAACACAACAACATTTACCTGATCCTTCTTCCTAGAATTCACCTCACCATGTCTGGGAAGAGTTCCAGCTGGTCTCTTAATAGCTTCGGTCGTTTGAGCCATTTGCGTGTCCAATTTCTTCAGCGGTGGTATATGTCTTGCTTCGAGAAACAGTACTTCGATCTCTTCTATACTTTCTCTGCAATCTCGGAAGTGACTTAGCAGAGGGCGGTACTCTATAGCTTTTTCAAAGGTTAGTGCATGTGGAATCCTTCTTACCATCTTCTGAAATCCAAGCAGCTGCTTCGGAGATATGGGGTCCATGAGATGTTTAGGTGGTCGAGGGTGCGACACCTTAGGCATGTAGACTCGCTCCAGAATTGGTTTTGGGTTTTCCATGCTCAATCTCTCCTGTGACGAATTTGCGTCTATCGATGCAGCTGGGGTATCGATCAGTATGTCCGTTTCTTGTTCCACGGATTCTGAGAATTCGAGCTGTGTCGATCGATGCAAGGGTGCATCGATCGATGCAAATGTCCCACTAGCACTCTGCGCAACCTGAATGTCCAGCTCCTTGTCTTGAGAGCTTGGTGCTTCAAATTTCCCACCCCAGTACTCTGCGGTCCTCTGTTGTTCTTCAATCATCTGTTTCAGCATACTTACTAACTCGCTCTGTCCAGTCGGTGCAGGGGGTGATTGGTAAAAAGAGACTTGAGGGGGTTTCTGATATCGACCGGCATCGTAGTTCTTCATGAAAGAGTAACATCCATCCTCCTTCAGTATATATCCTTGCTCGTTGCAAAAGTGATCATATTGGTCTCTGAGAACACCAGCATTATCCTGACTCAAAATCACGAGATTAACCATAAGGTCCGGAGCAGGTGCTCGCCGATGGTTCTGATAGATCTCACCTGACACAAAGCAAAAACAAATAAAAAAAACAAAATTAGCAAAATTCTTAGACTATAAATAAAATCAAATCTCAAAGGTAACGCAATTGGTCCCCGGCAACGGCGCCAAAAACTTGATGCGAGTAAGTTTTAACCACAAATAAAATCCGCAAGTGCACAGACAATCGCAGTAATATATGAGGTATCGAATCCACAGAGACCAAGGTTACACTATGAGATTATGAGATTCTAATTTAAAGCTAAGATAAAATGGGATTGGTTGTAATGAAACAATGAACGAAACAGCAAATTAAACAATGTAAATTCAATAAGAGAAAAGCACTAGATCAAGGTCATTCACCGGTGATTTCGGATTAAAGACTGAGCAACTATTCAAGATTTAATTTAAACGCGGCCTAGAACTCAAACATAAATGTAATATTACCCCACTGTCGTGATGCATCAATATCTTTATCTAACAACCTAAATGCCTACACTGTCGTTTGAATTCAGAGATGTTAACAAGCATTATCGAATGGGTTCAATTTGTTCACAATTGATGGTAACAATCAACTGTCGTTTGTTACACACCAATTGCTCACCAATGGTTAATCTACCAACCTAGAGCACTGTCGTGAATAAGTTTAACTTGAAATCATAGATTAGGTGTACAGGCTAATCTAAGCGTTATGAATTCCAATTGATGAAGACGAATGATAATCTATCCTATTTGGCTCAGTCACTAATCAATCCTAAATCACCATTGAAATCCCCTAATCTAGCTAATGGACTACTCAAACATGGAGAGATCAAACGCAGCAAACAACAAGAGAGAATTCATAATGAAAATAAAAGAGATAAGGGTTTTATAATTCTTCTCAATAGATGTTGTGGAATGAAATCTCCAAATCTTATAAGCAAATCCAATGGAATGAAGAACACTTGAGTATCAATGGGAACAATGGAGTCTCAGCCTCCCAAAAAGGTGAAAATAAAGTGAAAAAAGGGATAATGTTTCAGAGGTGGCTACCCTTTTATTTATAGGAAAAATTAGGTTAAATTGGTTCTGGGGACCGGACTAGTCGGTCCTGATTCCAGGGAGCTCTTGGATATTCGGGCCCTCGTGCGAGCAGGTGCTCGCTCCAAACCGAGCAGGTGCTCGGTTATGAAAAATGCCATCTTTTCTCCAGATTCGTCCCTTTTGCTCCAATGACCCCCAATGACTCCAATCTATGCTTGAGAGCCTCCTAGAACCTGAAAAGATACAAAATGAACTGGAAAGAACCGAAAAACAATAGAAAACAATAAGTAAAAGAGGCCAAAATCCTAATATATCACTGAGTTATGCAAAGAACGACCTTTCATGCAATAGATTACCACGGATAAAACTCCCCTTAGTAATGGAAACTAGGTAGGAACGGTATAAAAATAATGAAGTTTTTTCCTAAATGCTCAAGAAGCTAGGATGCAAACATTGAGACCATCTAGAGTACTAGTAGACAATCAGGTTTGACTAGCTCCTTGTTAGAAAATGGGACGCTTTTTGTAAAAGTGGTCTTCAGATTTTTGATATTAAACAATGGCGGGTGTAACCAAGATGAGGTGATGGGTTGTAGGAATTTTTACTATGAATATGAATATGGTTGGACTTGATGATCGGATTTAAATATAGAAAGTGAATCTAGATTGCATTGGAGTAAGACCCTTGATGTACAATCTAAACAGAAGATGGGGGAGATAAGAGATCCACAATTTCAAGCACTTGTGTGTCTTGCTGCTGCAACTGGCAATGAAGTAAGGAAAGCTGCTCAAGGATGTAAAGAAAGAGGTCAATTATCGTCATGCAATTTTTATTTGGACAAAGGGTAAAAGGATTGGAAAATAAAATGAAAGAGACGCAGTATAATTGAGGAAAACTAGGATATTTTCATAACCGAGTCTCAGCTTTCCAAAAAGTCGAATATCGTCCTGATCCCAGGTTTATGGTGAAAGTTATGGCGTGTTCTTTCCGTCTGTCGCCATATGTCTTATTCTTAAACAACCACAGATCTAAACAGTTTTGGTGGGAATGGGAAACCAAGGATCAAAACTATTCGGATCGATCTAAAATTTTGTAAGCACCTTTCAGACTCTCTTATTTACACGATTCAGAAAGTGGTTTGTCATTTAAAGTTGTCATATAAAAGTTATGGATGTTTTCTCGTTGTTATTAGTTGTTGTGAGAGTATCTGACGAGTCAAAGGAGAATTGGTGCTGCGGTTTCGTCGAAAATCTGATGAAGTTGATTTTTGGTAAGAGTATCACTATCTCATATATCTAGCTTTATTAGAAAGAATTTTGTCATTTGAAGCTATGTACTGAGAGTTATGGGTGTTTCTCTGTCACTGATCTGTGCAGAGCGAGTCTCTGACCAGCCAACTTCGCGGAAGATTTCCGGTAATGTCACATCATGGATGGCCATAACGTTGAGTTCTTCAGATAGAGACTCCAAGGAAGTTTCAATCTTCATTATTGTAGTTGTTACTTGACCATGGTGAGCGTGGCTTATTGCGCAAGATTCACAAGAATCTGAATCCTAGTCCTGGGACAGTTTCGTTGCAGCAACTTTGAAGGTCCGTTAAGAGATTTATATGAAGTCCGATCAGGTTGTAAATTTGTAGAGTTGTGCATGACACTAACTGCCTTCAGAATCAATGGTCGGATTCTCAATTGGACGGTTAGTTTGTCATTTCCTGACATATTTCCAAGGATGGTTAATGTAGTTTTGTTTGAGTATAAATTGATTGAGTTAAATTGTTGTTTGGACAAACGAGCTCAGAATGAGCAGGAAACCTTATAGGCTCATAGGATGAGATGGTGTCAAAGGATAGTTGGAGTTGGAGATTGGAAATCTTATTGTGCAACGACCGTTACCGATTTTAGTGACTTAGGAAACTATGTGGCTAAGGTGAGGGTTGAGATTTTTGGATTCATATTATGCAATAAAATGGTTTGATAAGCATGTATGCTTTGTCTAGGAATAATGGTTGAGTGTTGAATGAAATATTAAGATGAGATTTGGTTATGATGTATTATGGTTTTGTTATATTATTTAATGAAATATTATGTATTCTGTGTATGAGTCGGACTGAGAGTGAGGACATGGCGATCCCGCTAAAGCACGTAAACCGGCTGACGAGCCAAATGTGGCATATGACCTTTCGAGGTTACGGCCAGCCCAAGTGTGTCAGGTGTCTAAGATTATGAATATATTATCGAGTCATGTGATGTGTGATATATGTCATTATGAGTTTAAATTTCAAGGTCTATGAGTCAGCTTTCTAATGAAGTTGGAATTAGCTTATTTGGAGCTGTGATCAAGGAGATACACCCGATTTACTGAAGACATATCAAACTGCCTTGAAGATGAAGAAGGTGCAGAATGAAGTCAAACATTGGTGGACATTAAGGCCGAAGTTCTTGACCAATCTCAGACCAATTTGAAGCCTTTTTTAAGCCCACCACGTGCTTTGGAGAGGAGGTCGGTTGGACTTATGAAGATAAGGAAGTTTTGACCGAAATGACGTTTTTGCCCACGAGAAGCTCTAGAAGACCCTAGCACTATAAATACTTGTTTTTAGCCTCTTTTTTAAGGGGGTGCCGAAATATTAAACTCTTTTATTGATAGAGAACAGCCTCCACGTCATCCCCTTGAGGGATTGTTCATAGATCTTGTTTTTGGAGCTTTGGAGGAAGATCTCGCTTTGTGCTTCATCATAGAGAAGAATCTTCTTATCCCTACTCGTTTAATAAAGTTTCTTTATCATGAATTCAATGTTTCCTTGCTGTTTTTCGTGCATCATGCTTGAGAAATTCACTTGTTAGGTTTTAGGTTTTCAATGAGTTTCATAATTCGATAATTGATTGGTGATTGTTTAGGGATAATAAGAAGAATCTTCATCTTTACTTGTACTCTATGCATAACTTCTAAAAGAGCTATTTAGCGGTTTGATCTTAGGTTGATATAGATTCCAAAAACTTTTATATTGATCGGAACTAGTATTTGATGAGCCTAGCGTCTTAACAATCGAAAGTTTAGTTAAGGAGTTCGGTGAAAAATATCATAACTTGAACTTTTCTTACATATTTTCGCCTTGTAATAACCATCGAAAGTTGAGTCTATTAGGGTGAATGAATATAGTAGTCGGAGCCACGAAAGTGGAATGACTATACAATGGTGTTATGAGTTCTGGATGGTGCGGTATATCCTAAGGTTCCTAGATTAAATCAATCATTGTTATTGCATGATTGTCTGCGATTTCCTAAGTCCTAACGTTTTCTCTTATTGATTTTCCTTTTTATTTACTTTCTTTGGATCACAACAAAAACCCAAATCATATTTTGTCTTAGCTTAATTTGCATCTCATAAATTCGTAGCGTATCATCTTTTCAGTCCTCAGTGGTTCGACCCCTAAATACTACTGCGTTTGCCTGTGCACTTGTAGCTTATCTAGGGTTTATAAATTTAAAACTTGCATAAAAGAAAACCTTATCAAGTTTTTGGCGCCGTTGCCGGGGACTGATTTGTTACCTACGAGTTTTTGATTCATATTAAGTCTAAGATTTGCTTTTTCAATTTTTTCGCTAATTTTTTTATTTTTTTTTTATTTTTGAGTGTTTCAGAGATTCATCGATGGAACACTACAACCTTAGGAGAATGGTGAACCCTTATTCTCATTGGACCATTGAGGAGTATCCCTCTATGCTCGATGAGTTCAATCGAACATCAAACTCCGACAAAACTCGGTACAGTGCTCATATGTACCAACACAAAAAAAAGGAGGATGAACTAGAAGCTTTCACATGTCAAATCATGGAAGGAATCAAAGATTTTGGTCGTGAGGTTAAGGCAAAGATGGAGAGATTTAGTTCAACCTTTGGAGAAAGACACGATGCTTTTGCCGCTCGAGTTCAACTCCAAGATTTCCACCTAGAAAATTTGAAGAAAATCCATGAAGGGTTATAGAAAAAACCACTCGAGAAAGTCGACAAAATTGAGAAGTTCGGTGTTCCTTGCTTTATCAATGGAGAGGAGTTCAAAGATTTTTTGTGTGACGGAGAAGCCAACGTTCACATCATGTCTAAAGGAATAGCTAAGAAGATAGGGATTAAGGAGTTAAAGCCTTGCAATTGCCCCATGTCGCCTCAAGATGCTCCTTCTACAATCTCACATGGTTTTGTTGCGGATCTACTAGTTGGAATTGGTCACTGTGATCTTCCAACAAGCTTCCACGTTTTGGAGATGAAAGATGATCCTCTTAAACCTTTGATTCTTGGTTCACCATTCCTGAAATTTGTTGGAGCACTTGTGGATTCTACAAACAACCAACTCTCTTTCTCAAAACTTCCGGAGAACAAGGGAGTATTCTATCCGGCTCTACAAGGTGATTCGAAAAAGGAGGCCAAAGACATACAAACGCAAGCTCTCCAAGAAGACGAAACGAGCATCACAAGCCTAGATTCGGAGGAGATTCACGATCAAAGAGAGGAGCTTAAAACAAGTTCCCACGTTCTAGACACTAAAGATGACCCTCCCAATCCCTTTCCCCTTGGTTCACCAATCCTTGAAGCCGCTGGAGATTTTGTGGATTCCACAAATCATCAAAGCTATCCCTCCGAACCCGACAAAGGAGTGTTCTATCCGGCCTTCCAAGGTAAGGTTTCTTTGTGTATGAATTTGTACACTAATGAAACCTTTGATATTGATCCAGGAGATAAAAGAGATACCACAAAGGAGTTTCAAGACGCCAAGATACCAACCCCTCCAACCATACTTAAAGATTTTGTCAAACCGACAAAATCAAAAGGCGAGATGACTCCAAGTGTTGCAAATTCGACTTTAGTTCTTATGGAATGTAAAGAAGGGTTTGTTCAACTCAAAAGGCCCTCAAATATCCTCTCCAAGAGCAGCACAATGATCTCCACGGATTTAAAGGAGATAGGTGAAGAGTTCAACAAAGAAAAAATCAACAATTTGGTGAAAAAATCAAATACACTAAACCAGAAATGTCATTACACAACCTATTACTAATAATCATAACACTTCATTCTCATATATCACTTATGCATTTTTCTCATCTTTAAATCTTTCACACATTATCTTAACTTTCCACATACTTTTCTTTTCTCATTCTTTACTTTTCCTTTTCACATACTTTACTTTTTACTTTTACGGCCTTATAAGCGGGATCGTCATGTCACACGCTCTCAGCTTTTACGGGCTTTATAAGCGGGATCGTCATGTCACACGCTCTCGGCCAGACTGGTCCGATCTGCGCGTTGTGCATAACAGTCTAGGTAAAGACAAAATAACTCCCAAAATATATGATATAACACTGAGATATTTTGCAGAGGCTCAGATAAAAGGGTTACGAATCTCCTACAAAAATTAAGGTTCATCCAATCCATTATGAGACCACGACACAAATTATACTCTGACTGGTCACAGATTCGCACTGCATATAACAACTATAAGTAAACCACCACAACATCCATTTCATAACTCCAAATGACATTCCAATTTCTGATTAGGGTAAAACCTAGATTCAGGAAGGCTCTTACCAAATTTAAGTCCGATCATAACACTTTTGATCCTCGGTTCCCATTCCTCACCGAAACTGGTCAAATCTGCGATTGCTTGAGATTAGAACAGTTACAATAGACGACAAACAAAACATCATAAGTTCTAACACAGACCTTGGATCCGGACTACTATTGACTTTCTGGAAAACTCAGACTCGGAACTTTCCATGGATATGTAAATCGGCACGTAGTTCCAAACGGTTCATCTGGAAAACGTCTCACAAGGTGGCGGCGGCTCTGGCCAGGGTTCACAATGTGAAAAGAAAAACGAGCAGGGCTTCGCTGCATCAACAAGCTTGGCCACTAATTCTCACATACCCTCCTTTTAAATAGATATGGAGACATGGCTAGGGTTTTGATGAAATTAATGGGTTTAATGGGCTTTTTCTTTTAGAGTATTAACACATTAGCGGCCCAAATTCATTCAAATCCTTTCGAATGGTTTTAATTATTCGGTCCACTTTGCATTCTTGCTCCAAACAATTCTCCCACAAATTTTTTTTAAAAATCTCGGGTCACAGTCGTGACACCTTTAGTGGAGCCATCCCACTCTTAAAAAGAAAGGAGTCAAGCTAAAAGACTTAAAACAAGCGCTTTAAGGGAGGCAACCCATATTTAATTTTATTTGAGTCTTTAATTTAAGTTTTTCATCATAGTTTTTAATTTTAAAATCTTCATATTACATTCATTTATCTACTTATGCATTTTCAGGTTTTTACAAAAATCATAAAAATACAAACAATGTGTTTTTGAAGAAGAAAGAAGAGAAGGAGGTAGAACAAGACCAGTTCCGGGTCACAACACAAACGAATTATCATATCAACCCAGAAAAATTTGCAAATTGGTGGGCAAATAGAAGACAGTCATACGAAGCTACAGGAAAAAGAAGAACGTAATTTGTTATTACGGTTTAAAAGTTATGACAGATTTCCCAAGAACAACGAAGAAAGAGACGATGAACCTCTTTTCACGATGAACCACAAGGAACCAGATGACAATCTTCATACCATTGGAAAGCTCTGAGTCTCAGGAGTACGGGACATCTTTTGGATTTCAAATCCAAGGTCTGTAGAAGGAGAAAAGGTGATCGCAAGATGGGATATTGTTCCTGGTGCGAGATTGTGTCAAGTGTCCCGCACCGATCCACGTCCGTGACTGGTGCGACGCCACGACCTGCATCCCAGACCCCGGACACTCATGTTCCAGACCCCGGACACGGGATAGCCCATGACGCTGTGTCCTCGTCCCGCAGGTCGTCCCGCGTGGCCGTCCCACGTCCCATGTCCCAGCCTGGAGCCTCGTCCCTCAGTCATGCAGTCCAGCGTCCCAGCGCCAATCCCAGACCAGCTACACCTAACCATGACCCGCGTCTCAGTAAGGTTTGCACCATTGAAGCACCATTGAACCGACCACCTAACCACCGTCCGGTTTAAGGTAAATTTCCTTAATTTTCTCTTTTATTTATTTTAAAAACCAATTTTCAATCTTAATTACAAATTTTTAACACTAAATTTATTTTTCAAATTGCAATTTGATCTTTTAATCTATATGCTTAATTCAAATCTTTATTGAATAGATTATTTGATTTTTCAAACTTTGCTTTAGGAATTTGAATTTTGGTGAATTAAATTTGGTTTTTAAATATTTAGCACATCTTGAGAATTATCTATTCATTGTTTTCACTTTGATTAGCAATTTTAAGCATTTTAGATTCTTTATTGAATTTAATTTGTTCTTTTTATGATATTCTCCTATTCCTTGGACTTTGAACTCAATACACATGTAACATTTAACAAGTGATTTATAGTGTTTTGGCAAGGATAATTTTTACTTAAGCAAGATTCGCCTAAAGGAATTTTGTTGTGGACGCACAATTCAATCGTTTTAAGCATAATCCGTCAATTCAAAGAAGATGTGTGAGAATGGAAGAGAAGATGGAAACCCAGCCTTGGTTGTACTTAATGACGGTATTTTTCGACTAATAATTAAGTTTGTCCGGACAAATTTGAAGAATTTTCGATCTTACCTCACAAACGGACCTCATGGAGCACTTTTATGGGACATCGAGCAAACCACTTGAGAGAAGGACATCATACTTCACCACCTAACCTAAAAAGGTATGTTTTATGATAGATTTTCAATATGGCTCGAGAAATTCTCTACTGTTTTGCAGATGGCTCGGTACACACCTTTCGGTGCGACGAATCGTCCCTACGTGGACCAAAATCAAAACCGGCCGAGCAAACAAGTTGAAACTTCTCCAGTAGCTTCAAAACATCATATTACTCAGTGGATTTTCAATATGGTTTGGTGAAAATACCACTGATTGAAGGATAGCCCTATGAGCATCTTTGGTAACCAAAATCACTGTACCATGGGCCAATTTTCAAACCGTGAGGAACCAGCTGTTAGAGCCTAAAGAAGAATTGATTCTAATGATCTAAGGAAGAGTTTAGAAGTGCTACTTGACCCCTGGTCCGAGCTAAATCCAAAAATGCCTTCTACACGCCAATTAGTGTCATTTATCGAACTTCAAGACTATTTGTCTATCGCGGTAACATCTTTCTACTCTCTATCTTTTAAATTTTCAATTTCAATTTTATTTTACAGCCTCCTCTCTTAATTTGATTTGATTTTACAACAGGACGGTGTAAGATAAGTCTGGGGGGATTGTTGTTTACTAACGCATTTGTTCGTGTTTGGTTTTTAGATTTTCAAAAAGATTTTTCAAAATTTGTTTTCAAAAACCGTTTTATTGAGTCAAAATCATTAGGGAATGGTGACACTTTTCTAGGAACAAAAACGTTTTGATTTCAAAAACCAAGTGACTATTATCGCAGGGTTTGTTCCGGACAATTGATTCAGACACCTAGTGACCGAATGGAGTCCAAGGAGATTGCTACTTGCACTATTTTGATGGATATGATTTTGATTCTCTATTTGGTTTACTAACATGATTCTTGACTATCTCTTGTTAAGGATATTAGATCAAGGAGCGAATCACATTCATGACATCTTATCCTCTTTTTACCCCTCTCTGTTGTCATGGATGGCCAGCTCACCTTTAGTTGGTACCCTTACCTAAGCCCTTAAACCTTTCTTTCAGACCTCATGCACTTCTTTTGCTACGTCCTCTATGCAGATATGTGTAAAAACGTCGGAGAGAGTAGGGTCGACGCAATTTTCCAATCACTAGAAGATGCGACGGTCAACATAGAAGGAAGGAGTACAAATAACAAAATTTCAGAAAAACAAAGAAGCTAGCCGATCTTTGGACGCTAAAATCATGGTAACAATTTCGTGCCTTACTTGACTCATATCTTATGAGACCATTTTCCCCCTTTCAAAAAAAAAAAAAAAAAAATTATTACAAAGAAAAAGAAAAAAAAAACATAAGGGAAAGGAAATAGTTTTCAAAGAGTCTTATGGCCAAAAGATACCCAAGGAGGATCATGATATAAAGGAGAGATGAATTCAAGAGTTTTAGAGTGATTCTCGGAGAAAAATCTAAGTCTGGGGGAGAAAGGAGTGAAGAAAGTGGTTGGGAAATTGTGGACTTCATTAGATCCATTCTCTCTTGCGATTTTGCATAATGTCTTGCACCCAGAGTTTTTGGTAACCCTAAACACTTTTAACCTCACCACTAAAATCAGCATTTCCAAACACCTAGCCGTATTCCTTGTAAATATCCTTGATCGGAGATCTTCAAGAATCTAAGAGGGTAAAAGAGTCGATTGATTTGAAATAGAGATTTTGCAGGGACAGCAATTTCGAACATACTTTCAAATTCACTATGGGAGACGATGGAAAGCGTCTATGAACTCAACTTGTCTTTATGTGGCTTACAGGTTTAGAGATCAAAGCAAGTTCCAAAGAATATGTGAGTTTCCGTGTTTTCAAACCTCTTTTCTATTCTTAGATTTTGCTTGAGGACAAAAAAGGTTTAAGTCTGGGAGAGTTGATATACCTCATATTTTACCTATTTTACTATCTATTTTAAAGAATTACCTAAGTATTTTTATAAGGTTTTACCCCAAAGAGGTAGTTTTTCCTCGTATTTCTAGTTTTAGACTGTCAACAGGGTAAATCATCAAAAAAGAGAAAAAAGAGCTTAAAGTGGTGTATTCTAAGCTACATAAAGTTTATCAAGCCAAAGATTCAGTCCAAGTCAAGAATTTCTCAAGATATCACAATTCACTAAGTTGGACAGAATCGCAGAGTCTAAAGTTTTGCTACAGACGGAAGATCAAATCAACTTGGATTCCTATGAGACTTGGCTACATTTCAAGGTATTTGAGTCAGCTTTCTAATGAAATTGTATTTATCTTGTTTGGAGCTGTGATAAAGGAGATACACCCGATTTACTGAAGACATATCAAACTGCCTTGAAGATGAAGAAGGTGCAGAATGAAGTCAAACATTGGTGGACATTAAGGCCGAAGTTCTTGACCATTCTCAGCCCAATTTGAAGTCTTTTTAAATCCCACCACGTGCCTTGGAGAGGAGGTCGGTTGGACTTATGAAGATAAGGAAGTTTTGACCGAAAGGACGTTTTTGCCCACGAGAAGCCCTAGAAGACCCTATCACTATAAATACTTCTTTTTAGCCTCTTGTTTTAGGGGGTGCCGAAATATTAAACACTTTTATTGATAGAGAACAGCCTCCACGCCATCCCTTTGAGGGATTGATCATAGATCTTGTTTTACGAGCTTTGGAGGAAGATCTCGCTTTGTGCTTCATCATAGAGAAGAATCTTCTTATCCCTACTCTTTTAATAAAGTTTCTTTATCATGAATTCAATGTTTCCTTGCTGTTTTTCGTGCATCATGCTTGAGTAATTCACTTGTTAGGTTTTAGGTTTTCAATGAGTTTCATAATTCGATAATTGATTGATGATTGTTTAGGGATAATAATAGAATCTTCATCTTTACTTGTACTCTATGCATAACTTCTAAAAGAGGTATTTAGCGGTTTGATCTTAGGTTGATACAGATTCCAAAATCTTTTATATTGATCGGAACTATTATTTGATGAGCCTAGCGTCTTAACAATCGAAAGTTTAGTTAAGGAGTTCGGTGAACAATATCATAAATTGAACTTTTCTTGCATATTTTTGCCTTGTAATAACCATCAAAAGTTGAGTCTATTAGGGTGAATGAATATAGCAGTCGGAGCCATGAAAGTGGAATGACTATACAATCGTGTTATGAGTTCTGATGGTGCGGTGTATCCTAAGGTCCTTAGATTAAATCAATCATTATTGTTACATGATTCTCTGCAATTTCCTAAGTCCTAACGTTTTCTCTTATTGATTTTCCTTTTTATTTACTTTCTTTGCATCACAACAAAAACCCAAATCATATTTTGTCTTAGCTTAATTTGCATCTCATAAATTCTTAGCGTATCATCTTTTCAGTCCTCAGTGGTTCGATCCCTAAATACTACTGCGTTTGCCTGTGCTCTTGCAGCTTATCTAGGGTTTATAAATTTAAAACTTGCATAAAATAAAACCCTATCAGAACCACATACCGCATAGTCAATATCTGGTAGTACTTCGATGTGTCCGTAAAAGCTTAACAGTTCTCCAGATTGATTCCAAACTCCTTAGAGAAACTCAAACTTTTAGTTGCAAACCCCTCTCATTTATTTAGGTGCGGTCTCACCGAGGGAACATCGATCGCTGGACCCAGGGTCGTGGCTATATGGAAATGATAGAGACTTTATCATGTGGCCCATATTTTTAAAAAAGTAAGTGAGAGGCCCAATTTTGTTAACCATTTTATTGATCAAAAGATTAAATTGAAAAATATTAGAATAGCAAAAAACATAACTTTTGGAAGTTGAAATAAATAAATAAAAAAAACTAGGGTAAAACTTAGCTGCTAATCTCTTTCAATTTTTTTCTATTAGAGAAATCACTTTTTTTTTTGTCTTTCTCTATCATAAACAAGAACACAACCAATTGGTAAGTGATTTCTTTATTATAATTGTGTTCGTCTAACATTAGTTTTGATTCTTTATCTGATTAAGACTAATGCAAACATAATTTGAAATTTGATAACCAAAATATGATCTATAAATATGGCTATCTTGTCTATCGAAGAGAAATGGTGAAAGATGTTGCATTTGAAAGTTTGGTTAGTGATTTTGTTGCCAAAAAAAAATATTATTTTAGAATTACTTATTTGTTGTTTTTAATTTTAGTTTTTTTTGGACGAGATGTTTATTATTATTTTTGTATAAATTATAATAATTTTTTTTTGTAATGAGTCTCGCCTCCGGTCTTCATATGTCTAGCCACGCCTCTAGCTGGACCTTTTAGATTCTTTCTTTTCCTTTAACACTTTCTTGCGTTTCACCCTCTCTCTTCCCTCTGTAACTGTTTATCCAATTATGGATATCATAGAGACGCATGCCATTTTGAAAAAAAAAACGGGTCGTGTCGAGCGACACCATAAGGTGTCGATCGACACGACTCAAGTGCTCATGTTGGGCGACACCCAAAGGTTGTCGATCGACATGACTACTGCACTCGTGTCAAGCGACACCCTCCTGGTGTCGATCGACACGCCTCTGTATTCATCAGAAACGAGTTTCTCCTCTCTCAACCCGATTCCGATGAATACGAGTCGTAAACCTGCATACGATCAACACAATAATAATTCACAATCACACAACAATGGCATCCATCCATATCACACGAAGTTTCATCACAAAAATCCTCAAACATTCTGTCATCGCCTAGAAACCTATGGTCACAAACTCAACTTAGCTTTTTGGGAAAAGGAAATCCAATAACCACATAACCAGCACCAAACACAGCCTCAATGAGGCCAAAAGCCACTGGTTAACCCTTCTCTATCCCCTAAAACTCATCACCAAGATTTTCCCTAAATCGAATTAGAATTTCAGAAAAACAGAACCACACACTGACAAAAGATGGAGTTTACCTCGGAATCATGATCTGAAACATGATTTAGAAACTTGACACAAATAGCTTTCCAACAACTAAAAGATCATTGCCAAACTCGCATTGAAACTCCGGGAAAACTCTCTCGAAGTGGTTTGATCACATACCCGATTCTGTACAGACCTCTCTCACGAATATCTCTTAGCATACAGAACCAATTGACAAACCGATTTGCCTCACGGCTAGCTAAGAGAGAGAGACAAACTTACCTATAAAATTTGACAATGATCAGAATCGATTTGATCATCCGATCCCTTTCTCCAACGCAAGACAACAGAAGTGCCTCAATCTCACAAACACACTTTTCCTCAAGAACACGAGAATCATCTCTTTCTCTCTTAATTCTCAATCTCTCTCACGTTTTTCTGATGAAAAAAACACGGCTGGTCATTGAAATAAGCTTAAATATCATGATCTAGGATTTCCATAACCCGAACCGACCAAACTGAGCGATTTAAATAAAACCAAAATAACCCGCAAGGGGTGGTGTCGATCGACACCACCCCCTTGGTGTCAATCAACACCCCTACCAAAATGCCATATTTTGGTTTTGGGATGTTACAACTCTCCCCCACTAACATTGGATTCATCCTCGAATCACAACAAAACGTCTAACAAAGACCAGAAACCTGATCCAACCCAGTCAATGCCACTCGAGATCATCACAACCGATCTCCGAGGCTCTCGTCTAGACTCATGCCGATACACCCGTTTCCAAACATTTATTACTCCTAACTCATTCCACACCCCCTCGTACTGGTAGGAACGCATTCCTTTGAGCTATCGGTGTATCGTGCCCCATCCACTCTTAGGACGCATCCTTTGAGCTCCGGGTACATAGGGAACTAATCAATCCCATGGGAGCACTAATCATCTCTAAAACAAAAAATGAATGAGTTATACGGGATTGCAGCCCCTATAGTAATAAATTCTAAAACGTCTATAACATCTATCGACCAGAACTACCTCCTGTGGCAAAAAATCCGATATTCCCTAGCCCAAAATATCAAAAACAACATGACCAACACTGGTCAATGCTACAAACCTCACATATAAGAACTACTCAACTTATATAACACAGATAAGTAAGGCACAAACCAACTTGCTAAAGGTAACACTGCCGTCCAAAAACCCAACTAGATTCGCCTGGAACATCCCGCCAATTGATCGTGCAACCATCAAACAAGAACATACACGACCTAAGACGCTACATCCGTCACCAAGGTGGTCCGAACTAAAATTTCCAAACGCAATATCAACCCTAAACTCAACGCCTACACACATAACTCCAACCACACTCCGGACAAACCTCGTCCCTCTGGAGAAAGCACATCTCCTAAAACCCGATGAATACTCTCACGCATATGACCCAAAAATCCTAGCCCAACTGGCCAGTACCACAAGAGATCCTCACCGATCCCAAAGGCTTATCTCTAATCCTCTATTTATACGCATGTTTTTAGACATTTATTTCTCTTAACTCATTACCTCACACACTCACTCTCAGGAACACATCCTTCGAGTAAAAACAACCCAGGGAAACCACCGTCCCCTCTAGAGTACCACCGTCTCTCGGTACCTATAATGGAAACCACCGTTCCAAATAAGTACACATGGAAACTACTGTCCCCTAGAGAGAACCACCGTCTCTCAGTACTTACACTGGAAACAACCATCCCACTTAAGTACTTTGGAATACCACCGTCTCCAAGTAATGAGTTATCAACAATAAATTCTAGAACACCTATAAATATCCAAGATTAAGCTACCTCATGTGGTCTACACTCGATATTCTCTCACTTATTATATCCACAAAAAAAAAATCAGAATAAGAAACACATATCTTATAACTTAAAAATATAAGGAAACTCCATCTTATAAATCTTAAAAATGTATAATTGTTACAACAGAAACGATAATACAAATAAATCAAACCATCAACATGCTAAACCACCAAAACTGGAACAATAAAGAAAAGTAAAGCTCACACCGCAACTTACTTGTCGAACCACTTTCTGAACTTTAACTTCATCTTTGTCTTTGGCTCCCAAATCCCCTCCTCTATACCGCAATAGTCCCACAAGACTCTCAGCAACGGTATCCTCTTTCGAAGAAGAACCTGTCTCTCCTGTCAAGGATCCCCACAACTCCCTCGTGTTCAGCTTCGAGACACGAATCCTCTCCATCGCCTCCTGAATGAAACTCTCACCACAAGTGCTTAACTCCCCCACTTGGGGTCAACATACACGCCTGAAACCACAAAAATACATCACAATCATTGTCCCACTTACACTCCGTAATGGGTAATCTCTGCGACTCACTAACTGGTATCACCCGGACTCACATCCACAAATTCGAGGTCTAAATCCAGTCACGTGCTTATACCATGATTCAACATTGTTTACTCATACTCATTTCGACCCCATCTCACTCTCATGACGTCTCCATCAAGGTAACGATGTCGGTGCCACTCCCCTGTCAGGACGTCTCCCTCAAGCTCTGGATATATAGTAAAAATGCTTCCTTTAGAGTAATCAATCCATACGTGTACAAGCACTTGAAGACTAGAAATTCCACCTAATACAAACCTGCCATTCAATACTCTGGCATATCATCTCTGCTCTGACTGAACAACTGACTAACACAACTACTCGCTCCCGATATCCATTCATGACATTCAAAGCTCATCACTAACCCAATGTTTATACGCCTGTCACAGACATCTATTGCTCTTAACTCATTTCATACTTTGACACTCATAGGACGCATCCTGGAGCTATCAGAATACAAGCCGCTTGCACAATCGGGACGCATCCCTCGAGCCAACAATATTTGGGGAACACACCCCCTCGAGGGAATACTATCCCTCAAAAACATATCGCTCGCACTCTCGGGAAGCATCCCTCAAGCCAACGATATCTTGGGAACACCTCCCCGCGAGAGAAACGATCTCTTAACAGTGTATCGCTCGCGCTCTCAAGACGCTTCCCTCTAGCCAGTGATACTCTTACACTTGCAGGACGCATCATGGAGTTATCAGGTAACATACCGCTCGAACTCTCGGGACGCATCCCTCGAGCCAGCGATATGAGGGAAGCTAAACATCCACGAAAAGAATGAGCTATTCAAGACTGCAGCCCCTAGAGCAACAAATACTAAACGTCTATAAACAACAAGATTAGGACTGCCTCAAGAAGCCCAAACCAACTTCTGAATCCTCAACATACCCATCTATGGGCCACACACTTGCCTACGCACCTGAGATATCCCCTTCGAAGAGACCTGGAAACGAACCAACTGCCTTGATGCAACCAACAAGCATGATCACACTACTGAGCCACACGAACCTACTCAGAAGGTTTACCTGGTCAACTGCCTCCCAACTAAAGGATTCCTGCAAAATAACACATAACCGCAACGCGCTAATCTCGCTCACTAATGTCTCGACGTTCTGTTCCCGAGTTGGGTCAACTCTCCATTGACTTAAAGCATCTACCATGAGGTTAACCATACTTAGATGGTAGACAATGCCTAAATCATAATCTGCCAACCATTCTACCCAAAGCCTCAGTCTCATACTCCTGAGATCATACTGAAGAAACACCAGAAAATCATACAAAAAGATGGTCACCGAAAACGTTTAGATTCTCCTGAAACATGTCATTCCTTGAATACATGAACGTTATTGGTGCATTCGTCACCCTAAATCAGCATCACCATAAACTCATACCGACCATACCACGGTCTCTCGCGCTCAACCACTACGCGAACTCATGACAATTTAGATAGACTATGATTGCTAGGACCTGCATGCTAGTGCTGCTTCCTCAGCTGAATAGCTAAAACAGCTGGAACAAACCCTTATTGTTGTATGATTTCTTAGATCCTACTCAACAGCAACAGCTGACTCAACCAACTCTGCCCTCGAGGCGAACCTGGGCGCTCCGCAAGACGTCTTCAAACTTGGCTGAAGTCCTTACAAGAACCTTTTTCTTGTGCCTCTGCTCATCCTCCATGCCTCTACCCGCATAGATCAAGAGCATTTTGCACTCAACATCATACTCCCCTGACCGGTCTCCCTGAACCAGCTCCACAAATCTTGCCTCAAGATGTTATACTACAACATAACGAAAGAACTTAGTATCAAATTCTACTAAGTATTCTCCCCTGGTCCACACTGCCTGCCTTAGCCTGGCCTCAACACCTCTCCACCAGAGATGTGCATCACCATCAAGGTAATGAATCGCAAAACCCTTCCCGGTATCCCACAGGACACCAAAAAGAATAGACAAACCGCTCTAATCCCAACTTCCTTTCGTGCCTCCTCGGACTTAGTGCTACCCGAGAAGAAACTCAAACCAATACACTGCATATGCTCCATCATCCACAACTATAACTGAACCTCCTCTGCAATAGCAGCCCTCAGCTGCACCTCTGCCATACGTGGCGCTATTGGATCATGCACAGGTACCGCGTTCGGTAACCGCTCCAACGACTAAGCCAAAAGATCCGCTAGACAATCATCTCGACCTAGAGTTGCACCAGCGGTCACACCCACACCTGGGCCTCTCGCACTACCAGTCACACTCATACCCTCACTTGTACTACCAATCTTCAGACTAGCACTAACACTGGTTGCACTCCTGGATCCCTCAAGAAGCGTCTACGATTCTGAAATCAACTCATGCGTGGTACTGAAGACCACACTCTCGGCGAACTCACACACACGTCCCCGATAACACTCTCTACTGCTAGCAACCCTAGCCATCACTCTCTACATTTCCCAAAAATACAGACCAAGACTCTATCTTTAGCAACTCTAGCCATAACTCTCTGCATTTTTCCAAAATACAGACTATAAAGCTAGATTTCAAAAATAGAAGTCACAAATAATCACAATTACTTACTGCGGAATCTCTTTAAAGGCCAAAGAGGATGATTTAAGTCTACTAAATTCACTAACTACACATAATCAATTTAATTCACATAGTCTCAGTTCACACAACCTACAGCCCTAAAACTGTAAGGCCTCTGATACCAAAGCAAGCCTTGACAATTGTGTGAGTCAGTTTGTTAGGGCATATATGGTATATGCGGTATATGCAGAAAGGCTTAAAAAAATTGATTTGACTACCTATATCACCAAAGTGCACTTATCTTTTCGGCGACAGGTCTTGAGAAAACTCCAGAGTTAAGCGTGCTTAAGCATAAATGATCTTTTTCTCTTTTTCCTTTCCTTTTTATGTAGATGTATTTTTCAAAATCTTAGGTACACATTGTGCTTTTGAAAGATGAAAAGGTACACACTGTGGGGAAATTTTGATTGAACTAAATGATACAATCAACACAAATTTTTTTTTTTGAGCTGGTAAAATAGTGATATACCCGGTATTTTACCACTATTACTATCCGTTTTTACCTATTTTATATACTATTTAATAGGCTTTTCTATCAAAAGAGATAGTTTTCTCGTATATTTGGTTTTTAAGAGTCATATAGGTCAAATCATCAAAAATAGCTCAAAAAGGAGCAAAATGAGTATTCTTCATCCCACACCAACTTAACAAAGTCAAGAAAGCCAATCCAAGCTCTCAAAGTCCAAGATTTCACAATTTTCCAAGTTGGATAGAAAGCAAGTCTCCGAAAGATAGCCAAGGACGGAGTATCAACTCTAGTTGGACGGTGATGAAATTTCACATGAGGTTAGCCCTTTGAGTCAGCTTTCTAATGGAGTTAGAATTATACAAAATGGAGTTTAATGTGGACGATATTCAAGTTTTATCAAAGATATGTCGTTCTGCCTCGAAGATGAATCAAGTCCAAGATGGGCCAGGACACCGACCCAACCCATGGGCCAGATCATTAAAAAGAAGCCAAGCACAAGAGGAGAACTTTGGTCTGACAAAGGACACGAGGCAGTGACCGGTGCCACCGTCCAGTGCCGTGGACACTTTTGAACAGTTTTCAACAAAAAGACGTTTTTGCCCGAACTGAAACCCTAAAGCCTTTACCGGCCTAGAATATCTTCCTACACCTATATATACTTGCTTTTAGCCTCTTGAGAGAAAGAGAGACGCCCTAGGCACCACAAATCAATTTAAAAAAATCATGTATTTTCGTTATTCTCTTTATGTCACGACCGTGTTCCGGGGTTTTAAAAAAAATATTCGTGCCAGAATCGTTTGGAGTAAAAATGCAAATTGGACTGAATGATAAAAAAAATATTCAAAAAGACTTGAATAGATTTGGACTACTAAATGGGTTGGTTCTTTAGTCATAAGCCCAATTTGGTTAATTATGTTTATAAAGCTATAAAAACTAATTAACCCTAGGCTAATGATCCTAGCTAATATTCTTTTGCCGAAAAAGAAGCAAAAGTATCATAAAGTAAAAGAAAGAAAAACAGAAAAAGAGAGGAAGCGGAGGAGAGCGAGAAGAGGATCTATACTAGATCATGAAGAGAAGAGAGATGAAGAGAGAGATCTCATTATCATTGTGAAAGAGAGGAGAAGAAAGGAAACAGGAAAAATAGTAGAAGAAGAAGATCGCTTCTAGATCGTGAAGTAGGAGGGGGATCATCGTGTTGTCGCTGTTTGAACATGTGGGTCTCGTGACGGTGCTGCACTGACCAGAGGGAGAGGGATAAGCTCTGATGTTGACGAGATGAAGGAGGAGATTAGAGATGGAGATGGTGTAGTGAGGATCGGGAAATCAGGACGGTTTAGACATGGCAACTTCGGAGCTTCACTGACGGCATTTAGAGCATCTGATGGATTAACCATTTGTGGCACTGTGACCGAGACATTTGCAGCTTTCCAATGGTATCAAGATGGAACCTTGGTTCCACCGTAGTCGTCGTGTGGACTCGTTTCTTTGCCTACTTGGAGCTCTCGATTCCATGGGACGGCTCAACAAAGCAGCTGCTCCGTCCTACCTATTTAAAGTTTGAGAATCGCTCGAGGGCGTTGCACCCCCAATGCCTTTAATCATTGGCTTTACCCGATAAAACTCGTGTCCGAGCTCTAGCTATCGAGAGGAAAACTTCTATGGGAACCAGCTACTAGATGGTTTGATTAGTCTTTCGCCCTTATACCCAGGTTAGTATTGTTGCTGGCCTCCACTAGAGTTTCCTCTGGCTTTGCCCCACTCTGGCATAGTACACCATCTTTCGTGTCCTGACAGGCATGTTCACACTCGAACCCTTCTCTAAAGATCAAGGTTGGTCGGTGGTGGACCCGTGAGGGATCTCGCCAATTAGCTCCCTTGCGCCTTACAGGTTTACTCACCTGTTGACCCGCTCACATGTCAAACTCCTTGGTCCGTGTTTCAGGACGGGTCGAATGGGGAGCCCACAGGCCAATGCAGGGAGCACGGAGATGCTGAGGCACGCCATTAAGGGCCCGTGCTGCAGACCATGATTAAGACAACAACGTCTTTATGAGCTAACAAAAGCCTGGGCTTAGACCACCACCTTAATCCGCGTCGGTCTACATCCTGAATCGATCAGTATCTAGTCCGCATCCGACCGGAATGCATCGCCGGCCCCATCCGCTTCCCTCCTGATAATCTCCAGCACTCTTTGACTTTCTTTTCAAAGTTCTTTTCATGTTTACCTCGTGGTACTTGTTCGCTATCGATCTCTCACCCATATTTAGCCTTCGACGGAATTTACCGCTCGAATGGGGCTACATTCCCAAGCAACCCGACTCGTAGACAGCACCTCATGGTGCGATAGGGTCTGGGCACGATGGGGCTCTCACCCTCTCCGGCGCTTCTTTCCAAGGAACTTGGGCCCGGTCTGTTGCTAAGGACGCTTCTCCAAACTACTATTCAAACGCCGAAGACATCCAATTTTAACCTTATTGATTTGCTTAAACTCAGTGGGTGATCCCGCCTGACCTGGGGTTGCGTGAAAGACATAGGGTTATCAAAAGCATTCAGACAGGAGCGACCGACAAAATGATGAGGCTTTAATTCACCATCGCATGTCAAGACGCTCCAAGACGTCCTCAGCTCAGATTTAGGCTAACCGCGTGTGGTAACACACAGGAGACCAACTTCCATCCCTTATCCGCAAAGGATGGGGATGATTGTAACATCCATTAGTCGGTGTCAATCGACACCAAGTCTGAATCAGTCGGGTTTTTATGAATTAAATCGTGCGGTTTGGCGAGATCGGTTTAAGGAGCCTAGGGCTCGAGTTTATAAGCATGCACATCGGTTTGTGGCCGCATTTTGGAGACTAATAAGAAGAAAAGAAGAGAGAAAGGTTTTGTGTGTGAGTTTCGATAGTTTATTCGTTATGTTCGTCGTATTTCTCTCCATCATTGGGTCTCGTGGTTCGTTGGAGTTTTTTCGGGTATCGGTTTTGGTGAATTCCAGGAAGGAATCCGCCGTTCGTCGCCGTTCGTTCGTGTTCTTTGCTGTTTTATCCTCGTTCTTCGTTGTTTCGTCGTTTTCGTCGAAACCCGAGGTGAGTGCGCGACTGTAGGCTCGAAATTACTAGGGAATTAATAACGGATTAATTTAGAGAATTGCGTGATGTTTTTGTGGCTGTTCTGTGTGTATCATGGGTTTGATGATTGAATCGTTTTATCGTGTGATTTTCGTAATCTGGTCTGTTTCTCCGAAGGTAGTGTCGAGCGACACCTTGTGGTGTATCGCTCGACACCATTGTTAGCCTAGTGTCGATCGACACCGTGCGATGTGTCGATCAACACCAGTTAAATTGTAGCATCGATCGACACTGTGCGATGTGTCGATCGACACCCATGTTAATCTTGCGTTAGTCTTTTAAATCTTGTGTTATTGATATTTTAGTAATTTCGTACTTAGCCTGTAGTCTGGAGGACCGTCTCACTAAGTATTTATGATAATACTTACGCATCTCTTTTTGCTATGTGATGCAGGTAAAGATAAAGTGTGATCGCGGAATCATGGCCGGAGGAGAGGATGATAGCGTTTAATTGTGTTATTGCTGTTTATTCTAGTGGAACCCGATGTTAGGTTACCAGATTTATTTATGGGCATTCCTGGATTTGATATTGTTTTTATTTAGTTGGATTGATATTAAATTATTATTGGAATTTTGTTATGGATTGTTGGTTGTTGAGTTTTATTTTTCGCAGTAGATTTATTTTTAAAAAAAATAGACCGGGTGTTACATTTTGGTATCAGAGCCTATATGGTTTTAGGACTGTTAGGATAAAGGAACTGAGACTATGTGTTTTAATTGATTTTGTGTGTGTTTAATCAATTTTGTCTTAGTATCATCCTCTCCGGCCTTCAAAGAGATTTTGCAGTAAGTTTTGTTGTGTTTTTGATTGTGACTTCTAGGGTACTTATCTACTGATCTGTGCTGCAGTGAGATGGATACCAGAGCAAGAGGTCGTGGTAGAGCTGGTGCCCGTGGTGGCAGAGCAGTTGCTCGTGGTGGCAGAGTTGCTGGCCGTGGAGGCCGGGGTCGTGGTCGTGGACCAGTTGCTGAGTAAGTTGAGAGCGCAGCACAGAGTGTTGCGCAGAGTGTGGCGACCGCGTCAGAGTCCCAGATGCATATTGCGGGGTCTACGAGTGAGACCAGTTTGGGTGCCAGTGCCAGTGGGTTGGCTGGTGCCAGTAGAGGCCACGAAGTTCCTGTGGGCCCTGGTGGGGGTGCTGCTGTGGTTCAGGGGTGTGATGATCAGCTCGTGGGATTGATGATGCAGTTGCTGGCATGTTTTCCGCCATTGGCTCCAGAGCAGGCTCCGGTTGTGGCTCCAGCGGCCGGTATGCAGCAGAGGGCTGCAGAGGTTGTGCAGCCAAGGGCTGCAGTTGCTGTGAAGGGTCTGCCATACCTTGAGGTTATGGGACATATGCAGAGGATTGGTACGCCGTTGTTTGAGGGCCGAGTGGGTCCTGCGGAGGCAGACGAATGGCGCTTGAGAGTGGAGGGTAACTTCAGATCCATTCGTTGTCCTGCTGAGTATCAGGTAGAGTTGGCCATTCACTATCTGTGTGGTGATGCGGATCTGTGGTGGCGAGCTATCGAGGCTCGGAGAGCGGTGTGGACCTGGTGAGAATTCTTAGCCGAGTTCAATGCTAAGTATTTTCCTCAGGAGGCTCGAGATCATCATCAGTTGAGTTTCATATCGCTGGAGCAGGGAGGGCATTCGGTACTCTAGTATGATGCCGAGTTTGGCAGACTGTTGGTGCATTCGGGTCGTGATTTTGAGGACAAGAGGACTCTTATGCCGAGATTTTTGCAGGGACTGCGGTTGAGTATTCGGTTTCAGTGCAGAGGTGCCAGGTATGCCTCGAGGGCAGAGCTAGTAGAGCAGGCTGGTTCGGTAGTGGTTTCGCATGTGGTTGCTCTTGTTGCTCAGCAGAGGGGTCAGCAGCAGCAGCCGCAGCAGCATCGGCGAGTTTCTGGTTCTGGCAAGGGCGGTAAGCCTGCGCTGGGCCAACAGAGGAGGTGGGATGATCCTTCTAGGATGAGTTTAGTTAGCCACGACATTCATGGTTTTTTTAGGTGCGGGAGTTTAGAGCATCGAGTGGCGAACTGTCCTAAGGTCTCCTGGGAGGCCAAGGTTTGCTTCCACTGCAGAGAGCCGGGGCATATCAGGCCGATGTGTCCCAAGTTGCAGGAACCGGTTAATCCAGAGATTGAGCCAGCTGGAGTACAGCCATTAAGTCAGATTGCGGCAGTGCAGCAGCCGATGGGTCAGATTGGACCTGCACCGCGCGTGTATTCTCTAGCAGAGTTCGGTCAGAGCAGTGGAGCCGGGCAGATCACAGGTAAAATTATAGACTCAAACTTCGTAAATTCTTAGTGATAGATTTTTTCCTTGTTGTTGTTGTTTGTCGTTCTATAATTTTACTTGTGGTCGAGTCTCAAGGTTCTCAACGCATGTGATATGTGTAGAGACCTTGTTAGTGGGCGGTTTTGAGTCCCACATGATGTTTGATTCGGGAGCATCATACTACTACATTACTCCGGAGTGTGCCGATAGCAGCGGTAACGCTGGTGAGCGCATAGGCATGGTCATGGTGGCTGGAGGTGGTTTCCTGGCTTCGGGCCGTGTAAGAGCAGTAAACGTTCAGATTGCTGGGAATTCGATGTCAGCGGACTTGGTGATTAGTCCAATGGCACTGTATGACGTGACTCTGGGGATGGACTGGTTGTCTTTCTACCAGGTGCATTTGGATTGCTATCGAGGCCGAGTAGTTTTCGAGCGTGATGGAGGGAGGTTGGTGATTCAGGGTTTGTGACGAGTTCCAGTAGTCTCATGATCTCGGCTATTCAGGCTGAGTAGATGATAGAGCGGGGTTGCGATGACGGAGTCCAGTGGTGAGGTTGCTTTTGAGGATGCTTTTGAGGATATCCAGGTTGTTCAGGAGTTCAAGGATGTTTTTCGGTCGTTGAAGGGATTACCACCATCTCGGTCTGATCCTTTCATGATTGAGCTAAAGCCTGGGACAGCTCCTTACAGGATAGCTCTAGCAGAGTTAGCAGAGCTAAAGTAGCAGTTGGAGGACCTTTTGAGTAAGGGTTTTATTAGGCCGAGTGTTTCACCGTGGGGAGCGCCAGTTTTGTTCGTGAAGAAGAAGGATGGGAGTTTCCGGTTGTGCATCGATTACCGGGGACTTAACCTAGTCACTGTGAAGATTAGGTACCCTCTTCCGAGGATTGATAAATTGCTGGATCAGCTGACTTGGCTTCGGGTTATCATCAGATTTCGATTGATGAGGTAGATGTTCGCAAGACGGCATTTAGGACGCGTTATGGGCATTTTAAGTTCGTAGTTATGCCTTTCGATTTGACGAATGCCCCTGCGGCATTCATGAGATTGATGAACGACGTGTTCAAGGAGTTTTTGGACGTGTTCGTTATCATATTTATTGATGATATCCTAGTATATTCGAGGAGTTTCAAGGAGCATGAGGTTCATCTGCGTTTGGTTTTACAGAGGCTTCGGGAGCAGAAGCTGTATGCTAAGTTGAGAAAGTTTAGTTTCTGGCAGCGAGAGATGGGTTTATTTGGCCATATTGTTTTTGTGGAGGGAGTTTATGTGGATCTGGCTAAGATTGAGGCTATTCGAGATTGGCCAAGACCGAGAAGTGCCACCGAGATGAGGAGTTTCTTGGGTTTGCCAGGTTTTTATCAGAGGTTCATCAAGGGTTTTGCGAGTATGGCGCAGCCGATGACGAAGTTGACCGGTAAGGATGTTCCGTTTATCTGGTCACCGGAGTGCGAGGAGAGCTTTATGAGGCTCAAGGAGATGTTGACAAGTACGCCGGTATTGGCATTACCCGAGTCGGGGAAGCCTTATACTGTGTACACTGACGCTTCAGGAGTTGGTCTGGTTTGTGTTCTGATGCAGGAGGGTTGTGTTATCGCATATTCTTCGAGGCAGTTGCAGGGTAGTGAGCGTAATCGGCCTACGCATGATCTTGAGTTGGGAGCAATGGTTTTTGCGCTTAAGATCTAGAGATCTTATCTTTGTGGTGGGAGAGTGCACATTTTCACGCATCACAAGAATCTGCAGCATATCTTCACTCAGCCGTTGGGTTGAGTTGCTGGCGGATTATGATCTGGAGATTACCTATCATGCGGGCAAGGCTAACCAGGTACCAGATGCTTTGAGTCGACGGTGGTTCGATTCAGGCCGTGAGCAGGATATCGAGGATTTGGTAGGCGAGATTAGTACATTGCGTCTCTGTGCTATTTTGCAGGAGCCTTTGGGCTTAGAGGCAGTTGATAAGGCGGATCTTCTCAGTAGGATAAGAGTAGCTCAGCAGAGTGATCAGGTGTTGATTGATACGTCGCGAGCAGTTGGGTCTGAGCATATCGTCTCTCTGGATAGGACGATTCTTGTTCGGGGTCGAGTTTGTGTACCTCGTGATGAGGCATTGAGGCAGGAGATTATGAGTGAGGCTCATGCGAGCAAGTTCTCGATTCATCCGGGTGCGACCAAGATGTATCATGATCTCAAGCTGTATTATCACTGGGTCGGGATAAAGAGAGACGTGGTAGCGTACGTGTCTAAGTGCAACACGTGTTCGTTGTTCAAGGCCGAGCACAAAGTTTTGAGTGGCAAGTTGCAGAGTTTACCCATTCCTGAGTGGAAATAGGATATGATTACGATGGATTTCGTGGTTGGTTTACCTACGTCGCGGACGTATGATTCTATGTGGGTGATCGTGGACCGATTGACCAACTCAACACACTTTTTGGCCATTAAGAAGACCGATGGAGCGGCTAAGTTAGCTACAAAGTTTGTGCGGGAGATTGTGAGGTTGCATGGACTGCCAGCCAGTATTGTTTCTGATCGAGATCCCATGTTTGCATCAGAGTTCTAGAGAGCCTTTCAGGCAGAGATGGGTACTAAGGTGCATATGAGTACGTGGTTGGTTTACCTACGTTACGGATGTACAATTCTATCAGGGTGATCGTGGACCGATTGACCAAGTCAGCACACTTTTTGGCCTTTGAGAAGACCGATGGAGCGGCTAAGTTGGCTACAAAGTTTGTGCGGGAGATTGTGAGGTTGCATGGAGTGCCAGCCAGTATTGTTTCTGATCGAGATCTCATGTTTGCATTAGAGTTCTGGAGAGCCTTTCAGGCATAGATGGGCACTAAGGTGCATATGAGTACGGCTTATCATCCGCAAACTGATGGGCAGTCAGAGAGGACTATTCATATTATGGAGGATTTGCTGAGGATGTGTGTTCTAGATTGCGGTGGTCAGGGGTTCGATCACTTGGGATTAGTTGAGTTCGCGTATAATAACATCTTTCAGGCGAGTATCGGGATGGCTCCTTATGAGGCTTTGTATAGGAGGCCATGTAGGACGCCTTTATGCTGGACCCAAGTGGGGGAGCGCTGTATTCATGGAGCTACTTATGTTCAGCAGATGACAGAGAAGGTTCGTATTGTGCGTCTGAACATGAAAGAAGCTCAGGATAGACAGAGGAGTTATGCGGATAAGCGTAGACGTGAGCTTGAATTCTCATTCGGAGATCGCGTGTATCTCAAGATGGCTATGTTGAGGGGTCCTAATAGATCCATAGCAGAGAATGAGCTTAGTCCGAGATTTATGGGTCCATTCCCGGTGGTGGAGCGTGTTGGACTAGTCGCTTATCGGCTTGAGTTACCTCTGATCATGAAGGCATTTCATAAGGTTTTCCATATGTCGATGTTGAGGAAGTGCCTACATGAGTCTGAGGAGTTAGTGCCAGAGATCCCTGCGGATCTTCAGCCAGATTTGACGGTTCCGCTGGTTCCTATGAGGATTCTTGAGAGGAGAGTCAAGGAACTCCGCCAAAAGAAGATTATGCTACTGCGTATTTTGTGGGATTGTGTCGGTTGCCAGGAGGAGACTTGGGAGCCAGAGGCAAAGATGAAGCTGAAGTTCAAGAAGTGGTTCGACAAGCAGGTCGCCGTTTGAGCTTAGTTTTCTTTGTGGTTCTAGTTTCGTGTAGGCCTTTGTGCCAGTATTGTTGTTGGTTCATGTATTTTTTCGTTTTGTTGTAACGATATACATTTTCTTTGGAGATTTATGAGATGAGTGTTTCTTTTCTTTCTGAGTTATCAGATGGTGTTCTGATATTTCGATTGTGTTGACCAGTGTGGGTTGTGTCTTATGGGTATTCTGGTTGGGAAGTATCGAGTTTAGACCACGTGAGGTAACCTAGTCGCTGATGTTTATAGGCGTTTTAGAATTTATTACGGACGACTCATGATCTGAAGACGGTGGTTTTCCAGAGTATGTATTTGGGACGGTGGTTTCCTGTATACATGCTGAAGACGGTGGTTCTCTCTAGGAGAAGATGGTTTTCTTGTGTACTTATATTGGGACGGTGGTTTCCTTTATAGTACAGAGTACTTATACTGGGACGGTGGTTTCCTTTATAGTACTAAGTGCCTATATTGGGACGGTGGTTTCCTCTATAGTGCGGAGAGACGGTGGTTCTCTCGAGAGGACGGTGGTTTCCCTAGAGTATTTGTGAGTATGGATAAGTTAAATGCAATAAATGTCAGAGAAAACGTGCGTATAAACATAGGATTAGTTCATGAGCCTCGGAGACTAGGTAAGAGTCTCTTGTGGTATTGGCCGGTGCGGGCCAGAGTGTAGTCCTTGTGGACGTGTTTTTGCGGGATTCGAGGTCGAATCCAGATTAGTGGAGGAGAATTGTAATATCCCGAAACCAATTATTAAGTTTTGGTATGGGGTGTCGATCAACACCATTGGTGGGTGTTGATCGACACCAAATCTAAATTAGTCGGGTTTTTATGAATTAAACCGTGCGGTTTGGTGAGATCGGTTTAAGGAGCGTAGGGCTCGAGTTTATAAGTGTGCACATCGGTTTGTGGCCGCATTTTGGAGACGAATAAGAAGAAAAGAAGAGAAAAAGGTTTTGTGTGTGAGTTTCAATAGTTTATTCGATCCGTTCGTCGTATTTCTCTCCATCGTTGGGTCTCGTGGTTCGTTGGAGGTTTTTCGGGTATCGTTCTCGGTGAATTCCAACAAGGAATCCATTGTTCGTCGTTGTTCGTTCGTGTTCTTTGCTGTTTTATCCTCGTTCTTCGTCGTTTTCGTCGAAAACCGAGGTGAGTGCGCGACCGTAGGCTCGAAATTACTAGGGAATTAATAACGGATTGATTTAGAGAATTGCGTGATGTTTTTGTGGCTGTTCTGTGTGTGTATCGTGGGTTTGATGATTGAATCGTTTGATCGTGTGATTTTTGTAATCAGGTCTGTTTCTGCGAAGGTAGTGTCGAGCGACACCTTGTGGTGTGTCGCTCGACACCACTGTTAGCCTAGCGTCGGTCGACACCGTGCGATGTGACGATCGACACCAGTTAAATTGTAGCGTCGATCGACACCATGCGATGTGTCGATCGACACCTATGTTAATCTTGCGTTAGTCTTTTAAATCGTGTGTTATTGATATTTTAGTAATTTCGTACTTAGCCTGTAGACGGGAGGACCGTCTCACTAAGTATTTATGATAATATTTACGCATCTCGTTTTGCTATGTTATGCAGGTAAAGATAAAGTGTGATCGCGGAATCATGGCCGGAGGAGAGGATGATAGGGTTTAATTGTGTTATTGCTGTTTAGTCTAGTGGAACCCGGTGTTAGGTTGCTAGATTTATTTATGAGCATTCCTGGATTTGATATTGTTTTTATTTATTTGGATTGATTTTAAATTATTATTGGAATTTTGTTGTGGATTGTTGGTTGTTGAGTTTTATTTTCCGCAGTAGAGTTATTTAATAGACCGGGTGTTACAATGATGATTTGTGACACCCAGACAGACGTGCCCTCGGCCCGAAGGCTTATGCCGTAACTTCCGTTCAAAGACTCGATGGTTCAAGGGATTCTGCAATTCACACCAAGTATCGCAATTCACACCAAGTATCGCTTTTTCCGAGGTATCCGTTTCCAAAAGTCATTATAGAATTTATATTGTAGCGCAACTTACGCGTACGCACCGTTTCTGGGGCGGTGAAGGCAGGCTGTTTGGTTGCATGTTCCTCGATAATTTTGGTGGCAGGGTTTTGTGATATCCGGAAGCAACACGCATGGTTGAGTATTCGCTGAGTTATCGTTGTTTTCGCGAGAGAGGTTTCTGCAGATTCGAATCTGCGATCAGTCTGCTTCGAGGGAGGATTCCCGTCGAACCAGAGAGAATCAGGAGATGATCCTTATACCGTTGGAAAGATAGTTCTGTCTGGTTTCTATATCAGGTTTCGGATCCTGATTCAGAGGTAAACTCCGTTCTCTGTGTTTGTTTGATTTCAGGGAGTCGGTTCTGAAGTCTCTGTTTTTCCAGTTTCGTTTAGCAAGATTGTGGGCTGGTTTCCCATCAATCATGTGGGAGTTAGGAGGCGATCTACATACCGTTGTGTAGGTCTCGGTGTCTAGTTTTCAGAACAGTTTTCCGATTCTGTTTCGGAGCTGGGGTTGAGGAGATAATTGACCCGAAATTAGAGGCTTTGGATTAGGGTTCTTCATCTTTCAATCCGTTTCTAAGGTGAGTGCGTGATCGCTTAGGAATGCTAGAATTCGCTGATAAATTAAATGATGGATCATGTGTTTGTTATTTCGATGTGGTAACGATTGTTTTGTCTTTGTGTCATGTACGAATCGTGCTGTTTTGTGTTGTGTGATTTGTTCGCTGCTTTCCGATACGAGCCGGGTGAGGATAGGCTCGATTTTTGGTCTCAGAAACAAAGTGTCGATCGACGCCTAGTGGCAGTATCGATCGACACCCTGCGGGAAAGTTGATATTCGTTTCGACAAGTGTCGATCGACACCATGGTGGAGTGTCGATCGACACCTGTTATTGTTTATCAAACCTTGTGTGAATTATTGTCAATCGGAAATGGTTTAATCTAGCAGCGAATTGGTTTATTAAATCGGAATTGGATTGAATAATAATTTGAATTTTAATTAATGAGTAATCTTGGAATTTGTCGTTAAATGTGGTTTGTGTTAAATTGTTAGCGGGATGACCGCTCCACTGAGTATTTATGACAATACTCACGCAACTCTGTTTTTCCCTTTGAGTTGCAGGTAAAGGAAAAGTGTGATCGTGGAATCGAGGCCGAGAGAAGAGGATGATAGGGTTTTTATCGTTTTATTGTTTAGTCTAGCGAATCAGTTGGTTAGGTTGGTAGATAATTTTTTTATTTCATTCCTGAATTCTGGTGTTTGAATTAAATGGTTGAAAAGAGTTATCTATTAATGAATTGTTTATTGGTTTAATTGTTTTTGTTCCGCTTAGAAATGTTAGTAAAAAAAAAAAAAAAGTTTGGGTGTTACATTTTGGTATCACAGCCCTTACGGTTCTAGGGCTAGTAGTAAATTGGATGAACTGAGAATATGTGTTTAATTGATTATGTGTGCTTAGTCAATTTTAGTCTTAGAATCATCCTCTTCGGCCTTTAAAGAGATTCCGCGGTAATTTTTTTTTTTTTTTTTTGTTTTTGGATTGTGAGTTCTAGTGTCTTAGAGTGTACTTTTGGTAAGTATAGTGTGTGATGGCTAGAATTCCGAGAGGCCGTGGTGGCAGAGCTAGTGGCCTTGGAGGTCGGGGTCGTGGTCGTGGACCAGCTGTCGAGTCGTCTTCGAGTGCTTCGCATGCATCATACGGGTTCTGTGAGCGAGAACAGTATTAGTGCTAGTGTGAGTACTATGGGTGCCGGGAGAGGCGCCGGGATAGCTGGTAGAGGAGCGGGCCCGGGTGTGGGTGCCGTTCCAGCTCAGGATCGTATGGATCGCATGGAGGGCATTTTGACAGAGTTACTGGGCGTTTTCCGGCGGCGGCTCCGGTTCAGGCTCCAGTGGTTCCGCCTGTGGCGGAGGTGCAGCAGAGGGCTGCGGTTGCAGAGGTGCGTCCGTCTTACCTAGAGATGGTGAGTCAGATGCGACAGATGAGTACGGCATTCTTTTTGGGTGGTGCCAGTCTCGAGGATGCCGTCGAGGGGCGTATGCGCATAGAGTGTAATTTCCGTTCGATTTGTTGCCCTGACGAGTATCGGGTGGAGCTGGCGATCCTCTATCTGGGTGGTGATGCGCACGCTTGGTGGAGAGATATTGAGGCCCGGAAGCCTGGTGCAGTATGAACCTGGGAGAATTTGTGGCCGAGTTCAACGCCAAATATTTTCCTCAGGAGGCATTAGATTGTCTCGCGTCGAGATTTATGGATCTGGTTCAGGGAGATCGTACCGTGCGTGAGTACGACGCTGAGTTTGGTCGTTTGCTAGCTTATGCGGGAGGCATAGCCGATCGGCGGACGCAGGTCCAGAGGTTCCTTAGGGGACTTCAGCCAGATTTGCGGACCAGGTGCAGAGTGACTGAGTACGCCTCCCGGGCAAAGCTGGTAGAGGTTGTTGCGGGGATCGAGGAGGATCTGAGAGGGCAGGCAGCCGCGATGGTTCCAGTATCAGTTGCTCCTCCTGTCCAGCCGCGGAAGGCAGACACGAGGGTCTGTTATAACTGCCGGGAGCCCGGGCATATCAAGCCGATGTGTCTCAAGTTGCAGCCATTGGCGCCTGCAGAGATTCATCCAGTGGCAGCCATTAGGCTCAGATAGCGGCGGAGCAGCCGTTGGGTCAGATTGGAGGAGCTCAGCATAGGTTTGAGTAGTAGAGGAGCAGGTTGAAGCGGCGTGAATATTGGAGCAGGTTGACGCGGCGTCAGTATTGGAGCAGGATTTGGGAGATCAGTTCGAGGATTGAGAAGTGTCCTTTTATCGCAGTTGTTTTTCGTTGTTTTCAGTTTAAGAATTTCAGCTCTGCGCTGTTATTTTATGGATTTGTCGTATTTTCATTGTTGATGAACAATTTCATTTTTGAAAATTTATAAGATGGTGTTTCTTATTTATTTTCATATGAGTTATGAGGCGTGTGGTTCTCAAATGGTTTTGTATGGGTGGACCAGTGGGGGTCGTTGCTTTGAGGATATTCCAGGATGGGAATGTCGTGACTATACCACGTGAGGCGGCTCTAATCAGAGGAGAGGTGTGTTCTCCTATATACTTATTGGGAAGTGAGTTCCCAGAATAAGTAGCGAGGGATGTGAGATCTCTTGCGGGGAGGTGAGCTCCCCAGATACCATTGGCTCGAGGGATGCGTCCCGAGAGTGCGAACGATATGTTTTCTTGACAGGCCACGGGATGCGTCATATGGGTGTTAGGTGTAGATTGAGTTAAGAGTAATAAAATATATGGGGCGGGTGAGAAGTTGGGGTTAGTGATGTGCTTCGAAGTTGAAGTGTGGATCTTCAGGAAGTCAGTTGTGTTTTCTAAGTGTTCGGTAGGAGCAGAGTTATGATGTTAAAGTTTTAATGTCGGGTCAATATCTTGGAAAGTATTCCTAGTTTGAGGTGCTGGTGCATGCATGTGTTGATTACTCTAAAGGAAACGTTTTCCTAATTAGAGCTAGAGCTTGAGGGAGACGTCCTGAGAGTGGAGTGGCATCAGTATAGTTACCTCGAAGGAGACGTCCCGAGAGTGTGATGATGACGGTACAAGTATGAGTAATCAATGCCTGGCCGTGGCATGGGTATGAGATGGGATGCGGGCCTAAAAGCCCTTTTTCTTTTCGTTCGGTTCCGACAATCGGATTACCGGGTGTAGCGTCTTTCGTTGTGCATGGTCTTGTTTGATTGTTGCACGATCGATTGAGGCAGACCCAGTCAGGATTATGAACGTTACATTCCTTATAATCCGGGTTAGGAGCTTTGCGTCTCTTTCACTTTTGAGGAGAGTCAAAGTGTTGCGTCGGAAAAAGATTCTTTTGTTGCGGATTTTGTGGGATTGCGCTGGTTGCGAGGAGGAGACTTGGGAGCCCGAGACAAAGATGAAGTTAATGTTCGGGAAATGGTTCGACAAGCAGGTCGCTGTTTGAGCTTTATTTCTTTTTGTGGTTCTAGTCTCGTTGTTTAGCATGTTTGCTTATTCTGTATTTTCGTTTTGTGTAACGATTATACCTTTTCGAGATTTATAAGATGGAGTCGTTCTTATTTATCTGTTTTTATAAGATGGTTAGTTCTTATATGTGTTCGTGGTGATATTCCGGGTTAGGGAGTATCGAGTGTGACTACGAGGGGCAGTTAGTAGATAGATGTTTATAGACGTTTTAGAATTTATTACTCTATGGGTTGTGGTCCAGGGCAACTCATTCACTTTGTTTTGAGAGGATGCGTTCTCTCGAGGGATTGTTTAGCTTTTCCTGTGTACCCGGAGCTCAAAGGATGCGTCCTGAGAGTGGAAGGGGCACGAGGCACCGATAGCTCAAGGGATGCGTCCTGCGAGTGAGAGGGCACCGATAGCTCAAAGGATGCGTCCTGCGAGTGAGAGGGGTGCGGGACACCGATAGCTCAAGGGATGCGTCCCGAGAGTGAGAGTGGTGTGACACCGATAGCTCAAGGGATGCGTCCTGCGAGTGAGAGTGGTGTGGAATGAGTTAAGAGTAATAGATGTCTGGAAATGGGCGTATAAACATGAGACTGAGCGAGAGCCTCGGAGATCGGGTGTTTGATCTCGAATAATTTTGACTGGGTTGGGTCAGGTTTTGAGTTGTGATGGCATTAATGGGCCGGTTTTGAGCTTTGGTGGCTCTAATAAACCGATTTGGGGTCGGATATGAGTCTCTGATAGACGGTTTTGTCGGGATTCGAGGACGAATCCATTATTAGTGGGGGAGAATTGTAACATCCCAAACCGAAAATTGGAAATTCGGTAAGGGTGTCGATCGACACCCATGGTGAGTGTCGATCGACACCATACGTTTTTGACCGATTGAGTTAAAAATTCTAATCGCGGTTTGGCTCGGTTTAGTGGAATAAACCTAGGGTTTTGTATTTATAAGTCGAGGTAGACTTGTGGCCGCAGAAGATCAGAGGAACGAGAGTGTTGAGAGAGAATCGAGTGTTTGTAAGAATCGTTCGTGTTCTCGAAGCCTTATTGATCCTTGGGAGAGTTGAGGTGTTGAGGGCAGTTTCTGCTCGGTTTTGGAGGAGGCAATCGGCAGGGGAGATCAACTCGGATTGAAGCGAAATTTGGAGGGTAAGTTCTCCGTTCTTTCCTGAGTTATCGTTGTTTTCGCAAGAGAGGTTTATGCAGATTCGAATCTGCAATCAGTGTTCTTCGAGGGAGGATTCCCGTCGAACCAGAGAGAATCAGGAGATGATCCTTATACCGTTAGAAATATAGTTCTGTCTAGTTTTTATATCAGGTTTCGGATCCTGATTCAGAGGTAAGCTCCGTTCTCTGTGTTGGTTTGATTTCAGGGAGTCGGTTCTGAAATCTCTGTTTTTCCAGTTTCGTTTAGCAAGATAGTGGGCTGGTTTTCCGTCGATCTTGTGGGAGTTAGGAGGCGATCTACATACCGTTGTGTAGGTCTCGGTGTCTAGTTTTCAGAACAGTCATCCGATTCTGTTTCGGAGCTGGGGTTGAGGAGATAATTGACCCGAAATCAGAGGCTTTGGATTAGGGTTCTTAATCTTTCAATCCGTTTCTAAGGTGAGTGCGTGATCGCTTAGGAATGCTAGAATTCGCTGATAAATTGAGTGATGGATCATGTGTTTGTTATTTTGATGTGGTAACAATTGTTTTGTCTCTGTGTCATGTACGAATCGTGCTGTTTCGTGTTGTGTGATTTGTTCGCTGCTTTCCGAGACGAGCCGGGTGAGGATAGGCTCGATTTTTGGTCACATAAACAGAGTGTCGATCGACGCATAGTGGCAGTGTCGATCGACACCCTGCGAGAAAGTTGATACTCGTTTCGACGAGTGTCGATCGACACCATGGTGAAGTGTCGATCGACACCCGTTATTGTGTTTCAAACCTTGTGTGAATTATTGTCAATCGGAAATGGTTTAATCTAGCTGCGAATTGGTTAATTAAATTGGAATTGGATTGAATATTAATTTGAATTTTAATTATTGAGTAATCTTGAAATTTGTCGTTAAATGTGGTTTGTGTTAAATTGTTAACGGGATGACCGCTCCACTGAGTATTTATGATAATACTCACGCAACTCTGTTTTTCCCTTTGAGTTGCAGGTAAAGGAAAAGTGTGATCGTGGAATCGAGGCCGAGAGAAGAGGATGATAGGGTTTTTATGGTTTTATTGTTTAGTCTAGCGAACCAGTTGGTTAGGTTGGTAGATAATTTTTTTATTTCATTCATGAATTCTGGTGTTTGAATTAAATGGTTTAAAAGAGTTATCTATTAATGGATTGTTAATTGGTTTAATTGTTTTTGTTCCGCTTAGAAATGTTAGTAAAAAAAAAAAAAAAAGTTTGGATGGTACAGTTAAGGTTTACACAAAGCAAAGCAATGAGAAAATGCATGTGGCATCTACTTGTTATGTGTATTTTAATTTATTTATATAAATAATTAATCACATTTGGTTTAGGGTCAAATGTAATTAATTACTAAAAATTGGTACTACTGTTACATTAACTACAATAAACTAAATAAAAATAAACTTTTTGTTTTTCGTCAACTATATAATATGTTAAGGTTCACACAAAGAAAAATTATGAGAAGATGTCATGTGTCATCTACTTTTTTTATATGTATTTTAATTTATTTATATAAATAAATAATCACTTTTCTTTTTTGACCAAATTGAAGTAATTACTCAAAATTAATACTACTATAACATTAACTACAATATTGTAAATAAAATAAAACTTTTTGTTTTTGGTTAAGTGTAATTAATTAGTAAAAACTAATACTAATATTACATTAACTATAATATCTTAAATAAAATTAAAATTTTTTTGGTCAAATGTAATTAATTGCAAAAAACAAATACTACTATTACATTAACTACAATATAATAAATAAAATTAAATAACAAATTTGAAATAATAGTTCTGATATCATGTATTTAACTAATGTGTTATAAATATTTGAATAACTAAAATTTATTGAATTTAAATTTATTGATTAACAAAAAAAATTATGTCACATTTATAAAATTGAATTCTTAAATATTCTAATTTTTATATTTCTTTGTTCATACCTCCCATTAGGGTCAAATGCACATAACCCATTACCCAATGTATTTTACCAACTTTGCAAAGTTGTTTAAATTTTTTATATTTAATGGTAATAATTTTATATTTAATGATCATATATATAAAGTTACGTTTAATAATCCTTAAAACATTACTTTAAATTTTTATTAACTCATATACTATATAAAAATCACATAAGTTTATATCAATTAATATTTGAATTTTACTAATATAATCGATCTTTGTCTTTTACATATTACTATATATGCGACGGAATAATACTGTAGTTGTTGATTCATATACAAAATAGAATAAGAGTTTTTTTATACCTCACCATGGGTAATGTTTTCCGACATAAATTTATTTGATTAAAAACGCATATTCATAGCTAACAAAAGTATGTTAAGATTTCAGGTTTAGATCTTTCTTATAACCAATTCTTTAGAACCATACCTTCTTCTTTATTAGGGATGTTTAAATCCGATGGGTACCCGCTACCCGTAAAATATTTGAGGTAAAAAGACCCACATTTATGTGCTTAAAATGATACGAGCTTAAATTGGGTAGCTTTTCTTATAACTTTAATTAATGTGGGTTTAACCTAGTGGGTTTGAAGACCCAGATGGGTTTTTAAAAAAAATCTCTAATACGGTTGAAAACCTTAATTTCTCATCTTCTTCACACGATCTTCTTCTTCACAAAAACGAATCAAGTCTTCCTTGCAAATCACTTCTTCTTCACACGATCTTCTTCTTCACAAAATCTTCACCAAACCTTCTCCTTCAAAAAACAAATCTTCTCCAACACCAGACTTCTTCCTCAGAGAAATTCTTCTCTTTAGGTGAGTTTCAGTTTCATCTGCTCTTCATTTTGCTAGATTTGATGTATTTCGTCTCATTTAAGATCTGTGTTTTGCTTGATATCCTTCTACTTTACGAACAAAACCGGCGAAACACTCGGACGAATAAAACCCTTATCCATAAGGTCCTCTAACTGGTTCTTCAACTCCGCTAACTCTGCTGGAGCCATCCTGGGCTCTAGCTCAATCGTGAAAGGATCAGACCAAGATGGTGGTAATCCCTTCAATGATCGAAATACATCCTCGCAATCCTGAACAACTCGAATATCCTCAAATGCAACCTCACTACTGGCCTCCGACATCACAATCGTCGCCAAATACGCCTCGCAACCTCCCTCTAACAACTGCTTCTCCTGAATAGCTGAGATTACCAGACTACTGGAAGTCGGTCTCCAACCCTGAAACACCAACCTCTCCCCAGCACGCTAGAAAACTACTCTGGCTCGATAACAATCCAAGTGAACCCGGTAAATAGACAACCAGTCCATACCCAAAATAACATCATACAGCGCAACTGGACTTATCACCAAGTCTACTGGCATTGAATGCCCCGTGATCTGAACATCTACTGTTCTAGCCGGCCCGAAGTAGCCAGGAAACTTTCCCCAGCCACCTTGACCATGCCTGCGCGCCCCCCAGCGCTGCTTCGGATGCCACTGGCACACTTCGGAGTAATGTAGCAGTGCGATGCTCCCGAATCAAACATCACTTGGGACTCAAAACCGCCCACTAACAAGGTCTACACAATTTTATATGCATTGAGAACCCTGATGACTCGATCACAAGTAAATAAAAGAAACAAACAACAACAATAACAACAATTCTACAACATAAGAATTTACGAAGTCTGAATCTAGAATATACCTTTGATCTAGCCGGCATTACTGTTCTGACCAAACACTACCGACAAAAACACCCTCGGTGCCGGCCCAATTTGGCCAATCGGCTGCGCCACCGCAATTTGACCTATCGGCTGCACCCCAACTCGCTGAATCGCAGCTACAGTCGTCGGCTGCAATCTGGGACACACCATTCTGATATGCCCTGGCTCCCTGTAATGGAAACACACTCTCAAATCCCGTTGTTGCGATTGTGGCTGGGACTGCGGCTGTTGCTGCAATAACTGCTGATGGTCGCCTATACGGGGGCAACTCGACAAACGATGCTCCAGACTCCCCCATCCATAACATGCTCCGCCCCTCTGACTGGACCTGGAAGCACAATCCCATTTCCATTTCTGGCCCTGCACAGGCCAGAACATACACCGGAACCACTCTGCTGCTGCTATCTCCTCGGCTGAACAGTAGGAACAACTGTCACTGGTATGATCGCTAGAACGGCTACAGCTAACTGACCACTCAGATCCTCCTCAATGCATGCAGCCATCTCTACCAGCTTCGCCCTCGAGGCGTACTCTGATACCCGACAGGGAATCCTCAAATCTGCACGAATTCCCCTCAGGAACCTCTTAATCTGCGTCCGCTCGTCCTCCATGCCTCGATCCGCATGGATAAGCAGCCTAATGAACTCTGCATCGTACTCTTGCACAGTACGATCGCCCTGCACCAGCTCCACGAACCTCGTCCTAAGATGATCCAAAGCCTCCTTAGGAAAGTACTTGACGTTAAACTCAGCCACGAACTCTCCCCAGGTCCTACTGTACCAGGCCTCCTGGTCTCAATCGCTCCCCACCAAAGGTACGCATTACCACTCAGATAGTGAACCGCTATCTCGACCTCTAGCTCCAGGAACCATACTGCACTGCATTTCCCAAAAACATAGGCTAAGCTACTAGAAGTCACAAAGAAAAGTAACACACAACATACTGCACTGCATTTCCCAAAAACATAGGCTAAGCTACTACTGCACTGCATTTCTCAATTACTAATCACAGTCTTAAACCAAACAACGTTTTTTAATTTTTCAAATAATTATTTTTTTGAAAAACGTAAATTAAAAGGTTTGTACAAAGAATTGTTGAGTAGTTAGTGTTTATTAATAATTAAAAGAAAATTTTAAATTTGTTTACGTATTTTATATTAATTTTGTGGATTTTTACATACAAATAGCATATTTTATAAATTAAGTATTATAATTTAGTGTGAAAAAAATATATAAAACCGGAAAAAAATTAGATAAGAAATACCAAAATTATATAATTGAAAAAACATATCAAATACAACTTGTACAAAACTTATGTATAAAAGTGTCACTTGTTAACAACATTTGAAAACATATTAATGGATTGAAATTCTAAATTTTTGAAAAACATATATGAGAAAATAAGTTATAAAATTAAATGTTAATGGCTCTAAAAAAATATATGACAAAATAATTTATAAAATTTAAAATATAAATCATATTAATGGCTCCAATTTTTTTTTTTAAAAATCAGAAAATATTATTTGTGTAAGAAATATTAGATGTATTGTTTTTTGCATGTAGTTATGTCTTCGTCTACCGGGACCTGCTCAGTTCGAAGCAGACCTCGTTTCCATCTCCCAAAATCTGCCATAGGTGCTTCTTTAGAGTATCGTTACCGTTTACAGGCGGTATACGAAGCGCCTACTAGGAGATCACAGCCTGTCCTCCATCCGTTTAAGGAAAACGGAGGACTATGGTAAACATCTTAAATATTTAACCAGTTTATGGTCTACGTGTTTACTAATTGATTTCTAACTTTTTGAATATTTTTTTAAGGATTGGGATCGATGATTCAGTCACCAGTTTTATTAAACGCACATGGCAGGGTAATTTTTGGGGTCCTTGGAAGAACTGGTGATATGTTAGGTTTTTAGCCTAATTTACCCATGGTTTTGTGTTGCATTTCTTGTCTTTTTGTTTCCTTTTGATGTCTTTTCAGGTTCTACAATGCTTAGGAGCCTAATTTGGAGCTGCTGGAGCTCTATGAAGAAAAGGAGAATAATTGGAGCAAAAAGAAGAGTTTTCACTCCACCGAGCACCTGCTGGGTCCGAGCGAGCACCTGCTCGCACCAAGACACCATAACCTAAACCTAATAAAGCTGTGGCCGCCGAGTTCATCTGATGGCCCACACGATCCCCAGGAGTTAATGAGTCAACATCAATCCCTTTTCATTAGGGAGATGATTGATTTTAATCATAAATGGGATTTCTTCTTATTTTCCTTATTTTGCCTTAAAAGATATTTTTAGTTTTTAATGCTTTCTCTTGTATTGGAAGGAGGGGATCTTCATCATACGGGGAGCAATTCTTTTGTTCAGAAAATAATCAGAATACTCTTGTTCTCTTTTTACGATTTTAATAAAAGTATTTGTTCTTGCATCATCACTTCCGATTCATTCACCGACCACCATTGAAGCTACTTGTCATTTCCGAATCATCACAGTTGTATCTTCTCAAGAAGAATTCCTAACCCTTATCCTTCTTATTCATTTCATTATGAGTTTCAAGATTATTATTGTTTCATTTGATTCGATCATGTCCGAGTAGTTCCATAACTAGGTCGGGGTGATTTCGATGGTGATTTAGGGTCTTAGATGGTTGAGCCAAATGGGGTAATCTTATGTCTTCATCTCTAGGAAGTTTTAATGCTTAGGCTAAATTGATCACTTAGTCTATGATTTCTAGGTTTAATCTATTCACCAAAAATGATATAGGTTGCTAGAATTACCTTTGATGAGCATTCGGTGGTAACCAAAACACCATTGATCGTTCCCATTGAATGTGAACATATTGAACCATTGCATTAAGGCTTGTTTACTTCATTACTAAATCCACTCGAAAGTGTAGGTATTTAGGCTGTAGACAAAGGTATTGATACATCGCCAAAAGCGGGGCAATACATATTTATGTTTGAGTTCTAGACCGCATTTAAATAGACCCTGAATAGAAGCTCAACCCAAGTACCCGAAATCACCAAAGAATCATCTCGGCTTAGTGCCTTTTATCATTGTTTAATTACCGATTTTTATTCCAAGCACCTGCTCATTTACATTGAGCACCTGCTCACGTCAGTTTACAACTCATTTAATTTATCTTAGCTTTATTTGAAATCTATAGATTCATAGTGTAACCTTTGTCTCTGTGGATTCGATACCTTATATACTACTGCTTTTGCATGTGCACTTGCAGCATTATTTTGGGTTAAAACTCGAGACTATCAAGTTTTTGGTGCCGTTGCCGGGGACCAATAGCGTTACCTTTGAATTTTGGTTTTATTTATAGTCTAAGAATTTTGCTAATTTTGTTTTTTGTTTTTGTTTTTGTTATGTTTCAGGTGTATGACCAGTAGAAGAACGAGGAGAAATCTGAACGAAGATCTAGTCAGTCATACGAACGAAGAGTTAGCTCGTCTCGAACGTCAGAATCGCCGCCGAGCACCTGCTCAAACCGATCGAGCACCTGCTCGCACAGAAAACATGGCAGATCAGGAAGCTATGAATGCTCAGTTATAGATTTTGAGAGATCAAATCACCCAGTTGCAAAGGCAACAGCCGCGGGGTCAGCCAACCATAGGGGATTCGGATAATCCCCATGCGTTTTATCAAAACCGTTCGGCCATCGTCATCCCTACCATCCAGAGAAAAGATTATGAGGTCAAGGCTCAGTTGATCTCATTGGTGAAGCAGCATCTATTTCATGGATTACCCGCTGAAATACCTATGGACCACATTGAGAACTTCGAGGAAATCTGTAGTACTACGGGTTCTAATGGTGTTCCAACCGATTTTCTGAAGTGTAAGTTGTTCCCGTTCTCTCTCGCGGACAAGGCACAAAGATGGTTGAAGTCGCTGCCGGCTGGTTCATTGAGGACTTGGGATGAGGCTAGATCCGCGTTCTTGGATCATTTCTATACGAAGTCCAAAACGGCCGCTTTAAGGAACAAGATTGCATCCTTTCAACAACACTCCGGAGAAGCTTTTGGTGAAGCTTGGGAAAGACTCAAGGAGTATAAGAGGGAGTGTCCTCATCACGGTTTCAAGGATGAGCAAATCTTGAACATATTCTACGATGGAGTCGATTGGGATTACCGTAATGCATTGAATGCCGCGAGTAATGGAGACTTTATGACCAAGACGAAGGAAGGTGCATTTGAGCTAATCAAGAACCTTGCCTCGAGTTCCAACAACAAAGCTCCCGAGTACGATAGGTCCAAGAGGGTCAATAGTGTTGACACCCAAAAGATAGATGAGTTGACGGCTAAAGTGAACCTACTTCTACGTGAGAACCAAAGATCGGTTAAATTTATGGAAGAAGATGGGGCTGCCCCTATGGCTCAAGCGTTTGTCGATGATCAGAATGATGGAGTAGAGGAGGTTAACTATGTAAATGGCCAAGGGTATCAAAACTGTGGGTTCAACCCCAACTACCGAAGCCATCCCAACCTCTCTTACCGGAACACCAATGTGGAGAACCCCCAAGACCAAGTCTATCCGCAACAAATGGGTACAAATCAGAAGTTCTACTCCAACAACACTCAAGTGAAGCAATTCGTTCCCAACCAAAGTCAGAATCGGTTCCAAGCAACGAACCAACAACAAATCGCTTCCGCGCCTCAATCTCAACAAGATGATTTGAAAGGTCTCATCCATCAAGTCCTGGCCAACCAACAGCAGACATCATCCGAGCTGGGCAGTAAGATGGACAACATGTACAAAGATCTGAATGCAAAGTATGAGGCCGTGACCGCACATGTAAAGAAGTTGGATACACAAGTGGCTCAAACGGCCAAAGCCATTCAAAGACCGGTTGGAGTTCTTCCTGGCCGTGGTGAAGTGAACCCTAGGAAGGAATATTCGGTAAATGCTGTTGAGTTAAGAAGCGGAAGAGTGTTGGCACCACCTACAATCACAATCTCTCAAGTTAAGGCTAAGGAGAAAGTTATTGAGCAACCGGCCCAAGAGGATGATTTCGCGGAGGATATGATGCATAAGGAGACTGGTTCTAGCTCAGGAACACCACCAGCTGCTGTTCTGATCAATCTGGAGAAAACACCCCAGCGAGCACCTGCTCACCCGACCGAGCACCTGCTCGCTCAGAATGTTCCCGCGAAAATTCCAGAAGCTCAGACCGAGAGAGTTTATATACCACGGGTGCCTTACCCCGAGCGAGTTTATGTGCCAAGGGTGCCATACCCAGTACCTCCTAAGGAATCTAAGAAAGATTTGGAGGATGTTGAGTGTAAGGAGGTGCTAGAAGATTTGACGGTGAAGCTCCCTTTGGTTGATGCCGTGCAAATGATACCATCACACGAGAGGTACACGAAGGAATTGGTTGCTGGTAAGATTGCTAAATGTGAAAGTGTGATGACGGTTTCTAAGGAGTGTAGCGCCGTACTTCAGAATAAGGTGTTAACAAAGAAAGGTGATCCGGGAAGGTTTGTGATTTCCGTGAAGATAGGGCCTTCCACGTTTGCATGCTCATTGTGTGACTTAGGATCCAGCGTCAATTTGATGCCATATTCTGTGGCTAAGCGTTTGGGCTTCACCAAGTTCAAACCTACCAATATTTCGTTGGTTTTTGCGGATGGATCTAAAAAGCTTTCGGTGGGTGTTATTGAAGATTTACACCTCCGAATTGGGAATACCTTAATCCCAGCTGATTTTGTGGTTTTGGAGCTTGATGAGGAACCAAAGGATCCGTTGATTTTGGGCAGAGCTTTCTTGCACACGGCACGTGCTATCATTGATGTCGAAGAATGCATAGTGGACCTCCGTCTAGGAGACATGGTAGTTCGGTTTGAGATGAGCAAACTTCTCGAGAAACCGATGATGGATGGACAGGCTTTTGTTATCCACGATGGAGTAGAGATGTCGGAGAATGAGGTTGAAGAGATCCTAGCAAAGGACTCTCTCGAAGTTGCGTTGACAAAAGCCGAAGGTGAACACGGCTTTCTGAGTGAAGACACCCAAGGGTTTGCTAAGTTTCTGGATTCCAACACCAGAATAGAGAAAGAAGATGAGTTTTTGAGTCTGGCCGAGGGCACAAAATCCGATGTTCTGTCAGATTCCCAGCGAGCACCTGCTCGCCCCGACCGAGCACCTGCTCGGACCAAAAACCAGAACATCACCGGATCACGGAGCGAGCTGAAAGCTCCAAAGGTAGAGTTAAAGACCCTCCCAGCATGGCTCAGATGGTTATTCAGGTTCCGAAAGATTAAAGACAAGAAATGGCCCGGTCCGTTCATAATCAAGAAGGTGAGACCACATGAGGACATAGTGTTGCTGGACACTAAAGGAGATGAGTTTGACCCTCCTTGAGCATAGATGGTCTACAAAGTCGAGCTAATGACTTAAAACAAGCGCTTGGTGGGAGGCAACCCACCGGTAAGATTTCTTGTACAAAATCTGATTTTAAACTCCTTTTATTACTAACATTTCACTTGAGTTTCAGTACCTATGTTCTGGAAAAAAAGGGTAAAAACTTTATGAGCACCTGCTCGGAACGACCGAGCACCTGCTTGCTCACATTCGAGCTCGGACCAACCTGCCAAACGGAGGAGAAGGACAGATCACGGTGCTGACGACGCTAATTCCGGGTGATATCTACTTTCACCCTTCTATCTTCATTGTTTATATCATCTTTGTTTTATTTCATTTTCATTTGAACTTGTTTTGATCTACTCTTTTGGCACTTTTCTTTCACCGAGACGGTGAAAGTTAAGTCCGGGGGAGTGGGTTAATGTCTAATTGGTTTGTTTTTGCTTTGAGTCTTTTGCATTTGATGCATAAAAAAAAAAAAAAAAAAATGCATATAGTTTCTCATGGCATAAACATTTTTATTATCTTTTTCATGCTAGGATCGAGTCTAGAGCATTTTAGGATTGCATTTGCATAGGGAGCAATGATGAAATTTCCTTGTAAAGATTCATTTTAGGATTCCATGATATGCCCTCATTAGAACTTTTTCGATGCATTAACAATCATGAATTAGAGGCTCATCCATACTTGAATCTTATTTCTTTGAAAATCCCAACTCAATTGAAACTTGCATGATCTAGATTCAACTCTATCAACTTGAACTTAAGCTTGATTAATTCTTCTCACTTTTGGACTTTGAATCATAACTATGGATAAACACCTTACATTCAAATCATGTTTGCCTAATTTTTACCACTCTTATCTTGATTTGAATGGCTATCCCGATCTAAGTTCATCTTTTAGATGAGGATAGTACCACACCTTTTTAACCCAACCATTTCGTTCAAACCCTTGCATATGTTCTCCGAGTGAGGCCTTTTTCTTTGTGTTGCATTGGTAAAATCTTGCAAGCATTAGAGACGACAAGGCAAAGTTTCCATTAGGCTAGTTTCTTAAGTTTAAGACTAGTCTTAGGTGGGGTATGAAACCGATTTGGTTAAGCGTTTACTTGATTATCTTTGGGTTTGTGGTTAAGTGTGAAAAGAGAAAAAAGAAGGAAGGATGAGTTCTAGGGAATAAGTTTGAAAAGAAAAGTATATGGCTCTAAGTGTTTAAAAGAAAAATGATAGCTTAGCATTCTCTTAGAATAAATCAAAAAGAAGAAAAATGTGTTAGAGAATGCTAGGATAGAAAGAGCTAAAGTTAAGAAAAGAAATTCCCTAGGATTCGGAAAATTTAAAGAAGAAAGAGGAAGTTTGAAAGGTTTAGCCGAAATTGGCTAGTGGTTTAACAAATGGGTAGTGAGAAAAGAGAGATGAAAGATTGCAACAATGGGGTTATGGGTAGAACTTTGGATTCCTAGCCTTGTATGCATCAATTGTCTTTTTTCTTTCTTGCTTTTGCTAAATGTAACACTTGCATTTGAGAGTTAGCCACCAAAAGGATTATGAACCGCCTCTTTACATCACCTAAAAGCCTTCTTCTACCGAGCCAAATGGTATTGATTCATTGTCCAATTGTGAGACCGCACCAAACACATTAATGAATATTAAAGAGTTGAGTTTAGTTGATTGCATGCTTCCTTTTAAGTCTAAGGATTTGGAGTAATTATTTTGATAAGAGATGAGTATGGCGAAAGCTTCTTGAGTAAGATTTGTTATGCATCGCATTAGTTCTCTTTAGGACATGTTGTTGAACCCTTCGATGTTTCTTTTGGATTTGAACTCCCACCTTCAAACACTTCTCCGGATTTCTCTCTTCTTGTTTGCTTGCGGACAAGCAAAAGGCAAGTCCGGGGGAGTTGATATGTTAGGTTTTTAGCCTAATTTACCCATGGTTTTGTGTTGCATTTCTTGTCTTTTTGTTTCCTTTTGATGTCTTTTCAGGTTCTACAATGCTTAGGAGCCTAATTTGGAGCTGCTGGAGCTCTATGAAGAAAAGGAGAAGAATTGGAGCAAAAAGAAGAGTTTTCACTCCACCGAGCACCTGCTCGGTCCGAGCGAGCACCTGCTCGCACCAAGACACCAGAACCTAAACCTAATAAAGCTGTGGCCGCCGAGTTCATCTGATGGCCCACACGATCCCCAGGAGTTAATGAGTCAACATCAATCCCTTTTCATTAGGGAGATGATTGATTTTAATCATAAATGGGATTTCTTCTTATTTTCCTTATTTTGCCTTAAAAGATATTTTTAGTTTTTAATGCTTTCTCTTGTATTGGAAGGAGGGGATCTTCATTATACGGGGAGCAATTCTTTTGTTCAGAAAATAATCAGAATACTCTTGTTCTCTTTTTACGATTTTAATAAAAGTATTTGTTCTTGCATCATCACTTCCGATTCATTCACCGACCACCATTGAAGCTACTTGTCATTTCCGAATCATCACAGTAGTATCTTCTCAAGAAGAATTCCTAACCCTTATCCTTCTTATTCATTTCTTTATGAGTTTCAAGATTATTATTGTTTCATTTGATTCGATCATGTCCGAGTAGTTCCATAACTAGGTCGGGGTGATTTCGATGGTGATTTAGGGTCTTAGATGGTTGAGCCAAATGGGGTAATCTTATGTCTTCATCTCTAGGAAGTTTTAATGCTTAGGCTAAATTGATCACTTAGTCTATGATTTCTAGGTTTAATCTATTCACCAAAAATGATATAGGTTGCTAGAATTACCTTTGATGAGCATTCGGTGGTAACCAAAACACCATTGATCGTTCCCATTGAATGTGAACATATTGAACCATTGCATTAAGGCTTGTTTACTTCATTACTAAATCCACTCGAAAGTGTAGGTATTTAGGCTGTAGACAAAGGTATTGATACATCGCCAAAAGCGGGGCAATACATATTTATGTTTGAGTTCTAGACCGCATTTAAATAGACCCTGAATAGAAGCTCAATCCAAGTACCCGAAATCACCAAAGAATCATCTCGGCTTAGTGCCTTTTATCATTGTTTAATTACCGATTTTTATTCCAAGCACCTGCTCATTTACATTGAGCACCTGCTCACGTCAGTTTACAACTCATTTAATTTATCTTAGCTTTATTTGAAATCTATAGATTCATAGTGTAACCTTGGTCTCTGTGAATTCGATACCTTATATACTAGTGCTTTTGCCTGTGCACTTGCAGCATTATTTTGGGTTAAAACTCGAGACTATCAACTGGACCGATGTGAAAAAATACGCTCCAGAAAAAATTCAGAGTTGGTGGGGAACATTTGTGGTAAGTTACAAAATTCGGATATTTAAACATTTAGTGTCCATTACTAACATTTTATATTAACAATGGTGGTTGCGAGTTGTGGCAAAACTATTATTGGGATCCCGAGTTCGAGGACATCGTCTTTTATGAATGGAAGGAAAAGACGAAGTTAGGAATCGGCGAAGAGATTAGTAGGAAACATCGAGAAGGAGTGCAGCCCGCATATATCAGCGATGATGACTGGGCAATTCTTTTGGAAGGTTGGCAGACTGAGAAAGCCATTAGCAAGAGTCAGAAGGCTGCTGAAAGCCGTAAAACGCCGATCCTCGGCAAAGGAATGCACAAACACAGTGTCGGGCCCCGATCCTTCTCAAAGATTGACTATGAATTGGTAAGTTTGATCCATACATTAATTTACAAATCTATTCATTATCGTTAGTAATGTTAATGTTCACTACATTTTGTAAATAAATTTTTGGGATAATGCAGAAGCAGAAGGGGCAGGGATCTGAGGAACCATCCATTCTGGATTTGGTGAAGGAGACGCATACACGCGCGGATGGCACTTACGTCGATCCGGTGATTGAGGGACTCGTGAGGGAGGTTGAAGAGGAGGCTTCTCAGCACCAAGATTCGTCCGGCACAGCTTTTTCCACAAGTGGTTCTCCTCGGGAATTCATTAACCAATTATATTTTCAGGTAAATTTTTTCATCTTCTAATTGTTTATTTATTGTATATTTAGACATTAATTCTCTTATTGTTTAAATATGCAGAAGGTCAAACCAAAATACGGGCAGGCCTACGGCGTCGATAGTGCAAGGACGCAGTTCTATCACCCTTCCGTCCAGTATCCATCGGGAACACAAGCGGATATCCGAGGTGAGCTCGATGATATGAGGAGCCAGATGAGTAGCATGGCGGGGAAGATAGATATCATTATGGATAAGCTACTTGGACGCAGCAGTTCACAAAGGACGAGTCAGCCCGACGACTTTGATGTTCGCTTCGACTATGTTCCGTAGCCGTATATTTTATGTTCCTGCTTTTTTTTTAATTTGAAAACTTTTAATTTAGAACAATTTAATTTTATGTAAAATATTTTATTTCTATTCGAATTATTAGTTTAGTATTTAATTTAATTTAAAATTTTAATAACAAATTTAAAAATAAAAAATATTTTTTTAAAAAAAACATTGTACATACCCACGAAATTTATAGTGGGATTTCGTGGGTACAAAGCTACCCACGAAATTAATCGTGGCAAAGCGTGGGTAATTTCCCACGAAAACCTTCGTGGCAATCCGGGGTAACCCACGGTAAAATGAGTTGGTGTTCGTGGGTAAGGCTACCCACGAAATATTTCGTGGGTATTCGTGGGTATTTTGCCACGGATAATTTCGTGGGTTTTCGTGGGTATTTTACCACGGATAATTTCGTGGGTTTTCGTGGGTACGATTATTACCCACGAAAACCCACTTATTTCTCTACCCACGACGGTATACCCACGAAAATTATTCATTCTTACCCACGAAAGTTTCGTTTCGTTCTATGTTCGCCTAAGCTATCCGTTCTATGTTCACCTAAGCTATCCATTCTATGTTCGCCTAAGCTATCCGCAACATATGGTGCACTGCTACTACTACCACCATCATAATTAGTTTCTCCATGAAAAAACCAAATTTTGTATCCCGCCATAAAACCATGGGTATACAAGTGATGTCAAACTTGTTCTACCTTAACATTTTGCGAATTGCAACAATTTAAACATGGACATTTTATCTCCGGTTGATTCCCGACAACTGCCATGAACTCGCATATACCTCGTGCATAACTTTCATTTAATGTCTTCGACTCCGGATCATACATCTCTTCATCCATCCACGATCTATAATATCTAGAAGATGACATCTCCCTCTCTTAACGATTTTTTTCTAACAAATGTTTGGTTGGAAGTTGTTGTTGTTGTGAGTGAATGAAGATGTGTGGAATCATATATATAAATACGCTGACTGTCGGAAATCCGTCGGAAAGCCAACGGATATAGTAACGGCTACATAACGGCTTTTTCCGACATATTTCCGACAGCTAGTTGGGTGTCTGTCGGAAATCTGTCGGAAAATATTAACGGTAATATCGACGTTCGTATTTTCCGACGGATTTCCGACAAACAACCGGAATCTCCTCTGGCGTCGGCACCGGCTAGTTACACGGTTCAATAATCCGACCGATTTCCGGCGGTCTTCTTATCAGTCGGAAATAATTCCGACAAATTGCCGACGGAATTGAAAAATTTCAGTTCCGTCGGAAATTGGTCGGTTTACCGTCGGTAACTTTCCGACGGAATCACTTCCGTCGGAAATTCCGTCGGTTTTGCGGTTGTTTTCTTGTAGTGTAAGCACCATCAAATTTACCATTTTTTGGTGTGGTCTATAAGCAAATCACATCATACCTTTTATGTGTAATGTAAGCAAGCATACATACAGTTTTCGTGTTCGTGTTTCAAGCAAGCATACAGTTTTGTACCAAACTCCAAAGCCGAATTAAAATAGATTGTCAATAGAGAAATATTTTACAAGTTAATCGAAAATCTAGGAAAAATAAAAGGTTTATGATGCAATTTGCAAACAATAACATTCAACAAAGTGAGCAGAAATTACGTGACTTAAAACGTAGCACATCATATCACACACAAAGACACAGTCTCTAACATATAATACAAAAGACAAATCTCACACTTCACTCTCGTCTTCCTACTTCTTCATAAGTCGACGACGGAGAAGACTTGACCGGAAATATCCTGCTACCGCTCTTTCCAGTAGCGGCAGAAGAAACTCCGTCGCCTTCTCCACCATCTCTCTCCTTCTCCAATCTCTTCTTCATCATCTTCTCCTTTTGCTTCTTCTGAATGACTTGTAGTTGTGCGTAGCTTGCTCCAATGGAAGACATTTTTTTGTTTCTATTTCAAGGATATGTTTAATAATTTGATTATTATTCTGACCAAAGAGAAATTAAGAGTTGTGAAGATAATAAGTGAAGAATGATGATGAGTTTGGTAATGATGAAGAGAAGTGTCGTAATTTATAGAGAAACGACTCATGATTCCATTCTCATCAGTCATCACTATGCTTCTCCGTGCTCATTTTCCTTTTTACTTTCTTATTCTCCATTATTTAATAATATTTTTAATGAACAAACCATCATTTCTTTAATTAATAGGCTAGTATACTTGTATTTCTTACAATTTTTTTTGATTAAATTAAAATTTAACGCCTAATAAATTCGAGGACCAGACAAAAAATCGAAATAAATTTGTGTAGTTTTTCAATTTTGATATATATCCTAGACACCGCAAAATCGCAATAATTTTTTTTACAACATATCTCTTTAAGGTTTCGAACGACGACGTCCCACACTGATCAGTAGCAAAAACCTATAAAATTATACACTTGTATATACATGCATGTCCTGTCCCACAGCTGATTGTCACAATTTCTTCGTGTGCATCTTCAATCCTACACCAAATCCTACACAAAATCTCATTTTTGGTGTAAAATTTTCTCTAACCCAGCGTTAAATCTTACACCAAAATGGTGTAACACCAAATTTTACACCAAAAAACATTTTTATTTATAAATTGGTTTTTCAAACTATAAATAATTTCAAATTTAAAGAAAAAATTATGTAATGATAACAAATTAACCCAAATCTAATATTTTTATGATTATCAAATCAAAATCTATTATACATACATTTATTTTATATGATATATTATATTTTTTCTTTCATATGTAATATTAAATTTAAATAATTTTATAATTTATTACACTAAAAAAAAGTAGATGGGTTAATTTGTAAATTTATAAAACAATAAATTTAGAATATTTCCTTTTTGGTGTAGAAAATGGTGTAATACATTGGAGTAAAACCCAACACTATTTTAGTGTTACACCATTTTATTGTAAAATATGGTGTAACATTTAGTGTTTTCATGATAATTAACGATATCAAACACGGAAACGCCTCTCGTTCTTAGTTGTTAACGGAGGTTATAGTCGACACCATGAATTTATCAACATTTTTTCTTGCATTTTGGTTATATTTTTTAAATGGAGTTAGACAAAAAATGAACTGATTTCTATTAGAGAAATTTCAAGATATGCCACATTTGATATGCCACTTTTCAAAAATGCCACTATCACTTTTTCCCAATTTTAAAATTATTTATGTTTGGGTTAACTATGTTATATTAGGGTTTAGTGTTTTGGGTTTAAGGTTTATGAGGGATCAAAACATTTTTTTAAATTGAAAATTTTGAGATATAAAATTTTTAAACATATTTTTTAGTGACATGTTGGTAAAAAAATAATACAAGAATGACATATTTGAAAAGTGGCATGGTAAACAAGGCATTTTTGTAAATGTCCCTTTCTGTTAACGAAAAAGACAACTTTTTTAATCGTTCCGATTATTATATAAATATTTCATCATCACTTAGATTATATTTAATCTAGTCATATGACGATCAGAATACGTCATTTGCACATTGGTTCTAAAAACTTTAGAGAAGCACTAATATTCTAAAAATTTTAGAATCAAATTTCAGAATATGTAATCTTTACTTTGCTCTACGTTCTACAAAATGTAAAATATTTATTCTTCAGTTTGTTCTATGTTCAGAAAAATGCAGAATACAAATTCTAAAATTAATTTTCAAATTCCAAAAATTTGGGAAATCAAATCTTTCAGTTAAGGAAATCAAATATTCAGTTATATTAGATTCTGCATAATAAAGAAATAAGATTTAAAATCTTTTGAAAATATTTATATATTCCAAAAATATTTATATATATTCCGAAAATATTAATATTTTACGAAAATAAGATTTATATTATAAATCTTAAAAAGTTTCTTTAATGTTATTAACAAATAAGTTAATTTTCAAAATAAAATTAAAAATAAATCCGAAATTATTAAATAAAATCAGAATTAAATATGAAAATCAATTTTCAAATGCTACAGTTAAGGAAAAAAATCATATATTTTGGAAACAAATCACACAATTAATAAATTTAAGGATATTAGAGGATTATAATTCTAATTAAAGTGTATGTCACCAATCTAAGAAAATAAAAGTGTAGATCACAAAATACTAAAAATTTTGGCTAGTGTATATGCTAGTTTAATCTCTCATCATTTTTAGTTTAGAGAATCACCGACCACTGATTGCCCTTGTTCTATAACTATATAAGTATAGACTTTTAATTTAGACATATAATTATATATACACAAACACGCATTTAGGTGGAAGTTTTCTTATGTAAAAATTATTACTTGATAAAGATAAAAATTTTGGTGGGGTCAGCAGAAATCAAAAGAAAACAAATTACTCTAGTTTGTGCACCAATCAGACTTAATAATGGTAGAAATTTTTACTCTTCACTAATTTTTAAGGTGAGTGTAATTGTCGATAACCTACTTATCAAATTTTCCAATTTTAAAACGTGACACAATTTCGACTGCTCAAATAGATATGATTAGGTACTTCCACTCTTGAAGGAAATTGAATCATAACTTAGATTGATACAAGAACTCTTCATCAAATGGCCACTATCTTACCATCACTTGTGAGAGCGACATTACTCATACACATGGCTTTGTGTCGAAAAAAATTTATGTGATCTTATTTTTTTAGATTATAATTTGTGTGATCTTATTGTAATCTCTAGATATACTTTTTTGGAAATTTGAGGTTTAAAACCTTTCTTTCGACAAACCATAGTTGAAGACAAGTTTGGTTGATAGAGTTGATGAAAATGAAAATCAAGATAATGGTCTAACTATTTGATTTTGAACGTTATGGTCTTTAGCTTTTGTTAAGTATGGTCTTTCGTTTTTGTTAAGTTATCTATTTATGTATAGAATTTGTGTTGCTTTAAATTCCTTTTAATATATATATATATATATATAAATATATATATATATATATATATATATGTGTGTGTGTGTGTGTGTTTTTCTAGAGTATACCAGTTTCTCAAATTTTTAAGAAATATTTTCGTATTTTCAAACGTTTTGCCACTACAAGAAAACTGTATTTTTGTGACTCTTTTTTGTGACCGTTAACTCCGTCACAAATATTTGTGACTGAATTGAAACGATTTTGTGACACATTTGTGACTACGTCAATAAGAGTATCAAATCCGTCACTAATTTGTGACGAAAAAATATTGTCTCAATAGTGTCACATATTAGTGACTGCTTTGCGACAGATTTACGATTAAATTAATATCGTCGCAAAGTTGTCACTTATGTGTGACACATTTGTGACGTCAAAAAGTTGTAACATATTAGTGACACTTTTGTTACTATAATGAATGTCACAGATTAAAGACGACCCTTTAAGCGTCACAAGAGAGTGACAACTTGTGTATTTTGATAATACATACAAATCTTTGTGATTTTCAAATCCAACATGTGTATTTTGATTAGTATTTGAGAATAAGAAGGTTTCCAATGGATTTGAAGATAACTTATGAATCCTTGAAAATTCACTAAAATCCATTTTATAATCAAATATATAAGTAAATATGTTGGATTTTGATTTGTATTTGATGAGAATTATAAATGGAATAAGAGATGATTTTGATTAGTATTTGAGAATCACATATTGAATAAGATATGATTTTAATGATTATTTTAAAATGACTAATTGAATAACATAGGATTTGGTTATTAAATAATGTTTTGGTGTGTATTAAATTTGAATATTTATGAATTATAATGTTATGTAATATATTTTAGATTTTATGAATTTAAAGGTGTGCATTTGTTTTACAGATGTGTAGTTAGTATATATATTTACTCATGTATGACAATATTGAATAAAAAAAATTAGCACAATGTACAAGTGCAATTATTACCATGGTACAAGGTCGGGGGTTCGATCCGGGACAAGTGAAATTATTCCCATGTTTTTCATTTTAAGGTTACGGATGTGTAATTAGTATATATATTTACTCATGTATAACAATATCGAATAAAAACCTTAGTCCAGTGCATTTGACCTTATATTAATAGCCCACGGGTCATGAGTTTGAACCCAGTAGAGGGAAGGACAATTTTTTTCCTTTTTTTCAATCATACGACACAAAAACGTCCCAATTTTGTCTACATAAATATAGGGTTTGGGGTTTGGTTTATGATGAAACAACGTGTCACACATTTGTAACAAATTTGTGACTGATTTGTCACACTTTTGTATGTAGTATATGATTTGTTCTGTGCCGCCATAAAGGTGTCACTACTCTGTCATATATTTGTCACTCTTTTGCCACTAATTTGTGACTCTACGTGAATTTGTTACTTTAAACATACCATAATTACGAAATTTAATACAAAATACTTGTTTTCCATGCTTATATACTAATCTAAGGCTATGTTTGTTACATTTGCTTCATGAAATAAGGAATATCAAGTTTTCAAAATTCACCAACCAACTCATTTACAACTATATTCATAAAACACTTATCATCAAACAAGAATTTTAATAAAACATAGTTTTGGAAAAAAAAATTGTTGATAAGTCATAGAAATTTCTATAAACTCTAATCAATGTTTGGACAATAGATTAAAATTGATTAGGGTTTCCAAAACATCTCAATTTTGGGTCTAAAATGTTTAGGGTTTAGAGAATCAATTTGTGACTCCTAAAAGTGAAACAAAATCGTAGCTAATATGTAACGAATTAGTGACACACCTATATTTGTGATGCTTTAGTGACACTATTCGATTTTGGGTTTGAAATATTTTGGGCCAAAAATGAAAAATATGGGCGGGAATAAATGCGGTTTTGAGACGCCTTTCTTACACGTTTGTGACGAACTCGTTTTCATATATAAAAAAAAATTGAGAAACCCTAATTTTATTAAACACAAAACTCAGTCTCTCGGTTTCTCCTTCAAACGGCGAATCTTCTTTTCTTCTCCGATTCAGTTTCGAAAATCGATTAAAGCCTCTCTTCTTCTCCGATCCACTCTTTCAGAATCTTCATCTCTCCATCTCTCTCTCCCCCGATTTTCCCCAAAATTCCTCAGAACTTGGTTTTTTTGTCTTCGTGTTACCTTTCAGATTTCAAAATTGTGAAAAATGGATTTTGAACTTAGATCTTCGAGAGAGAAGCTTGAGAGAGAGCAAAGAGAAAGGAAAGAAAGAGCGAAACTGAAGCCCGAACGAGAGAAGCGAGCAAAAGAAGCTGCGATAAAGCAACGCGAAGCTATCGAAGCTTCTCAACGAGAGAGATGACTCGACGCCATTGAAGCCCAGATTAAGGTCCGTACGATTTACTCTTCTTCCTCTCTAATCGTTAGTTTTAGAAATTCGCAATTCGTATTTTTGAATCATAAATCTCTAGATTTTTTAATTCCCAGGATTTTGTAAATTGGGTATTAATCTCTCTTTCAATCTCGTCTCTATTTCGATCTCGTCTCTATAGATTCGTAAAATTGAGAATTAGTAGTGAAATGGGTATCTAGAAATTGACAATTTTGCTTTGAAGTTGAGTGATTTAGTGTTCTGTATCTGAAAATTAGCTTGTTCTGTGTCTTGAGGCTGACGAACATATGCAAGAAACTTTAACATGGTTGCAGAGACATAGCTCCTGATGGCAATACACTTAAGGTAATCTTAGCTTCTGTAAACACCATTACGGTTCACTGTTAAAGACCGTATAATGTTTAGTCCCTATAGCTTTTGCATCTTGCTCTTTATTCTATTATTTCGTTAACATGTTTTTACTCAATTTTCTGCAAGAATCTTACAAAAACTTGGATGAAATTATTGAACTTGCCAAAGAATTCCAAATGGTGAGTCATGTTGTTACTTCCTTGATGAATCAGAATAGTCACATTTCGTTTTCTCTCTTTTGGGTTTTTAGTTTTTCTTTATTAGCTTCAAATCTCAGTGAGAATTTCTGTGTAATTAAAGACCAAGTGCTTTGTTTTATTGAAATCAAAAGTTGTTTCACTTTATCTTCTCATGATTCTTTGAATAACATTATAAATCTATTGGGTGTTTGTTTGATTCGGTTCTCTTTTTCTTCAGCATAAAATGTCAAGATATTCCTTTAAAAAATGGTATATTTTGTTGCTCCATGATTGATGTATAATGTCTAACTTTGTTTTGCTGATTTTCTGAGTCCTTTGCACATGGGATAATCTATTAAGGACCTTATTATTTGTGTGGAGTGGAACAAAGTTGAAATGTTCCTTTTCTTAGCTATTTCTGGTTATAAAGATAATAAAATTGTGGTTTCTAAATGTTTGAGTTGTTTTTGGATTGAGACTAATGGTGTGCATATGATAATTATGATTTTGTTCTTAATTTGGCTAAGACTAACTCATTTCTTTCTTATTTTCTGTTTTTTTTTTGCAGGAGAATCATGTGAAAACTTTTCATGGTTTAATTTCAGTTGTAGTCTATGGACATCAAGAGAAACCTGCATTGATTACTTACTTGATACAATTGGTACATGAATTTGTTTTCACTTGATATGCATTTGGTACATGAATTTGTTTTCACTTGATAATCTGATTTTTAGATTCTTTGTTTATGTTTGTTAGATTTGTGATGTTTCCAAGGATTGTTTCTTTGCCCTGAAATAGTCTCCTTACTCCTCCATGACTTCCGCATCTACCATATTAGTCCTCCAGGACATGAGTTTTGTAAAATTTGATTGTCTTGAAACAGTTTCTTCATTGTATCTACTTTTGCTCCTTGCTCACGTTGTGTCGGTTTCAATCGTTTCTACAAAGAGTTTTTGTAGTTTGGAGCTGCTCCAGTTTGTTCCAATGATCCGTCACTTTCTGTTGAAGGCCTCGCTGACCAGATTCTTGAAGTCTTGAATTTCTTTAGGTAAAACCTTGAATCATGTTTCATCTAACTCCGTAAATTGTACTATAATCCTGAAATGTGTATACGTCTCTTGCAGCCTCGAGGCAGTCATGTGCATGGGGATCATTGCTGGTGCCTATATCCTTTCCTTATTCACCGTACGTACTCATTGAATGTCCTTGAGGATTTATACGATTTCTCGTTACTTATCAATGATTGTTTTATGGTTGCAGATTAAACATAAAGATCGAATTTTGGGTCTGATTCTTACCCAACCAGCAACCGCCTCACCATCAACCACCTCACCAGTCATAGCACCAACCAGCTTACCACCCCCATAAACTGTTTATTTCTCCTTGAACTTGAACTTGTGCTACTTGGTTAAGTCTAATGTTTCGGTTATGTAACGATTATTTTTTTTTTGTACATTATGTTAACTGTTTTCGGAATTCGGAATTCGGAACCGTATTTTGCTTTTGAAAGTCTATGTTTTATTTCTACAGAATACGGCTTCTTGGTATCAGTAGAATACAGAGTATAATACATAGTAGAATACAGAGTAGAATACCAACCATAATATACTATTCCGTATACCATATATGTCGCAAATACATTGCAAATTCGTTACTCTTTTGTGACACTTTATTGATCAATTTGTGACTACCAATTTCCTTAAAGTAGTCAGAAAAGAGTCGCATATTTATGACACTACACAAAGTCACAAATCAGTCAGACATTTGACACAAATTTTGTGTCACATTTTCGTTGGTAATTTGCGACACTAACTTCTGTCTCTCTTTTGTCACTAATCTGTGACGCTTCCATATCGTCCCATGTCCGTCACAATTTTGTTACTCATTAATCTGGTCGCAAAGGTGTCGTAAATATGCGACGCATTTGTGACCAACCAAATTAGCGACGAAAAAATTGTAACTCTTTTTTTTTGGTCACAAAAGCGTCACAAATGGTGCTTTTGTGACTGATTTGTGACACAAATTGGAGTCACAAAATGACAGTTTTTGTGCTTATACGTATCAGTATCCGTTTCTGTTTCTGTGCAACCTAGCCTGTGCATGCATGCATGTTTATATGTGTGTAATGTGTCACCAATCTACATCTAATTTACACACATCTATAACATGGGGTTATGATAATGGCAATGATATTCTATTTAAGTCTGTGTTAGTGCTAAACGGTGATGTTTTACACAGAGGTGGATCTTGAACATAAATCTATATGGGGCACAATATATTTAAATATTATATAAAATTAATTAGTTAAAATACATTTATTATTATAGAAAAAATATGATAAATTATTCCCATTTTATGTCTTATTTGTTTAAATCAAGTTGCCCATATTGTAAAAGTAAATACATTTCTGTAAGTGTTTATGTATATTACTATATATAATGTTATTACCATAACAATGTATATTAAACATGATAATTTTGTTATGTAGTTTTAGTTGTTATTCTTTTATAAATATTGAAAGAAGATTAATTAGAAAATATTTTCTATATTACGTTGGAGCAATAATAAACAAATAACGGAAATGGAAAAAAAAAAATGATTGATGAAATACTCCTTTTTTGCATGAATCGTGAGAAATAAAATAATTTTATGTTTTGGAAACATAAACAAAATCAAAAACAAGCAGGATTTGAACACAAGTTCGGAGGGTCACCATGGAACTTCGAAGTTGAGCTAACAGAATCTGTATAGTCTTATGGCACAACCTAATTTTATTTATATTTATTTAGTATGTGGCACAAGTACAATATAGCCTCTATAAATTAATACTCTATAAATTAATAAATTCTTCCCGTCCTAAGTTGGGTCAGTGTAACATTTGACAAAAATCTATAAGATGATAAGATAATAATTTTTTTGAAACTCCTATGTAAAATATGGTCCCAATAATTGTATAAATTAATAATTGTAAATTTTACATGCCTATATATATATATATATTAGTTTTAATAGTGATGTATAACTATTGCGTTATATCTGTTTTCTTCTTAAAGTTAGAATCTTGTTGGAACTAATCTCTAATTTTTCTTATTGCATCAAAAAAATTTAAATACTTAATCTTCATCAACTAAAGATTTTTATACGTGATAATCTAAATCTATGATTACTTTCATCAAGCTGAAGAGTTTTATACGTGATAAGCTAATCATTTAATACTTCTAAACCTACCATTATTTTGTTTTCAACCTCATCATTAATAATGAATTAGTTGCAGTTTTATTCTTGCATATAAATAGTCAGATTATAACCATCCATCTTATAATAATGACCGAGATTAATAACATTATGTGGAGTAGGTTGAATATGTAAAAAATATATAAAAAATTAAATAACAAAATAAAAGTGAACTTTTACGTAAATTTTTTTAAAAAAACAAAAATTGTTAAATAATCATGGATTAGAAAAATCTCTCTATAAGTAAATAATTATTAATTTATCGATAAATTAATTATAACATCCGAAAACCAAAATGTGCAATTTTGGTAGAGGTGTCGATCGACACCAAGTGAAACAACCAACATTTTTTTTTAATTAATTAACTCAAATTAATAATCCAATAATTATTAATTCTCTACGACTAATTCAACGATTATCAACAATCAACAAAAAACACCAAGTATAAAAATCCATTAAAATAAATCCATAAGTCAAATAACTCAAACAACCAATTCAATTCCAGAATTCAATAATCATAAGAAAATGCTAGCAACCTAAACACCAGGTTCCCTAAACTAAACAATAAAAATGAAATCCTATCATCCTCTCCCTACTGCCATGATTCCGCGATCAAATTTTTTCTTTACCTGCAACACATGGAAATAAGAGTTGTGTAAGTATTTCATAAATGCATAGTGAGACGGTCATTTCACCAATATGCAAAGTACCTCTTAACCAATAACCAGCAATGATAAAAAACCAGCAAACAATACGATTTAGAAAAACATCAACCATACTCAAGTTCTGGTGTCGATCGACACTACCACTAGGTATCGATCGACACATAGACAACATCAGTGTCGAGCGACAGAACAACCCGTGTTGATTGGCACGTTAACAACAGAGGTGTCGACCGAAACTACCTATAAGTGTCGATGACACTTCGATCGCAGAAACCGCATAACAAAGTCTATCCCCTCATAGCTCATTCATGCGATTTCCCGAGACCGAACGTGCACAAAACTCACGAACATAGAACATATAAACATGATTCAATCACCAGAAATCATCCTTAACACCACAATCATAACCAATCAACACAAAAATCATCAAAAACTAGCTATGGCCTACGATCGCGCACTCACCTTTGCTATAAACAAAAACTAGAATTAAGACTGCGATGAACACGAAAATCAGACCCTCTACGGCTTGGAAATCCCTTAACCCGAAGGATTCACCACGAAAACACGAAGCACTGATGATCCTACGCCTCTAAAACTCACTAAAAATGTTCCTATGGATTTCTTTGCAACAATCCACAAGAACAACCAATTTTCTCTCTCAATTCACCTTTTTTTGCCTCTCCCTCGCGGCCACGAACTGCAGAATATGAGAGCCCTAGGTTTAATCCATCAAAATCAGCCAAACGGCGATTAAAAATCAAACCCAACCGGCCAATCAAACTTGGTGTCGATCGACACTCCCCTTGGTTTCGATCGACACCCTTACCGAATTATACTTTTTCGTTTCGGGATGTTACAATTCTCCCCCACTAATCTGGTTTTGTCCTCGAATCCCAACAAATTCGTCTAACAAAGACCAAAAATCTGACCCAAAACCGGTCAATACCACCCGAGATCATCACACCCGATCTCCGAGGCTCTCGTCCAGTCTCATATTTATACGTCCGTTTCCAGACATTTATTACTCTTAACTCATTCCACACCCTTCCGACTCGCAGGACGCATCCCTTGAGCTATCGGTGTCATGTGCCCCATCCACTCTTAGGACGCATCATCCGGGTACACAAAGGAACTAATCATCCCCTCGAGAAAACTAATCATCCCTCGATACTCAAAATGGAAACTAATCATCCTACATGAGCATACGGGAGAACTAATTATCTTCTCTGGGGAACTAATCATCCCCAATGGAGAACTAATCATCTCCAAAATAGAAGGAATGAGTTATTCGGGACCGCAGCCCTAAAGCAATAAATTCTAAAATGTATGTAAATATCTGTCGACTAGAACTACCTCCTGTGGCCTAACTCGATATTCCATAATCCAAAATATCTCAACAAACAGGACCAACAACAGTCCACACAATAACAATAAATATAAGTACTACTCATCCTATATAAATAGATAAGTAAAGAATAACACCATCTTATAAATCTCTATAAGTATAATAATCGTTACAACGAAAACGAAAATACAAAAAAAGAAAACATGCAAAATAAATGAAACTACAACCACAAAGCTGAGTAAAGCTCACTTTGCGACCTGCTTGTCGAACTACTTCCTGAACTTTAACTTCATCTTTACCTCTGACTCCCAAGTTTCCTGCTCACAACTTGCACAATCCCGTAGAACCCTCAACAGTGGAATCTTCCTCCAGTGCAGCTCCTTGACTCTCCTCTCGAGAATCATCACAGGCCTCGCTGCCACAGACAAATCAGGTTGAAGATCCTGTGGGATCGTGGCTACCAACTCCTCCGATTCATGCAGGCACTTCCTCAACATCGACACATGAAACACCTTATGAAATGCCTTCATAATCGGAGGTAACTTTAACCACCATGCCACCGGTCTAACTAGATCCACTACCGGGAACAGACCCATAAATCTCGGACTCAGCTTATTCTCAGAAATAGATCGGTTAGGGCCTCGCAACATAGCCATCTTGAGATATACTCTATCCCCGACCGTGAACTTTAACTCTCTCTGTCTCTTATCGGCATAACTCCATTGCCGATCTTGAACCTCCTTCATGTTCTTCTTTAAGACACTGATTTTCTTCGTCGTCTCCTAAACATAGATCGCACCGTATATGCTCCTCTCCCCCACTTGGGTCCATCATAATGGTGTCCTGCATGACCTCCCATACAACGCCTCATATAGAGCCATCCCAATACTCGCCTGAAAGTTGTTGTTATACGCAAACTCAGCCGGGCACAAACGATCAACCCAATGACTACCCCAATCCAACACACACATTCTCGGCAAATCCTCCAAAGTCTAAATAGTCCTCTCTGACTACCCATCAGTCTGCGGATGATATGCCGTACTCATATGCACCTTAGTGCCCATCTCTGCCTGAAAGGCTCTTCAAAAATCAGAAGTGAACTTGGGATCCTGATCTAACACTATACTGGCTAGCACTCCATGCAGCCTCACAATATCCTTCATAAAATTCTTAGCTAAAACTGCAGTTCCATCGGTTTCCTGGATGGCCAGAAAATGTGCAGACTTAGTCAGACAGTCCACAATCACTCAAATAGCATCATAGGTCCGCGATTTAGGTAATCCTACCACGAAATCCATCATAATCATATCCCACTTCCACTCTGGAATGGGTAAACTCAGCAATTGCCCGCTCAGAACCTGATGCTTGGCTTTAACCAATGAACACATGTCGCACTTTTCGGCCCAATCAGCCACATCTCTCTTTATCCCGACCCAGTGATAGTACCGCTTAAGATCATGATACATCTTTGTCACCCCTAGATGAATCGAGAACTTGCTCGCATGAGCCTCTTGCAGAATCTCCTGCCTGAACTCGTCAACCTTGGGCACACAAACCCAACCACGAACAAGAATCGTCCCATTCAAAGAGATCGGATACTCATAACCCTCTGCACTCAACGCATTGATCATTCTCCTGAGCCACTCGGATCCTACTAAAAAAATCTGCATGATGAGCTGCCTCTAAACCCAACGGCTCCTGCAAAATACCACATAAACGCAAAGTGCCAACCTTGCTCACAAGCTCCTCAATATCCTGCTCCCGAGCCGAATCTACTCTCCGATGACTCAGAGCATCTGCCACCTGGTTCTCCTTACCAGGATGATAAACAATATCCAGATCGTAATCTGCCAACAACTCAACCCAACGTCTCTGTCTCACATTCAGCAACGACTGAGTGAAAACATGCTACAGATTCTTATAATCCGTGAAAATCTGAACCTTCTCACCGTACAGATAGGATCTCTATATCTTTAGAGCAAAAACTACCGCTCCCAACTCCAAATCATCCATAGGGTAATTGCGTTCTGCACCTCTCAACTGCCTCGAAGCATACGCAATCACTCTACACTCTAGCATCAACACACAGCCCAAACCAATCTCAAAAGCATTGGTGTACACTGCATAAGGTTTACCAGGCTCGGATAACGCCAACACAGGTGTACTCATCAACATCTCCTTCAGCCTCGCAAAGCTGTCTCCGCACTCCTGAGACAAAAAAAACGAGATATCCTTCTCGGTCAGCTTCGTCATAGACTCTGCCATACTCGCGAATCCCTTGACGAATATCTGATAATAACCGGGTAACCCAAGAAAGCTCCTGATCACAGTAGCATTAGATGGTCTAGGCCAATCTCTGATAGCCTCTATCTTAGCTGGATCCACAGAAACTCCATCCGCAGAAATAATATGACTAAGGAAACCCATATCACGCTGCCAAAAACTGCACTTACTCAGCTTCGCAAAAAGCTTTTGCTCCCGAAGCTTCTCAAGAACTAACCTCAAATGTACCTCGTGCTCCTCTGGACTCCTCGAGTAAACTAGAATGTCATCAATAAAGATTACCACAAAGACATCCAGGTACTCCTGGAATACACCGTTCATCAACCGCATGAACGTTGCTGGTGCATTAATCAAACCAAATGGCATCACTACAAATTTACGAATATCAACCTCATTAATCAAAATATACGAATATCAACCTCATTAATCGAAAGTGACCATACCTAGTCTTGAAAGCAGTCTTACGAATATCAACCTCATTAATCGAAATATGATGGTATCTCGACGCCAAGTCAATCTTGGAGAACCAAGTAGCACCCCTCAACTAATCCAAAAGCTTATCAATCCTTGGGAGAGGGTACTTGTTCTCCACAGTAACCTGGTTAAGTTCCCGATAATCGATGCATAACCGGAAACTCCTATCCTTTTTCTTGATGAATAACGCCGGCGCTCCCAATGGTGAAGTACTCAAACGAATAAATACTTTACTCACCAAATCCTCGAGCTGCTTCTTCAGCTTTGCCAACTCTGTCGGAGCCATCTTGTAAGGTGCCTTAGATATCGGCGCTATCGCGATTGTAATCCCTTCAGCGATAGGAAGACATCCTCGAAGTCCCGAATAACCTGAATACCTCCAATATCAACCTCACCAATAGACTCTGACATAGAAATGGTTGCCAAATAAGCCTCGCAACCATGCTCAACCATTTGCACTACCTGAACCACATAAATCACAAGACTCCCTGAAGTTGGTCGCACGCCCTGAAACACCAACTTCCTTGCATCCTGCTCGAAAACAACTCTACCTCAAAAAAGTCCAGGTGATAACCAATCTATCCCAATGATAACATCGTACAACTCTGCCGGGCTAATAACCAAGTCTGCTTGCATCGACTCCCCATCAATCTGCACATCTATAACTTTAGCCCGACCAGAAGTAGCCATGAATCCTCCACTGGGCACTTTGACTAAACCCAAAAGCTCACCCGTACTGCTCCGGGTGCCACTGCTCTTGGCATGCTCCGGGGTAATAAAGCATTACGATGCTCCCGAATCAAACAATACATGGGACTCAAAACCTCCCACTAACAAGGTCCTTACACAATTCACATGCGTTGAGAACCCTAGTAGAACGATCACATGCAAAATAAAAGAACACAACCACATTTCAGCAACAAATAATTTACGAAGTTCGAGTCTAAGATTTTACCTATGATCTGTGCGCCGCTATGCAGCCCCACCTCTCCCGGCGCATAAACTCGCGGTGCGGGTCCAATCTGACCCAACAGCTGTACTGTGGCCACCTGCATCACTGGCTGGAATGCAGTAACAGTCATATGCTGCAACTTGGGACACATCGGCTCTGCAATGGAAACAGACTCGCGAATCCAACTGTTGTTGTTGTTGCTGCTTCTGATGGTTGCCCTTTCGGGGGCAACTCAACAACCAATGCTCAAAGCTCCTGCATCCATAACATGCTCCGCCCTTCTTACTGGGCTTGGAAGCGCCATCCCACTTCTGTTTCTATCCTTCCGCAGGCTTGCCGCTTTTGCCAGAACCAGAACTGAAACTATCATGTTGTCTCCTCGGCTGAACAGCAGGAATAACTGCCGCTAGAACTACCGCAGCTGACTGACCCCTCAGGTCCTCCTCTATGCATGCAGCCATCTCTACCAGTCTCGCTCTCGAGGCATACTCGGAAACTCTACAGCGAATCCTTAAATCTGGTTGAAGTCCCCTAAGGAACCTCTTCACCTATGCCTACTCATCTTCTAGACCGCGATCAGCATACACAAGTAACTGGCTGAACTCGGCGTTGTACTCACGTATCTTACGATCACCCTGCACAAGCTCCACAAACCTCGTCCCGAGATGAATTAGAGCCTCTCGAGGAAAGTACTTGGCATTAAACTTAGCCACAAAATCTACCCAGGTCCATACTGCACCAAGCTTCCTCGCCTCTACAGCCTTCCACTAAGCGTAAGCAGCACCGCTCAGATAGTGGACTACCAACTCCACTCTGTAATCCTCAGGACAACGAACCGAGCGAAATATGCGCTCTATACGCAAACGCCACTCATCTGCATCCTCGAGGCTAACACCACCCAAAAAGAACGCAATACTCATACTCTGCATCTGACCCACAATCTCCATGAAAGTTGGATGCACCTCTGCAACTACAGCCCTCGGGTGCACCTCCGCAACTAGAGGCACCACTAGAGCCTAAACCAGAACTACTGCCGAAAACCGCTCCATCAACTACGCGAGAATATCCTCCATACGATCCAAGAGATCCTGAGCCGGAGCAGCACCAACACCTGGGCCCAATCCACCACCAGCCATACCGGCGTCCCTCCCGGCACCCACAACACTCTGACTAACACTGGTCTCGCTCACTGATCCCACGGGATGCGTGGGAGTCTCTGATGCATGTGTAGAACTCGTAGATTACTCAAACACTGGTCCACGACGACGTCTACGACCTCTGCCACAACCTCCACCACGTCCACAACCTCTAGCTCCTGAATCCATCTCTCTACACTCATACAGAACAGGATAATAAGCTACAAGAAGTCCCAATCAATAAAAATAAAACATACCGCATAATCTCTTTAAAGGGCCGAAGAGGATCATCTAAGACTACTTAAATTGACTAACTACTCATAATCAATTTAAATCACATAGTCTCATTGCACACAACCTACAACCCTAAAACCGTAAGGGCTTTGGTACCAAAATAAAACAACCAACATTTTTTTTAATTAATTAACCCAAATTAATAATCCCATAATTATTAATTCTCAATGGCTAATTCAACGGTTATCAACAATCAACAGAAAACACCAAGTATAAAAATCCAATAAAATAAATCCATAAGTCAAATAACTCAAACAACCAATTCAATTCCAGAATTCAATAATCATCAGAAAATGCTAGCAACGGAAATACCAGGTTCTCTATACTAAATAATAAAAATGAAATCCTATCATCCTCTCCCTACTGCCATGATTCCGCGATCATATTTTTTCTTTATCTGCAACACATGAAAATAAGAGTTGTGTAAGTATTTCATAAATGCATAGTGAGATGGTCATTTCGCCAATATGCAAAGTACCTCTCAACTAATAACCAGCAATGATAAAAAATCAGAAAAACAATACGATTTAGAAAAACATCAACCATACTCAAGTTCTGGTGTCGATCGACACTACTACTAGATGTCGATCGACACACAGACAACATCACTGTCGAGCAACACAACAACCCATGTTGATCGACACGTTAACAACAAAGGTGTCGATTGGCACTACCTCTAGGTGTCAATCGACACTTCGATCACATAAACCGCAGGACGAACCTTATTCTCTCATGGTTCATTCATGCAATTTCCTGAGACCAAACCTGCACAAAACTCACAAACACAGAATATATAAACATGATTCAATCACAAGAAATCATCCATAACACCAAAATCATAACCAATCAAAACAGAAATCATCAAAAACTAGTTATGGGCCTCGAAGAGCCTACGATCGCGCACTCACCTTTGCTATAAACGAAAATTTGAATCAAGACTGCGATGAACACGAAAATTAGACCCTCTATGGCTCAAAAATCCCTTGACCCAAAGGATTCACCTCGAAAACACGAAGAACGGATGATCCTACGCCTCTAAAACTTACTAAACAATGATCGTATGGATTTCTTTGCAACAATCCACAAGAACAACCAATTTTCTCTCTCAATTCACCTTATTTCTGCCTCTCCCTCGTGGCCATGAACTGCAGAAGCATTATATATGAGAGCTCTAGGGTTTAATCCATTAAACCGAGCCAAATTGCGATTAAAAATCAAACCCAACCGGCCAATTAAACTTGGTGTCGATCAACTCTCCCCTTGGTATCGATCGACACCCTTACCGAATTACACTTTTTTGGTTCGGGATGTTACACCAAGGGTGGGTGTCGATCGACGCCATCGTTTTGGGTTGTTTTCGGTTTAATTTAAATTGCTTGATTTTGGCTCGATTTTTGCTCGACTTGGGTGTTGAATCCTAGGTTTGCGTTTATAAGGGACCCAGCCGCGGTTCTTGTACGTTTTTTAGAGAAGAGAAAACGTGAAAGGTGTTTTTGAGAGAGAATAGTTAGAGTTTGTGATATTTCTTTTGTTTTTAAGTTTGTTTGGTGGCTTATAGAATAAGGGTTGGAATCGTTGTTTGGTTCTTCGTGTTTTGGTGGTGAAATCAGTGTTTTCGGGTGATCTTCGAGTCTTATTTCGTGTTTTCCTCCCTTATGTTTCCATTCAATCCCTGTCGAGGTGAGTGCGCGATCATGGTTATGGATAGTGATGTTAGGTTGATGGTTTTTGTGGGAATTGATATTGATATTGCTTTTCCTTTGAATTTTTGTATGATCTAGTGTGTAATTCGTATTGGTTATGGTTGACTTTGATCCATGATGGAACGGAGTCGAACCATGAGAGGATTTTGCTCGATCAAGGGTTCTGTGTCGAGGTGTCGATCGACACCAAGAGGTTGTGTCGATCGACACCTCGACACAGAACCCATGATCGAGCAAAATCCTCTCGATCGACACCCTTTGTGGTTTCGTGTTTGGTTTGTGTTGTGAAAGGAGTGTCGATCGACACCTAGTGGTATTGTCGATCGACACCCTGTTGAAATTGTTGATTTGGCATTTGGCGTGTCGATCGAATTGAGTGGCTTTGTGCAGATTTTTGCTTATTGTTCTTATTTTGGCAATTTGAACATTGTAAATTGTTGGTTGATTGCGTAGTAATTGACATTTATTGTTATCCTTATTATGTAACCGTCTCATTGAGTATTTGTGATAATACTCACGCAATTCTTTTTCCTATGTGTTGTAGGTAAAGAAAAGTTTGAGATTGTGGAATCATGGCTGGGATGAGATGATGATTAGGAACTCTAGATTTCATGTCTATGAATTGAATTCTAGAACCAGGTGTTAGGTTGCTAGATTACTTTAGAATTGATATTATGGTTTAATGGTTTAATGGAAATTGCTGGTTTAATTGTTGATGTTGTTTTTCCCTAGTTTGGTTGTTGTGGAATTAACCATTGAGAGTTAGTATTTATGATAATAGTAATTCGGGATAATTAATTAAAACAAAATCTTGGTTGTTTCATTAATAACCCTCTAAATTAATAAATTTTCGAAGTCCCAACATCATTAATTTATAGAGGTTAAATTAATAACTCTCTAAATTAATAAATTTTGAAGTCTAAACATTATCAAAGAAACTAGGTCAAAAGGCAGTGGCCGCTCTGTGAAGGCGATTAAAATAGATCTCAAAGGTTTATTCTTTAATCTATCTTTTGGCTGGTGCCCGTGGCTCCGTTAGCACTGGTGCCATCCACTAGTTCTCTCCTTTTTTCTTTTGTTTTTTTCTCAGTTTAGTAGTCTTGAAGAGTGAATCTTAGGTGGTTCATAGATGTAGATCAGTGGTGAGGCTCTGGATGTGGTTCGGGTCTGGACGTTTGATGGTGGCTCGGGGTGAAGGCTATGTTGTTCCTATAGAGTTTTGGTGCGGATGTTTTCTTCTTGCGAGTTCCGATTTCGGTTCACATTTACCTCTGTCTAGGCCTAGCGTAGTTCACCGGTTGTTTTGATCTCTTGTTCTTTGATTGTATCTCTTCAGATCTGAGCTTTGAGTAGTAGTTTATGTGTGGTTCATCTGTTATTACTATTTTCTCATGTGGGTTTCAATTTGCCTATATCATGATTTTGGTTCAGACTCTTGCGGTTTTGATGCTTGTCTCAATCTTCTATCATGGGGGTTTTTGCTCTTTTGTGTGCGGATTTCTCAGTCTCTGTATCTGATTTGGGGCGAATTCTTGTCTATCTCCTCGACTTGGATTTGGAGTGTTCACCATAGTGCTTTCTACCTCCTTGCAATTTGTTCAAGAGACATTGGTTGTCTCTAGGTGTTGTTAGACTGCGCCGCCTCGGCAAGCTCCGCTAAGTCGGAGAGCTTTTGAGGGTTAGGTAGCAACGCACCTATTTTATTTGTGTGGTAAGGAGGATCATGATTCTATACCTGTTTGGTGATTCGTCTAGTCCCAAATTTGTTGTATGCTTAATAGAATTGTGCATCGATAGGAGTTCAAGGATGTTCGGATCATTCTATATTAATCGGCTACCTTGATGGTTTAGTTTCCATCATGTATTAGTTAGTGGTGCGGTGTTGAGGAAGTAGTCTTTGCGGTGTTCAAGGATGTTTCGATCAACTTGTGATTGTCTTCTTCATTTAGCTCAGTTCTGTTAGAATTTGTAAGATGTGCTTCACTTCGAAATTTGATGTTTTTCGTTGTGTTAGCTTTCGGGGTTAATGTTTATAAACCCTTATTCGATCTTGTAATCGGTTTCATTATATAAAAATTTCAGATGACAAAAAAAAAGTTATATGTTAGTCTGTTTGTGTGGTTTCAAATTTATGTCGCTAAGTGTATATATATATATATATATATATATATGTGTTCTTATTCTCTTTATGTTGAAGTGACAAGAATTAAAGGTGAGCACTCTGAATTTATTAATAAGGTGTCTTTCACTTAGTATTGTTAAATTGCTTATCGTTCAAGAACATAATTAATTCGCACATGCTTTATGAAACAAAATTAAAAAAAGTTTGAAATCAATGCTCTTCTTGAAAATAATTCTGATAAACTAAAACACATTTTCTATATAAATAGTCCGAATTAGTTTACTATTGTCAAAGAAATTTAGGTTTAAAAAACTTAGCTTTCCAAATACTGTTATATAATTATTTTTTTTATATCTGCTAAGACTCTTGACATAAACTAGACTAGGGTAGTATCTCCAATTGACTACAACAAAATGTTAAAAAGAGTATCTTGTGGTTCATTCCATGAGAACAATCAAACTTCTCGAAAGCACTTTAAACCGGTTAGATAAAATGGCGAGGGATTGTATGGGGATCCACCATGGAAAGAAGGAAACAATACTTGGTGAGAGCATATTTTCTCACCGAAGATAAATGGTGGTTTGGGGATAAGGAAATCGAGTGTCATGAACAAAGCTTTTCTTGCGAAAATGGGCTAGAGAGTTGTGAATGACCAAACTAGTTTATGGGCGAGAGGGATTCGGAGTAAGTACAAGGTTGGTTCCTTTCAAGATCATAATTGGACACGAGTGAAGAGTAATTGGTAGTGTGTGCATCGGGATACGGGAAGTGATACATCGAAGACAAAGTTGGGTGATTGGTGATGGTCGGGAAATCAACTTTTGTTCTGATAAATGGTTAAGTGTGGTACCTCTCTCGGAAACAGTAGTAGGCGATTTACCAGGGGGCAATGAGACGGGGAAAGCTTAAGACCTATGGATTAATGGTAAAGGTTAGGATTTAAAATTATGCCACATGTTTCGGAAGAGCGTCAGATGGAACTAGTGGCAGTAGTGTTGGATCGTGTAATGGGAGCGCTTGATAGAGTGTCATGGGGGGAAACGTCAAATGGACAGTTTACGGTAAAGTCGGCGTACTCTCTTCTTACACGGAATATAGAGCCAAGACCAAATGTGCGGTTGTTGTCACGACCGTGTCCCGGAGAATTTAAAAAAAAAATAATTTGTGCGTAATTATTTTTGGGTCGAGAATAAGAGATGGAACTATTTGAAGGAACTAAATGTAATTGGTCCAATATATATGTTATTCTCCAAGAGCCATAAGCCTAAATTTATGTTTAAGGCCCTAAAGCTAATTAACCCAAGCTTTTTTGCCTTTTTGTTGGTGAAGTCGTCGTTGGTTGAGAGGAGTGGAGGGGAGAAAAGAGAAAACGTGAGAGAAGTGTTGGCGAGATTGAATAGAGGTGAGCCATGGCGGTGGAGATGATCTGTGACGGTGATGATGGTAGCATGAACCACGTTGAGGCAGTGGTGAAGAGCCCATCGGAGAAAAAGAGGTGAGTCAATGAAGAATCTCAAGAAGGCAAATCTGTCTCGTTCCAGAGAACGAGAGAAACAGTCGTATAACACATGTTAGAATCAAATGATATTTTGTGAGTAAGTAGCCAACTCTCTGGTCTAACTATATCCGAAAGAATTTTGTTAATCGGAGTTATGATTTGAAGGTTATTGGTGTTTTGCTGGGACTGATTTGTGCAGAGCGAGTTTGCGACCATGCTAGTTTGCAAACGTTTTCTGGCAAAGCCTGGAGGAACTAGAGTACGATATGGATGTCGTTTGAAAGAGCTTGATCTTTAGTTTCTGGGGAACATTTTCGATTTGGAATCGGAGGTAATGTCTTCTCAGAAATCAGTGTTGAAGTTGACGTAAATCTCTGGTTTGGAATCCAGAATTTTGTCTTATGGTCATTTGTTCCAGTTTCAGGTTGCTGTATTTGGAGGACGATAACGGTTATATAAGTGAACCTATGGTTGTATAAGTGGTTTCTTACGACATAGGACATGTCATAGAAGCCATGGTACTTTAAATCATCTTATTCGGAGTTATATCATGGAAGTGGTAGATTTAGCTTGTGGCGCAAGAAACATGAGAAGCTGAAGTTGCAAGTTCTGATTCAGTTCATCGCAGTCATTTTGGAGGTCTTTTTGGAGGATCATATGAAGTCCGATTGTACTGAAAATTTGTGGAGTTGCTCTTCACTCTATTGTCTTCAGAATCAATGGTTGGATCATCAATTGGACGGTTAGTTTGTCTAGTATACGTGTTTGGTGCAGTTCATGTTATTAATCAAGTTGATGAATTGTATTGTTTAGTTGGCGAAATGAGCTCGGTATGAGCTGGAATCTTGTAGGACTCTTATGGACTCCGAGGGAGAGTTGTGAGCTAGGTCAGACCGCAATTCCAGAGACTCCGAAGCTTTGTGGCTAAGGTGAGGGTGGGATCTATGTTGCTTTAATATTAGATAACAATAGGTGTTCATATATGCTAAGTTTAGGAATGTAATGTTTGATGGTTGTTGGTCTTATATGCTAAGTCTAGTAATGAAATGATTGACGTTTGCTGATTGTTAAGTGTAGTTAATAATGATTGATTCATGTTGTGGAAATTATGTGATAAAATTATATGGTAAAGAAAGAATGTTAAAATATTAAATGATTGTCTGAGATTGTTAGAATGTTATAGTTCTACGGGCGATCGCGTATGTAAGCCCGTTGTAGAACTTTCTGTGTTGGACTACGGACGATCGCGTATGTAAGTCCGTTGTAGATCCATTAGGCTATAGTTGGGCCAATGACGGGGAGGACATACCCAAAATAGTAGAAAGGGTTTGGCTCCGCCGTGAGTAATTAGGTAAAGAAAAGAAAAGTAAAGAATGTGAAAGAAAGAGTAAAAAATGTGAAAAGAAAAGTATGTGGAAAGTTATGGTAAAGATGTGAAAGATTTAATGATGATAAAATGGATAAGTAATATATTATTTGAGAATGAAGTGTTATGATTGTTAGTAATAGGTTGTGGGATGATAATTATGGTTTAGTGTATTTGATTGTCTATTGTTTATCGAATATTAAAGTTTCTGCATGTGACATCCTCACTGAATAAGTTGGTATTCGCCCCCCTTTTTCCCCTTTTAATGTGTGCAGGTTTATTACTTGTTATACAAGTTAGGGTGCGAGACCTAGTGCTCAAAGTGACCGGGGAACGGGGCGTCACAGTTGTTCTATGATCTGATATGGAAGATGTTGGCGCCAGAGAGAATTCGCTTGTTCTTATGGTTGGTTGGTAATCAAGCGATCATGACGAACCATTAGATATTTCACTGGCATTTAAGCAATACAGAGATTGTCAAATTTGTAAAGGAGGGGTTGAATCGATTCTCCATGTTCTTCGTGATTGCCCCACTACGGCAGGGATTTGGAGACGTCTTGTACCGATGAGGGAGAGGAATTTTTTTCCGCAAACATTATTTGTATGCTTCAGTTGTTCTATTTCTCCCTTGTTTATACCTAATGATATGCATTACTACTTCTTTGAGAGAGAGTCACCTTAAATCTACATCACTAGCCCTTAACACTTTTGCATTTGAAACCTTTCTTCGACCTAAGCCAATTGAGAATGTTTGATATTTCTCGAGCAAGATCACGCTTAACAACCTAATTGAATATTAAAGGATTGGTGGATATGATGGTACATAGATACTTAAATATGGGTCTAGAGGCAAAAGATTGGAATAGTGATGGGTGATGAATGATTGATTAAGTAGGGATTCATCTTAAGTCGATCATATGTATTATCGTAGGTGATGATCTTATAATGTTTTGACATTTTCCTTTTCAGCTATGAGTTCCACTTTCAAACCTCTTCACCAGTTCTATTCTCTTTGTTTTCTCGAGGATGAGCAAATAGGCAAGTTTGGGGGAGTTGATGTAACCACATTTAGACATATCTTATCTAGTGTTTTACACTTTCAAACCTCTTCACCGGTTATATGCATTTAACTTAGGTTTTACATATTTTCTTCAACTTTTATCATCATTTAGCTTGCGTTGCGTCTTAGAGTCCATTAGGAGTTTTTCTTGCATTGCATTGCATTGCATATTTTGTGCATTTTTAGGTACTAATGGAGTCTAGGAGCTATGAGGGGTCAAGCGGTGATGAACATCGAGAAAGACTGAGAAAAAGAGCAAGTATGCAATCTGTCAAAATTTGATCGACCACTTTTGGTAACACGATCGATCCCAAGGGGTCGATCCGGAAGGCATTCTCGGAGCAAGAATAGGAAATTGATCTGCCAGCCTCTGACCAACCACTTTTGGTGACCCGGTCGGTCACAACAGTTGGTCGCGAGCCTAGAAAATCAACAAAGTTTGTGCATGCGTCCGACCAACCGTTCTAGGTGACACGGTCAGTCGGTAGGGTCGATTGGGTCGGTCGGGATGCAGTTTCGCCCAAAAATCAGGATTTGACCCGGATATGTCGAGTTGACCCGGATACACTCTCTTTTCTCTATAAATACTTGTAACCTCATAAGACAAACCCTATGCAAGTTTGTGTAGACTAAGTTTCTTTCTAGATTTGATTTTAAAACCTACTTGCCTCACCACTACAAGAAAACATGTCGTTAGTCACTCCGGGAAGAATCACAAAAGAGTCACAAATGAGCCATTTGCGACTAATTTGCGACTCCAAAACCGGAGTCACAATAGTGGAGTCGCTAATTTTTCGAGTCGCAAATGAGTCGTTAATTAGCGACTCGTCTGTGACGATAATAATTAGTCGCTAATATGCGACTCGTATGTGTCTAAAGGGTGGAGTTGCTAATTAGCGACTAATTTGCGACGAATATTGGTGGTGACAAATTAGCTACTTGTTAGTGACTCGTGTTGTTGGGACTAAGGTGTGACTTATTTTGGAGTCATTAAAATGTCACTAATTAGCCACTGATTTGCGACTCTTATGTTTGATTTGATACTGTTTTGTAATCCTTTTTCACTCTTTGTTCAGTCACTATTTTGCTACTAATTTGTGTTGTTTGTTTTGTTTTGAAATGCCCAAAGAGAAATTAAAAAGAAAAACTGAATATTAAAATTGTTCAACACAAAAAATACATTGCATATAAGATCCATCTAATATTCTACTCTTTGAAACAAACCATAACATGTACAAGATGCATAGTTGAAATTAGGAATAAGACTAAAAGATACAAGTGAAAAGAAATCGAGAGATACTTGTACAGAAGTTGGATAGGGGAGAGGCCACGTCGTCCTCATAATCAGCAAAACCAATTTAACTTTTTTAGAACTGTAAATCGAGAGCGTGAATCAAAACCGTACCAATCTCATGAAATCTATATGCTTCCTATCCTCAGCCCAATAATAATCCCCTTGTCTTCTTCAAGTCTCTTCCTTTTTCACCTAAAATTCACAATTTTAAACAGATAAACTGTCAAGGAACAAATTAAATCAAGAATAACATGTTAAGAATCCACAAGAGATTGAGAAAATCAAATGATACCTAATCCCTTGAGGCATCCAAATTGCTCGAACAAAATCTCTTCTCTTTCGGATGTATTGATCCCACTACCATCAAGGTAGTTTCTTTCCATGTGGTGGCTTCTTCTCTATATCATCTGATACAGAAGCACCATCTAAAAAAGATTTTTGCACTAAACATGCTGCAGCGAACAAAGAAAGAAGTAAATCAATAAAAGTTTCTATAAAATAAGTTGGAACCTCTTAAGAATTACTGCCAGTGCAGTCCCTAACAATGTACAATAGACAAGCTTGGGCAAGCATTTTACATGATGAAACTTTAGCAAAGGCGAGAAAGTATAAACAGAGACAAAAACATTGCAATCCCTCCGTCTCTAGCAAACAACGCAAATATGAATCAATTTTCTCTATATATTAGTCAAATGTTCATGAATCCAAGTGAATAAAGAAGAAGAGAAGTGAACATACTATGTTGTAGCCCTTCACCAGCAGATAGCCACATCTATTTCTCCTCAGTTCATTAAATGTAGAAGCTAAACCCGATTCAAGAGCCCATTTGAAGAACTGAGAGAGAGGCGATGGATCAAGAGGAGGACCATCGATCTAGGAGGCAGAGAATGACATAGAATCAAAAGACTTGGAACTGCTGAACCAGATCCAATCATTTTGCAGCCACTCGGTACTAGCCTTTTAAGTATATAGAACAAAAAGGAATGATGAATCAGAGACACCATTTACATACAGATTAAAGCTACCTTAAGACTAAAACAATAAGCATGAATCAGAGACTACTTAAATGTATTCCACAACATCAAAATTCATTAGATGGAGATTGAATTTGGCTTTAAAATAATCAACATTTGCTTCTAATCTTCCTAATCTCAGAACCCTTTAGCTTAATATCCAGGAACGAATCTCAAATCAATGATTGCCAAAAGATGAATCAAGAAAGATTGAGTTTTTCTCACTTGGGTCGTCGATAATGAGAAGGAGATGTTGAAGCATGACAGATGAGTTTCTGGGAAATACTTTCTGTTTCTGTTTCGAACTCAGCGTTGAGTTCTTCACCTTTATCACATTCGGCTTCTTCACCTTTGGCTTCTTCCTCCTCTGCGTTTTGAACCTCTTCACGAATTGATCGGATTGAGTGAAAGAGAGATTAGGGTTTTAGGTTTTCAGTGAAAGATTTGAGTGATTGAGAGAAAGAGAGATGAAAGAGGGATTAGGGTTTTCAATTATGGTTTCAGAGGTGAGAATCGAGTGGGTTTTGAAAGAGAGATAGATATGAATTTCTTGGCCAACGAATCGAAGGAGAAAGAGATAGAATCGAACCCAGGTTTCGCGTCACCCATAAACAGTGAAGAAGAAGATAAGGAAAATGGAACCCAGAAAAACGAAGAAGGAAGGAGATGAAGAATGGTCAAAGATTCAACGAAGAAGAAATCATCCCAGTTTTGCTCTGAATCGACTCTCGCTTCAGAGGAGGGGAAAGAAGACAGATTGTTTTGCTCGGCCAAAAAATTATAGGTCAAAAATTATAATGTTTTTGTTAAGAAAAAAAAAATTAATAATGTTTTTGTTAAGTTAATGGACGGACAAGATTATACAAAAAAAGTTAACGGACGGACAAGATTATCTAGGACCAGATCAAAGATTGCCACGTCAGCGATCCTAGTGATCCTCTCTAATTGGCTCTCATCTTCTAATTGGAACACATTACGTACAGTGTCGCAGAGTAATGACTAAGTAGTCACTAATTTGTGACTAATGTGCGACTAATTTGCGACTCAGTTACAAGCCTATACCCTAAACCCTAAAAATTTGGATCAACCACAAAAACCATATTCCTTTCCAATCAATTTCCAATGTATTTCTTCATTATTTGTTTGGTTTTATTCATTTAAACACTAGTAATCAAAAAATGTAGAATAATTTTCAAAAAAATGAAATGGAAGAGTTTAGTTATATAGGTTTTGATGTTGATAAGAAACCATTTGTGATGCAAAATTTTTAGGAAATTCTTTTTTTGTTTTTTTACTTCTACTGTGTATTTACTACACAGTTATTACTTGAATAAGATGTAAATACAAAACTAACTTATATAGATTTACATTATGGTGTTTAATTTCCCAAAAACATACATGTAGTGGGTAATGAGTCGCACCAAAGTGGCTAATTTGTGACTCCGTTGTGACTCTGTTGCAAAACCCTGAAACGTTGCAAAGTAGTGGCTAATTAACGACTCTTTTGCGACTCATATACAAGTGGCTAATTTGTGACTCCGTTGTGTGTCACTAAGGAGTCGCTAATTTGTGACTCTGGTGTCAGTCGCTACGGAGTCATAAATTTGTGACTCTTATGCGACTCCACCAAAACATACCAATCATTGTCGCAGATTAGTCGCAAATTTGTGACTTGTTAACGACTATGAGATGGAGTCGCAAATGAGCGACTAATTTGTGACTCCGTCAAAAAGAGTCACGCTTTAGTCACAAAAGAGTCACAAATGAGTTGCAAATCTTTGTGACTAACTTGTCACTCGGTAATTCGAGTGGCTAACGACCTGTTTTCTTGTAGTGCACGTTTTAAAGTTTGAATCTTTAAAGTTTATTTAAGTACTGTTAATCTTTTGAATGCTTAATTCTTTATTTGCTTTTGCTTTAATGGTTCTTATCTCCATGTGTGAGTAGTTTCATCTTTGGATTATGGGTTGAGTAGATTAAGGTAATTTGAAGTTGAGTTTTGGTGTTTTAAGCGTAGATGTTTGATAATCTATCATATGGAATGGAATTAAGACTAGGATTAACTTGATCGCTTAGTTTCTAGAACATGGTCTTTTCATGTCCGGAAGGTGTTTGTGAAAATTTCTAGGAGAATTTCATTTGAGTAATTTGAACCTTAGCCAATAGAAGTTGATGTTTACTGTGAATTATGAGTTTATAGACTTGAGATTATTGCTTTTAAATGGATTAATTGCTAAAACGGAAGTTGGTGTGATTAAGAGATTTCAGAAGAGATTAGTACCATGGAAGTGGATTAGTCTTAAATTCGTATTTTTTATTCTAGATTAATGCTTAATTTAGCTTTGCACTATTACCCAATGGATATTTCACTTGAATCAATTTCTTTATAGCTTTTCATCATTGATTTCGGTTTCGTTTAGTTTTAATTAGTATTCGCAATCACTAGTTGGTTAGATTTAATTTATCTTGCTTTATATATTGCATTTACTTCTTGCTTCTTAGTTTATCATTTAGAGCTTTACATTTGCATTTTGTTTGAACTAGTTGATTTCCCGCGTTATACGCGGGTATAGAATTTAAAAATAAAAAATAATATGATATTATGCCTAGATTCATAATTATTGAGTTTTTTCGATTTAAAAAAATTAAATTTAGAGTTAATCATATCCCCTAAAATTATACTAACCAATGATTCAAATCTCATCAAATTTTGTTGAAATTTATTGTTTAATCACAAAATTTGGTAAGTAATTAGTTTAGGGGATATATGGATATATAGTTATGAAAGATTTTGTTATGACTAGTTTTAATTTTCTATTAAAAATGTGTCCTACAAAATTCCATGTCATAATTTTTTGCAATCCATGTCACAATTGTTTTGGTAAAAATGATTGTAGATATGACACATAAGCATCGTCTCACAAATCACCTCCCTAATATTATATAGGGGATTTGGTATTTATAACTAGAAAAAAACCCCAAAAACATTATAGATTTAGCTTTTAGAGTTCTTTGAATTCCTCTTGTCTCATCACAACTCGTTGTGGATTCGATCCTTTATATACTACACCGTAATTGCCATGCATTTGTGGTTAGTTACTGAGGTTTAAAACCGATTAGGTCATTTAGACCCCATTAAGTTTTTGGCGCTGTTGCTGGGAAATTTTGCATTAGGCATTAGGATTTGAGATCTTTTAAAGACTAAATCACTTATTGTCTATATATTTTGTTTGTTTGGTTGCATTTTTCTCTTTAGATTTGTAGGTACCGATTTGCAAAACCATGGACACAAGGATTAGAGATTATGATGAGCCAACAACCGATGGGAATGAGTATGGAATTCGTTCACCACCGAGTAAGAATGCCAATTAAGAGATCAAACCGGAGTTGATAACCATGGTAATTGCTCAGAGGTTCTTAGGATTGCCACTTGAGAATCCCATAGATCATCTCAATACTTTTGAAAGGTTGTGCCCTACGGTTAAGAGAGATGAGTTTCCGATTGTGCGATTAAGATAACTCTTTTTCCATTTCCTCTTGGGGATGGAGCCTTGCAATGGAGAAAGAGCGTAAAGACCTCTTTGATCACTACTTGGGATGAATGTAAGAGATTTTTCTTGTCTAAATTCTTCTCTACACGAAGAACCGTGAAGTTTCGAAGCGATATTGTTGGGTTCAAGCAAGGAGTCGGAGAGAGTTTTCATCAAGCATGAGAACGTATGAAAGGCTATACATGAGCGTGTTCGTACCACGGAATTCCAATGGAAGCAATACTTTTGAAGTTTCACCAAGGATTATGTGAGAAGTATTATACCGTTTTAAATACAATGAGCAATGGGAGCTTTTTTACCTTGCTACCGAGATAAGAGATCAACTCATAGAGAATCTAGGTTAAAGTGAAGGACGGTATTGTGAAGACCAAGATGTGGATCAAAAGGAAATCTTGAGGGAAAAAGGTATGAAAGAACTAGGAGAGAAGTTAGATAGATTCTTTGAGATGAATTCCAAAAGTATGAGAAGGATTGATAGTATGAAAGGAAATCATCAAGAGGTTTGGGAACTTATCGTAAAGAGGTAAACTTCTTGTAAGGGAGACCAAATCAACCCCAAAACCACTTCTATCAAGCTCCTAACCACTATGAGTTTAGAGAGCCACTGGTTTACCACCACCCCTTCCCGAATCATCAAGCTCAATAACTTACTTCTCCTTTGTTACCTAATGAAAATATGATGAAAATGATAAGCCAATGGATCGAGAACCAAGGGAAAGGAACTTTGGCCATTCAAGAGGAATCGAAAGGAGTTCATGAGAAGATCGATGGAGTTTATGTGAGTGTCTAAGCTAGATTAGGTTAGTTAGCCGTTAAAGAGGATCATTGTGAAGCTACCCTAAGGAGTGGAATAAAGATTCCACCAAGAGAGAATCCATTAAACCCAAAAAAATTGGATGAAACCGTTGATTAAAAAAAAGAGAAAATGAGAGAATTAGTTCAAGAGGAGAAAGGCCCAATCTTGGTTGATGAGAAAGATGTGAAGGATTGATATGCTCAAATTAGACCTAGAGCTACTCTCTCAAATTATGAGATCAAAAGTAATACTTTAGGGTCGAATCCACAGGGAATCAGTTGCACAATAGACTAATAAATTTAGATTTAGCTATGCAGGATGATGGAAACAAGTAAATAAAAGCAAACAGAGAACGGTTGTAAATCAATTCAAAGAAAGCTAGGCACAGGGAAATCTCAGGTGAATCAGATATGCAAATGATGAATTAAGGATAAGATTATGAAGCTCAGTTCCTAAATATGAACACAAATATAAAATCGATCAGTTGTCGCTTCAAAGATTATCTATGAATAAGCCCTAGAAAACCAACTGTCGTTGCGAATCCTATGAATCTAAGCAAGCAATAAATTCAGGCTCAATTGCAAACAAAATCCTAAAAAAAATGTCTTTGCGAAAAGGAACTTTGCTCATCAAAAACTAATTCAAGCAATTAATAAAACTGTCGTTTCTATTAATTAACTCTATATCAGATTTCAGTTCAACAGGCTAAAATCAGCAATAGGAACAAGTTAAGACGAAGAACTTCTAATGACATTAATCCTATGCAATCCAGATCAGATCTAGCAAATCATCAACAACCCTTGAATAACCCTAAACCTAACAAAATAACTACTCAGACATGATCATAGAAGAAAACATGATTTTATTAATGATATCTCTAAGTAATCAAGTAAAAGAAAGCATAAGCCTAAACAATGGCTGAAAAGACATATATATAGGTTACAAAAACGTCATGGGCCTTATTGCAAACATCTGGGCTTTCTGACGCAAAACGGAAATCTTCCAAAATTGGGAATTAGGCTTGACCGACCAGGGTGTCGATCGACACTATCTATGGTATCGATCGACACCAGTTTGAAATCCTTCGTGTCGAGCAACACGAACTCCTCGTCGCTCGACATGGTCCTGAAATCTTCAAATCCGAATTTGTCACTTTGGTTCCTCGTTCCATTTTACTCCATAATGCTCCAGTAAACACCAATAAGTTCCAATCGTTCTTGTACCTAATAATAACATAGAAAAACTCGAAAACACCAAAAGACATCAAGAAATCAGACTTATATCATGGTCTTTAACGGGTAAAAACCATGATATATCAACTCCCCCAGACTTAGCTTTTTGCTTGTCCCTAAGCAAAATAGTGTACTCACTCCTTTAGAAACCACATACCTTTGCAAAGCTAATCCGGTGATACTTCGATGTTTCCCTAGAAGTATAGCAGTCCATTAGATTGATTCACATACCTTTGCAAAGCTAATCCGGTGATACTTCAATGTTTCCCTAGAAGTATAGTAGTCCTCCATATTGATTCCAAACCCCTCAGAGAATCTCAGACTTTCAGTCGCAAACCCCTTTAATTATTTAAGTGCGGTCTCATCGAGGGAATATCGATCGCTGACCTTCTAGATTCTTTCACTTCCTTTAATACTTTCCTGCATTTCACCCTCTCTCTTCCCTCTGAAACTGTATCCAATTAAGGATATCATAGAGATGCATTGCCCATTTTTTAACTTTTTCTTCAGCATTTTTCTGATTTTCGGACTTACATTTTTCTATAGACTTTTTTTATTAGATCCTTGGCATCTATATGACTCACTAGATCAGCACTCACTACTAGTGTTCTTGTGAAGACAGGGTCATGAGGCTTTTTTTTCTTTGATCTAGGAAAGTTATATTCGTCATTTGGGAAGAAGTTTCAAGAGCGGTCCGTCCTTGCTTTCAAGTGTTTGGAAGTTGAATCAAGTCTTGCGATACCCAATGCCCAAGACAAGAGAATAGATATTCATTAGGGCGGGGTCTCAAACGTTTTTATGGCGTTCTCCAGAAGTCTGAACTCGCTCCGTCAAACCGATCCACTTCCAGTTACCCACCTCAGTAAAATCAGCCAACTTGCATTGGAAGTGGTCCTTGAGTGTTGTTCAAAGCAAGTAGAAAGGGGAGTTTTGACCCGAAAAATTTTAAAAACTGACTCAAAAACTCAAAAGAAAACATAATAGTTAGCAACTACCTCCACCAAACTGAAATGACACTATCCCCAGTGTTAATAAGCCTGAGTTAGGTTAATAAAATAGATAGAAAACGGAAGGAATCGAAAATTATGAAGAGAAAAACGTAACCTGGAGGGGGGTGTCAATCGACACAGTCCATGGTGTCGATCGACACCAATGAACTTTTGTAAGTATCGAGCAACAGATCAGTTACGTCGCTCGACTGAAGCATCTGAAGATCATCCAAACGTTTTCATCTCCTAAAAATCAAAACCAAAACGACACCAAACATAAAATTGTAAAAGAAAATAAAAAGAAAACATAAATATAAAACTCACAAGTGGGTTACCTCCCACTAAGCGCTTGTTTTTAGTCCGTTAGCTTGACTGTGTTGAAGAATTTAGATATCCGGTGGATCGGCATTTTTCCATGAATGATTCCAGGAAACAATCTTTGCGTTCTCTGCACCATTTCTTGGATAACTGCATTCCCTTTCTCCTTAAGCGCTTGAGGAACTAGTATGTGCACTTTGGTGAACGGTTTTAAAGACCTATTATGCTCCTTAGGAATTCCTGCAAAATTATCAAAAGAGAAACCAAGACTTGCACGAGAAATTTGAGGCTTGTGTAAGCGTGTAACATCTTTTTCAACTTTTAAATCTTCTTTAACGACATCAGGAGATTCAGGTTCAGGAAGCGCGTACCATTGCTCTTTGGGCGGATTGTGGGCTGGGATAAGTGTAATTATCTGTTCAGCAACAGATGAAGAACTGGTTTGCAACTCCTCGAACGAGTCTTCTTCCTCTAAAACTTCCACTGAAAAAGTCTGACCATCTATGGTGGATTTTCTCCTTGTATGTTCCATGTCAAAATCCATGACAATATCACCAAGATCCAGCTTAATCTTCCCTTTTCTCACGTCTATCTGAGCACCAGCAGTAGCTAAGAATGACCTTCCCAAGATCAGAGGATCCTCAGGCTCAACATCATACTCCAAAACAACAAAATCCGCAGGAATGATGCAGTCCTGAATAGTAATCAGGACATCCTCCAGAATTCCTTCTGGGAATCTCCTGGACCGATCAGCTAGCAGCAGAGACATCCTAGTAGCCTTGAAATCTGTCATCCCAAGTCTAACACCAACCGAAAAAGGCATCAGATTGATACCAGATCCTAAGTCACAAAGTGAATGTGGGAAACTTCCTGTAGAGATTGAGCAATTAAACACATAGTTTCCTGGATCTGGTAGCTTTACTGGGACTCTGCTCTAAATCATTGCGCTCACTATTTCAGATACCATCACTTCCTTCTTCTTCTTCTTAGGGATTAGAGCTGTGTTAAGAAGAATTGCTCTAATATCTCTAGTCAGCAGCGCTCCATCTTCAGGACTAATACCATTAGCTGCATGTCGCTTGACATATCGTCTCAAAGCTGGTGAAAGCTTGACTGCGTCGACCAAAGGCACCTCAACCATGACCTTATCAATCATCTTCTTGCAGATCTCTTCCTCAATCTCTTGCTTGGACCTTCTAGAAGCTCTAGGGAATAAGACCTTGGCATTATGGACGTTCTCCTCTGCTCGAACCGAAGATTTTGCGATTTCTGCGCAAGTCTGGACGGGGTATCGATCGACACTCGCCATAGTGTCTATCGACACTCGCCTTAGTGTTGATCGACACTAACTTCTTCTTTGCAGAATCGTGATTTCCAGGTGGTATCGATCGAAACACTGCATCAGTGTCGATCGACACTTGAGATTTTGTCGTGTCGAGCAACACGACTTCCTCGTCGCTCGACAAGTGCTCTGCAGTCCCAAAAATTGCCTCGAACTCATCAAAAAGCCCTCTTATTCCATCAAAACAGCATTGGAAGCTCGTTTGGGGTTAGTATCAGTCTTTGCAGGAAAAAACCCCTCTTATCTCTTGATTGATTCAGCTGTTTGAGCGACCTGAACGTCCAGCTTCTTCACATGAGAGCTCAATGCTTCGAATTTACCATTCAAGTCCTGATAAACGGCATCAATTTTCTGGTTGAACTTCACCAAAGTCACAGAATATTGCAGCGCAATCCCTCTGTAGAAGATATTAAGGAGGTGAACCTCGTTGAAACCGTGATGTGGGCAGTCTCTCTGATAGCCCTTGAATTTGTACCACGCTGCCTTGAATGCTTCAACATCTCCTTCCTTGAAAGTCGAAATCCATGCTCTAAGGTCCTCTCATTTTGCATCATCAAAGAAATTGCTTAAGAAAGCATTCTTTTTGTTCATCCAGTTTGTAAGCGATCCCGATGGGAGTGTGCTTAGCCAATACTTAGCTTCCCCTTAAAAAGAATAAGGGAAAAGCTTGCAGAAAAAGTAGTCTTCAAAAACTGCATTCGCCTTGATAGCAGATACTAGATCCTCAAACCTCTCGATGTGATCCATCGGGTTCTCATGAGAAGAATGCCGGTTAGAGCTCAAAGTCATTCCTTTGGAATGGAGGTGGACGGATGGCAGACCTATTAGCGTAGAACTGCTTTGGGCGGTTGTAATATGCAAGTGTCTGTCTTGGCGCAGCGTTCTGATCATTCCCCAACAAAATCGGCTGATTCTGGCCTTGGTGTCGATCGACACCAGCAGCGTGGCGATCGACACCTACAATTTAGTCGCGTCGAGCGACAGGTTCATCGCGTCGCTCGACAGGCTGCTCCAGATTCGCCTGATTCTCTTCGACGATTAGATTGCCATCGTCATCGATCCTCTATCCATGCGCATTATACTTCAGTCCTGTCGGATCACGCAGAACTCCATCATCTCCCGAAGACAAATTGATAGGTGGTATAGAAGCCATCCTTTCTTCTCTGACTGCTTTCGTATTGTCACATTCCAGACGTGCTAACTCCTCGAGATTAAAGTTAACTAGCTCCTTGTCTTGGTTGCTTCTAGTATCAGGCATGTACCTGAAACACAAAACGGAAAGAAACACAAGAAATTAGCAAGTAAAACAAAAATAAAAACACTTAGACAAAATCCTAATAATAAAAATCTAATGGCGTTGATCCCCGGCAACGGCGCTAAAATTTGATATGCTCAAATTAGACCTAGAGCTACTCTCTCTAATTAAGAGACCAGAAGTAATACTTTAGGGTCGAATCTACAGGTAATCAGTTGCACAATAGACTAATAAATTCATATTAAGCTAAGCAGGATGATGGAAACAAGTAAATAAAAGCAAACAGAGAACGGTTGTAAATCAATTAAAAGAAAGCTAGGCACAGGGAAATCTCAGGTGAATCAGATATGCAGATGATAAATTAGGGATAGGATTATGAAGCTCAGTTCCTAAACATGAACACGAATATAAAATCGATCAGTTGTCGCTGCAAAGATTATCTATGAATAAACTCTAGAAAACCAACTGTCTTCGTGAATCCTATGAATCTAAGCAAGCAATAAATTCAGGCTCAATTGTTCACAAAATCCTAAACCAAATGTCTTTGCAAAAAAGAATTTTGCTCATCAAAAACTAGTTCAAGCAATTAATAAAACTATCGTTTCTATTAATTAACCCTAGATCAGATTTCAGTTCGTGAGGCTAAAATCAGCAATAAGAACAAGTTAAGACGAAGAACTTTCTAATGATATTAATCCTATACAATTCAGATCAGATCTAGCAAATCATCAACAACCTTTGAATAACCGTAAACCTAATAAAAGAACTACTCATACATGATCATAGAAGAAAACATGATTTTATTAATGATATCTCTAAGTAATCAAGTAAAAGAAAGCATAAACTTACAATGGCCGAAAACACATATATATAGGTTACAAAAACGTCATGGGCCTTATTACAAACATCTGGGCTTTCTGACGTAAAACGGAAATCTTCCAAAATCGGGAATTGGGCTTGACCGACCAGGGTGTCGATCGACACTGTCTATGGTGTCGATCGACACCATTTTGAAATCCTTTGTGTTGAGCGACACGAACTCCTCGTCGCTCGACATGGTCCTAAAATCTTCAAATCCGAATTTGTCACTTTGGTTCCTCGTTCCATTTTGCTCCATAATGCTCCAGTAAACACCAATAAGTTCCAATCCTTCTTGTACCTAATAATAACATAGAAAGACTTAAACCAAAAGACATCAAGAAATAGGACTTATATCATGGTCTTTAATCGGTAAAAACTATTATATATCAAGGATGCACATGAAAAAGAACACCCTAAGAAGGAGGTCACTTTTGCAAATTCCCCTTATGGGACTAAGAGGGTCACTTTTGCAAATTCTCCTTTTGAGACTAAGATACCATTTCTGGGTCCTTTTCAGAAGCAATTGCTCGAGAAAGAGTTGAAAAGTTTCAAGGATTACTCGATACGGTTAAGGTAATTGTCCATTTCTCGGATTTGCTATTAAATTGTCCAATCTACAACAAGGTTTTCAAGGATACAATGGCTAAGAGGAGGCTTCTAAAAAAGACAATGGTTGTGATGAACGATGTGTGTTCCACAATCATTCAAAACATGCATCCCTCCCAAGCTCAATGATCCCAGGAGTTTTACTTAATCGTGTTCTATAGGACCGTTGCTTTTTAAGAAATGTTTAGTAGATTTGGTATCTAGTGTGAGGCTTATGCCTTTTTCAATCTCTAAGAAGCTTGGTTTGACTAATTACAAGAAGAAGAGAATGAATATAGTCATCGCAGATCGTTCCTTGCGATATCCCATTGGTGTGTTAGAAGATTTACCGTTGAAGCTTAGAAAGTCTATTGTTCCTTCGGAATTTGTAGTTCTTGAGATAGATGGTGAATCACAGGATCCAATTATATATGGGAGACCTTTCCTTGCAACCGCGGGTACGATAATTAACGTGAAGAAATGGATTATTAAGTTGGAATTATAAGAAATTGAGCTCAACTTTGATATGAACGATTCAATAAGAAAACCTACCAAAGAAAGACAAACGGTCTAAGTGGATACTCTCGATGAGGAAGTAGAAGACTACATTGAGTTGCTAAACATGGATGACCTATTGGAAATCGTTCTTACCATGGATGAGGATGATCTAGAGACTTCGGATGAAGAAGCCCTAGGTTACGAGAAAGTTCAATATGCTCACAAGGAATTGGAAGATAACTCGGTTGAGTTATAGGTGAAGAGTGCTTTGAAGAAGAACAAGGCTCGCAATGGTGAGTCTAGCAAGAGAGTTGATTGGAGCGAGCTCAACGCACCACAAGTGGACCTTAAACCACTACAAAAAGAGTTAAGGTACGCCTTTCTTGGACCAAACTCCACTTACTTGGTTATTAATAATGAGGATTTTAATGAAAAAGAAACCGCACTGCTTTTAAATGAACTTCCAAAACATAGAAAAGCTAAAGGTTATTCATTTTATGATATTAGAGAAATTCCACCATCCTTATGCATGCATAGAATCTATCTTGAAGATAAATTTAAATCATAAATTGAAAGAAGTAGTTAAGTAAGAAATTTTAAAATTGCTTAATGAGAGTATAATCTACCTACTTTTGGATAGTCTCTAGAGAGGTTCGTGTAGTTGCTAGGAAAGGTTCTAGAGAGATGTGAGAAGAAGAGTGTTGTTCTCAATTTTTCCTCTTGCTTGTCTAATTTTTCAGAGGTCTTTTGCCTCTTGCTTGTCTAATTTTTCCAAGGTTCTAGAGAGATGTGAGGAGAAGAGTCTTGTTCTCAATTGGGAGAAGTATCATTTCATGGTTAGAGATGGTATTGTTGTTCGACAGAAGACCTCCGAAAAGGGAATCAAGGTTGATCGGGCAAAGATTGAGGTTATGATGAGTTTAGAGCCACCAAAGACGGTTAAGAGGATTGGAAGCTTTCTAGGTCATGCCGGATTCTATAGACGACTCATAAGAGTTTTTTCTAAGGTAGCAAGACCTTTGATAAGGCTCTTGTGTAAGGATGTGACATTTGAGTTTGATAGGGAATGTCTTGAAGCATTCTTGAAGCTTAAGGAGGCTCTTTTAAGCGTACCTATTGTGCAAGCACCAGAATGGACTCTTTCGTTCAAGATTATGTGTGATGTCAGTGATTATGCGGTGGGCACGGTTCTTGGTCAAAAGATGGATAAGAAGCTTAAAGACAATTCACTATGCAAGTCGGACTTTAGATGATGCTTAAGTCAAATACGCTACTACGGAGAAGGATCTTCTAGCTATTGTGTTCGCATTTAAGAAATTTAAATCTTACTTGGTTGGTTCAAAGGTGATAGTTCATACCGATCACGCTGGTTTGCGTTATCTATTAGCAAAGAAGGATGCTAAGCCGAGGTTGTTACGATGGATTCTTCTACTACAAGAATTTGATCAAGAAAGATACTGAGAAAGGAGTGGCGGATCACTTGTCTCGAATGGAAATAGAGGACACGCTTCCGCTAGATGATTCTCTACCTGAAGAACACGTGAACGTGATAAGTGCATTAGTTGTAGAGTACTCTAGTGGCTTGGACGCTATGATGGATGTAGTGGCTATAGAGGAAAAAGAACCATGATATGCATATATTGTGAATTATCTTGTTAAGGATCTAATGCCGCCCGATCTTAAGCCCCATTAAATGAAAAAATTCCTCAAGGACATTAGGTCTTATAATTGGGACGAGCCTTACCTTTATCGACAATGCTAGGATAAGTTGTATAAGCATTGTGTATCGGGAGACAAAGTTTCGGGAATCTTGTTTCATTATCATGGTTTGAATTACGGAGGACATTTTGCTACGTTTATGACGGTGTCGATGGTTATGCTAGTGGGATTTTGGTGGCCTAGCATGTTCAAGGATACTCACGAGTACATATCTAGTTGTGATTCTTGCCAAAGGAGGGGAAGCATAAGTATAAGGATTTAAATGCCTCTAAATCCGATTCTCGAGGTAGAAATCTTTGATGTATGGGGAATCGACTTTTTGGGACCGTTTCCATCTTCTTACTAGAAAAATACATCTTTGTTGCTGTTGATTATGTCTCTAAATGGATTGAAGCGATTGCTAGTTCTACTTATGATGCCTCAGTGGTCCTTAAAATGTTTAAGACCATAATCTTCCCAAGGTTTGGCGTTCCTCGAGTAGTGATTAGTGATGGGGGATGTCATTTGAATGTCTACTTAAGAAGAATGGTATTAGGCATAAGGTTACATCTCTGTATCATCCTCAAACCCCCGGTCAAGTATAAGTCTCTAATTGACAAATCAAGGCCATCTTGGAAAAGATGGTTTGGAAAATGTGGAAGGATTGGTAATAAGCTTGATGATGCACTATAGGCATATCGAACCGCTTATAAGACACCCATTATAACCACTCCATTCAACCTCCTTCAAAGAAAATCTTGTCATCTTCCGGTAAAGCTCGAGTATAAAGCTATATGGGCAACTAGAGCAATGAATTTTGATAGGAAAAATTGAAAGAAACTCATGACCGTCAGAAGAGTTATACAAATAAGAGGAAAAGTGAGCTAGAGGACGTTTGGGGGAGGGGGGAACCTGACATGAACCTTCCAGAGCCATCGGCAGACTTGGGTCCAGAGTTAGCTGTTTAGGCCATGCTAGTCAGTATTTTGGAACGTAAGGACTTCTACAACTTGTTCCACATTTTGGTTGTGGGCAAGATAGTCCAGGAACCTGAGTTGATTATTCCAGAGCCACCGGCAGACTTGGGTCCAAAGTTAGCTGCTTAGGCCAGGCCAGTTAGTATTTTGGAAATTGAGGAAGCAAGCGGAGCCGGTGGGGTTAGTATAGTTAAGGTTTCTTAGGAAAATGACGAAATAAGGGAGGAAACCTAAAACCTGAGTTGAAGATGATGTCCGATTTTCATGAGTTGTTTTCAGGTAATGCACTCTTGGAGGGCGTTGGGGGTGAGTTCGAGGATGAATTCCTTTGTAGTGGGGAAGATTGTAAAACTCCTATCCTAAGCCCACAAGAAATAGACCAAATCCATAAGGAAAAGGCCCATTTGGGAGGGGCCCATAAGAGTGGAGACCTAGGGTTCACTCCCATTTTTTTATATAAAAAGAAGGAGAAGAAGATGGGAGGGTTAGTGATTGGGAACCCAAGCAAAAATCTGTCCAATCGTCGCGGCGCTGTCACCGTTACAGATTCCATTCACCGTCATCGTGCCACCGTCGGTGAAGAAACTTTGTTTGTTGCATCCGTGAGTGAGAGAGCTTCGGTTGTGGAGAGAGATTCGGTCAAAGAAACTATAGTAATCGTGAAGAAGAAACGAGGCCGTCCTCGTGGTAAACGTGTCCCGTTTGTCACCATTGAAGATTTGGTTACCATCGAGACCGAAAGAGGAGGAAATCATTGACGAATAACCCACCATCATTTTGGGAAGGTCTCGTCATGAGGTTAGACCAAGTCGCCATGAAATTAAAGCTACCGCCGCTACGTTTTTCGTTGTTGTCGAGTCGTCATCGATCCATCGAAGGGTTTCATAGAAACCCTAGCTGTCGTCTTTGTTACTTGTAGTGCAAGATAACAACTCAGAATACTCTAGTTTCGGTTTAGGGAAACCAAACCGGACCAGTTTGGGAAAAACCCTAGTTGGTTTAGTTCGGGTTAACCAGTTGGTTCGGTTTGAGTTAATATGTTGGTTTGGTTCAAGTTAATCGGTTGGTTCGGTTTGGGTCTAACCAACCTTCCCAAAGTAGGCATTTTTCTGAAATGGAAAGTTTCCGAGAAAGGAAAGTTTCCCGATTTAGAAAATTTCCTAAAATAGAAACTTTCCCGAAAAGAAAAGGTTGATTGGAAGTCTAACTCCATTTTGTGTTTATGCAGATTCGTAGCTGCTTTCCGTGCATTGCATGTCCTCTGAATCTCTAAGGTGAGGGGGCACTTGTGGATCTACATTATTCTTAACCTTTCCCGCATATGTTTATATCCTGTTTAGGAATAGTTATGCTTTGGTTGTGCGTAGCATATCATGCTAGATTGCATATTGATCGTGGAATGTAATACTTGGATGTTTGATCTTGTAGATTGTGACAATTGATTGTGATAGTTGATTGTCGGGACTATCGGTTAGATTCACTAATAGCTTATAGTATATTGTGTTTTGTTATTGAGGTTTTGGATCCTCGCTTATAGAATATTTTGTTTTAGGGATCCTTGAGTTTATCTATTGAGGTGTTGGATGCTTGGTTATATACTATTGAGGGGTAGTGTCGATCGACACCAGAGTTGCAGAACTCGGTTTAATTAGATTTTTGGCTCTGTTTAGCTGCGGTTTAAGGTTTAACCTTAGGGCTTTCGTATTTATAGGTTCTAGGGATTGGTGGCCGCTTGAAAGAAAGGAGAAACGCAGAGAAAATTGAGGGTTTCGAGTGAGAATCGAGAGTTATCCGTGAATTGTTTGTTTTGTCGAGAAGTTCCTTGTTCGTGTAGTTTCGGTGTGGGTTTGTGGCAAGGTCATGCGGTTTCAGCGTAGAGTCATTGTCATTCCAGTCCTATAGGGTATGCGTTCTTCGTGATCATCCTCGTTTCGATCCTAAATCACGAGGTGCGGGCGTGATCGCTTAGGAAATGCTAGAAATTGATTATGGATTGAATGATGAATGGATTGATTGAGGTTTTGGCATGTTACTGATTGTTTCGTCTCTGTTTATGTGTGAATCGTGTTGTGTTGCGTGGTTTGTGTGTTTGATGTATCGATTCGCGACGAATCAAGACGAGTCAAGTGAGGACAGGCTCGGTCTCTGGATTCTGGAACAGAGTGTCGATCGACGCCTAGAGGCTGTGTCGATCGACACCTTGTGAAAAAGACGATACTCGTTTTGGTCGAGTGTCGATCGACACCATGGTGGCGTGTCGATCGACACCCGTCTTCTAATTGTCGAATGTTTGTGAAAAGTATTGTTAACCGGGTTTGGTTTAATTGTTAATCTGGATAATTGAAGACATCGGTTTAAATGTTAATCTAGATATTTAACGGAATTGGTTTAATTGTTTAAACTTGGTTATTTATCGTTAAATGTTGTTGTGTGAATTGTTAGCGGGATGACCGCTCCAGTGAGTATTTATGATAATACTCACGCAACTCGGTTTTTTCTTTTGAGTTGCAAGTAAAGGAAAAGTGTGATCGTGGAATCGAGGCCGTTGGAAGAGGATGATAGAGTTGTTGTTATTGCTTTTAGACTAGTGAAACGATGTTTTTAGGTTGCTAGTTTATTAAATGTTCATTCCTGATTTCTGGTATTTGAATTTAATTTGTTTAAAAGATTTATTTATTTTATGGATTTATTGAAGTATTATGGGTATAAATGTTTATGTTCCGCAGTAGAATTGTTTAGTTAAAAAAAAAAAGGGGCTTGGTTGTTTCAAGATGCATTAAGGGTGGTTCTATGCTTACCGGTGGTGTAAATAGTTTGGTTATGGAATGGGGATGTACTCTGGTTGGATGTAACCTTGGTATAACTAGGTGTAATCATGTTATATCGTATGTTAGTTTGGTTGCGTGTTCTGTGTATCATGTGGGTAGAGACGACCTACCCTCAGTGATTAACTTGTTACTCACCTCTTTTTTTCCTTCATCGGGTGATGGTATGGAATATGAGTTTGGAGTGCACCGGTGGAGTGCTTATTTGGGAAATACCACGTTTTCGTTTAATTTAGACTTCAATATTTTTAAAGATGCGAACTTGTTTCAGTTGATTCTAGTTTAGTATTTTAGTATGACTATTCGTATTTCCTTATTCAATAAATGCATCATACTCATACGATAATTTATGCGCATTTACGGTTTACCCAATAACATACTTACCCGGGGTCGGTGACCCCGGATAGGGATGTTACAAAAAATTTCTTTGATTTTTAAACTTTATATTTCTTTCTTTTCGAGCAAAGTGTTGCTCAAAGTGTAGCTTTGATTCTCGTACTTCTATTCTACGATTTAATACTACTACCACAACTACTATTTCTACGTTTTTTTTTTCCTTTGGAAATAAAACATGTTTTGTTGTTCATCTAACCTAATTTTATACTAAAATTTTATTTGTTGTCGCCGTTGTATCTTGAGAACAAGCGCCGCTTCCTTCTTTCTACATGTGCTACTGTCGCTTTTCAAAGTCCACGTGAACCACTACTTCGTTCTGCATTAGCCACTACTTCAAGCTTTGCTTCAACTACTACTTCTCTACTTTTGGACCTCGCAATTGCGAGTTTTGTTCAATTACTACTCAAAATACCCTACGACCCGGTATAAACGTCGAGACTTTACAGCATAGTATATTGTTGATTCCAATCTCACACTTATTACCACGTATGAGCTTGCCGAAGGGAAAAAAAAGAGGGTATATGAGACTGACCATACCAAGACTAACCAATTATATTAGGATAATGATGTTGTATTATACAATCACACTTCCATAACCTAATATAATTTGCTAGTCCTGATATGGTCGATCTCATAGATCTTCCAATAGGAGGCATGTGAGAATACTACAGCCTTATTTTATAAACACAACCAGAAGCACGCCTAGTTTGCTTCAAGACCGGCTGATTACAATTCCTAACCCATGTGGCATTCATTATTGAGATCTAAAACTACCTGAACATACAAATTATTAATAATATAACCAAAAACACTATCAATCTGTTAAAATTGAATTTCTAATGATACTATTATATAGAAACTCTATTTATTTAAATGTTTATGTTATTTAATATTTCAATATCTCTGACACACCATACAAGTTTATTTTGTTGTTCTCAATTCTACAAATTTTTTTGCATTTTTTCATCTACATTTTTTAATTATTAAAATTCATAAGATTTAAAGATAGATAAGCCCACAAAGTAGATAAGCGACTGATATTGAACCATTATGTGTTATAGCTCACAAAGTAGATAAGCTCACAAAGTAGATAAGCGACTGATATTGAACCATTTGAAGCATTTCATGTATCATGATGGAAAATAACTAGAAAGGATATGACACATAATTCAAAAATTGAAAAATATTATTGAAGTGTTTACAAATTTAGTAAATGTTTTAAAAATAACTGTAACTATCCGAATAGTTATCGTCTATGTAACATTTCTCCTCATTTGTCATAAGAGCATCTCCCTACACCAAATCTAATTTTGGTGTAAAATCTTTTCCAACCTAACACCAAATCCTACACCAAAATGGTTTTACACCAAATTTGGTGTAAAATTTGATGTTACACTATTTTGGTGTATAACTTTTTTATTTATAAATTAGTCCTTCAAATTATAAATAATTTCAAATTTAATAAGAAACATATATAAATGATGACAATTTAACCCAAATCTAATATGTTTATAATGACTAAACCAAAATCTATTATACATACCTATATTTTATATGATATATTATATTTTTCTTTTCATATTTAATGTTAAATTTAAATAATTTTATAATTTATTAAACTTAAAAAAAAGTAGATAGGTTAATATGTAAATTTGTAAAAGAATGAATTTAAATATTCATTTTTTGGTGTATAAAATAGTGTAATACATTGGAGTAAAACCCAACACCATTTTGGTGTTACACCATTTTAGTGTAAAATATGGTCTAAGACATTGAAGATAGTCTAAATAATAATTTTATACAACGAAAAAATTAAAATTGATTATATTAGAATCACCACAAACGATATTTTCTGCATCATACTCATGATGGACACATTTTCACATTTTAATGCGTTAAATCACGGCAAACAACTCTGATTGCACAACGTTGGAGATTTCTTGTAAGCTTGTCTCCATTAATCTACATAATTATTAGTAAATTTCATTACTGGGAATCGAACTTCATACATACTTATGGGCTTCCGACCTCATACGTATAGACATTAATTCATATAGTTTTGGAAAATTTTGAGAATTTTTAGATGACTTTTAACTATGAGAATTTAGGGTGGATGTACATAGAGTATCAATTAGCTAGGTTGGCTACGTTTATACTATGGACAAAATTTAAACCTGGAAAAACCCTATTGATGGGACGAATAGGCTTCCGTAGGGGTCGCGTGTTCATACTGTCTGTGAGGTAGGAGGTTTGACAAGCTATCACTAGTTAAGGCAAAAAGTGTTTTGATTGTTTGGTTTCAATTTAAAGAAAATTTATTATTTTTTGTAGCGGAAATATTATGAGCAACAGTGTGGACTTTTTTTTGTATGAGGGAGATAAATTGTTTTTGTTGTGGTCGAGAGAGAGAAAATGTTTTTTTAGTTGCTATTTAAGTGAAATTTTGGAGAGATTTCGGTGAGAGATACGGTGATTGAAGGTAATTTGGATCACGATATTCTAAGTTTTTGCGAATTTCATCTGTAATGTCCTTATTGGTGACATGAGTAAACTTGAATTTGCAGATGGCGTTGCCCTTGGAGTTACTGGATAGAGTGTTTGTAACGCCCCCGATCATTGGTCAACGACCTTTGACCGGAAACGTAACGTACCATCCCGAGAACGGTCGATCCTAAGTCTCGAGAACCGATCAGGAGACCTAAGTTTAGCTGTTCCCGGGAAAGTTTATCCAGACTATCCCGATCCTAAGGCTTCGCAACCTGAACCACGTCAGTGCGGTTATTTCGATCCGGACAAGACCAATAACATTTGAAACTTCAATACATACTAAAATAATTCCATTTAATATATACTTAGGTTTCAAATTTAAAATCTAGAAAACTTTTAAGCCGGCATGAGCCCATGTGCTCAAAACATTTTACAATATCAAAAAGCATAACTAATTTACAAGAGGCAAGGAAAACTACCGCTAGTTACTCCTAAGTCTTGTGTGTGATCCCGGGTCTAGCCACTAGGTTCACTTGCAAAACATATTGAGTCTTAAGTAATATAGGATTACTTAGTGAGTCGTGGTTCCTCTAACGGTTTTAGCGTTTCCCACCCAAAACCAAAAAATAACAAACAATACTCAATATCGCAAACACACTCAACAATCAATGTGCGGAAACATTCAACAATCATTAAGCACAACAATGATAATATGCATGCACTAGCAATACCAATAACACCTAGTGAATCCCCCCACACTATTCCCGGCCGTAGGAATGTAAGACACTCAGTCAAATAATTCATGTGAGTCCATCTTGACCCGAATACACCGTCGTGTATCACGACTTTCGGGAGCAACCCAAGTACCTACCATGGCGCACACCTGTACAACTTTCTCGGAAACGTGGTATCGCAAATAAACCGGTTATTATCTTGTATGACTCTAACCTGGGACATGCTAATAATCGCACAACAATAACACAGTCTCTTCCTTAGCAAAGTTAAACCAAACTTCGGGCTTTGAGACTAACAATACTTATTACTAAGTATTACCATACACATTAGCAATACTATCACAAGTATTATGCTAAATCAAACCTCATCACACAATACCGTATTATAACCAACACTTAGCAATATACATGAAAGATACTAGAAAAATCCAAAATATTCTAAAGAAATATTCATTCATCCTATACTAGAATGAAAACAAAACAACGCATTGTACCGAGACTCACCGATTTAGAAGAGGTTTTCCCTAGAATCGGCTCCATGGAAATCAGATCCTTCCCTTGGATTTGATCAGATCCGAAGCTTACTTAGCTCGGAATACCCTTCCGGAAGCTTAGGCTCACTAGGAAAATTGCTAAGGAAAGTTTAGGGAAAAGAAGGACTTTTGGTGCTAAGAACTTTCAGAAATAAGAAGGAACTAGAGTTTTTTGGGGCAAGGATGGATGGATACAAAAGACTAAGGGATGGCCTTTATATAAGGGGAGGTCGGAGCACGAGGTGTCACGTCGCTGACACATGGCACCTGAGACTACATGCGTGCTGACAAATGTCAGACACATGACAGTCCTTACTCAGGCACCGACATGGCTCAAGGACAACCGCACATCCCACCGACTAACTGTGTGGCACATTCCTAGCCACACATGCCAACTACTCGAGTTTACCTCGAGTCATGATACCCCGTCTTCCCGCGGTACATATCCCATTGTCCTGCGGTACGTACCATACTGTCCTCTAACAATTCCCTTGACCCAACCCATTTTCCCTCGATCATTCCCAAATTTTTCTCGACCAAAACCTTTCTAAGATTTTCCTCTATCTATTCCAAGTCAAAATTTTCTAAGGCCTCTACTTTGAAAAATTAGGATCGTCCCATTCCGGCCTAGATACTAACAGGGTTATAACATTCTCCCCTCCTTATTAGAATTCGTCACGAATTCTTTATGACATCGAGGGTCCTCCCTAAAACCGGCTACCTGCTCTAAGGATTCTATTTCTAGGAATAAACATATAAATATTTACCTTATCTACGGTAAATGCACTACAAGAAAAAAATCATATTGTGACAAAATATTTCGTGACAATATAAAGAAATCCGTAACAATAATATTATTATGACGAATTTGTGATAATTTGTAAAAAGTTACAATAATTTTGTTGCAATTGTTTAGATGTAACCAAATCGTTACAACCTTTATGACGAATATATCTAGTAACTATTTTATAACAAGTACTGACATAACACAAGAGTAACTAAAGCATCACAATTAGTGACTAAAAACATCGTCATGAAACAATCACATATTGTTACTTTTATAATGTCTCAATTCTGTCACTCATTAAGACGGTACTATGGTCTCAAATCATAACAAATGATGACTAAAAAATTAACGTCTTTTCGTCTTATTTTGCAACTGTTTAATTGTCGTAACCTAGTCACGTTTTATTACTAAAGTTCGTTCGTAGTTCCATCTTAATTAGCTACATATTTGGATCTAAAATTGATAGCTTTTCTTTATTATTTTTGTCACTGTCATATGCATTTTTTTTTTCAACTTGATCCTTATCAATTGTGACTATAGCTTTTGGTTTGATTTGTTTTCTAACTATAAAGCTGATACAAAAAAATCTAATTTTACTTAATAAAGCAAATTACATACATTCAAAAAACACTCCAGAGTAAACTTGTTCACATAAGAAGCCTCTTATCAAATACATCTATATGATCTGACATTAATCAAGTAGCAGTAGCAAGAGCCAAGAGTAGGTACAAACGAAAACTAAAACTCAATCAAGAGGTACGAACAAACGCACTAAACCCCTTACGAGCTTAAGTGGAGAATATGTTCAAGACGTTTTTGAAAGTTCTTCCCCATCTTCGTTTGGTTAAGAGTTTGTAACGTCTAAATTCGAGAATCTATGATAAAAAAAAGTTTTTGAGAAGCAGCAGATCGGGAACGAGAACGAGAACGAGAACGTGGTCTTCTCCTTTACGACCTACTATTCGTGAACAAATCAGTATAGAACAAACAAACCCAAACAAGTTGAACACTAAATAAATGGTTAATTGGTTTTAGCGGAAAAAAAAATGAATTTAAGAAGTTCTATCATCTAAGCGTCCCCACCATACCCAATTAACATGATTACAATTAACCCCAAATCCGATTTTGTTATAGAAGATGTCGAACATAATAAACAACTCCTTGGATTTTAAAGAAGGCTACATTGTAGCAAAAGGATTTAAACAATGTCCGCATTAAAATATTTTAACGACAACTGCAAACAAAAACCCATAAATCCATATTAGGGATAACACAAAAACAAACCTTGAATTTCTGGTGGTGCAATAGAGTCGGTGGGAGAGAAGGTAAAATCAAAAGTTCAGAGAGAAAAGATTTTCTGTGAGAACGTTTTTATTTTATTAATTAGGGTTAAACGCTGGCAGTTTTTGTTTTGGCAAATTTAAAGCGGTTAACTCCAAATTTTAGATTTAAAAAATAAAATTCACTCCAAATTTTAGATTTTTGCCGCCTATGTTGCTGTTTTTTTTTTCTTCACATATCAGATCTGCTTTTTTCTAAAAAATAATAATAAAAGTTGAAAACTAACTCAGACTTCCAAAACTATTTCCCTAAAATTACGTATGTAGAAATGTTGAATATAGTTGCAATTTAAATTAAATTATAATAGTGAAATAGGAAAGTGGAGTAGAAAATTATTCAAACGCTTAAATAGTTACTTCCTCCGTTCCCAAAAGATTGATGTTGTAGGAAAAACAAATATTTCAAAAAGATTGATTTTTTACATCCTCAATACAACTTTAATAAAAAAATAATGATAAATTGTAAATTCCAAGACACATTAATTGGTTTTATTGAATTACTATTGGTTTAGAGTAATAGAAAATTGTTTAGTACAAAAAACAAGACATTTATAACTAAGAATTAATGTGTTTTCTTAATAGTTGTGAAAATTCTACAACATCAATCTTTGGGGAACAGAGGAGTATAGTTCAATATGATATTGTTCGCTTAATTTCATCATTTGATCTATGTTTGACTTTTTTTCTTCGATAATTAAGAACATTTTTTTTTACTATCTAGATTTACTGATGTCAACGTGCAGGGAATCAACATAAACACATGGATGATCATTTGATATATTGTATTATAGTTCATATATACAAGTTTGGATTGACAAACAGTTTGTCTTTTGAGATGTATGATTGTATCATGATTTTTGCCATTGTTGATCATTTTTCAAATTCACTTGTGGATACAAGTACAACACATACTAAATCTATTTGTGAAGCTGCTTTATAATATAAACGCATCCACACGGGATTCTCTTATAGTAATAAATTTTCATTTTCATAATTTAAATTATGGACATAAGAGTTTGTCATTCATGAAAAATAGAAATAGATTTTTGTCCGTAATTCATAATTACTTTCAACCAATGACAAAAGTTTCTGAAACTTGATAAGTTGTTTGATCAAACTAATATTTCATACATCAAACCAAGCGTTCATGTAGTTTTAATTTCCTTATTTGATGGCACTAAGAAAACTTGATATGCTTTTTGTCGCTTTCTTCTCAAGATTATTATCATGTAGTCTCTCTTTATTTTAAGTTTGATTTTCTCTATGTGGTTTCTAATCTTTTCCATATGTATATATGAGATTTCTAATATTACTGACAACATAAAAAATAATAAGCTGTTCGGCTTTGTTGATTTTTTTTTATAATAAAAATGGTCATTATAGTATGTCATTATGTAGCAATTAGTGACTGATTTTTAGTCATTATATCGTCACAAACGAATTCTCATAATTCCATCACTGTTTTGTAACAAATTTATGACAACATATTTGGTCATAACTGATATGATCCTGGATATGCAGCTTGAACCGGAGCTAGGAGCATTGCTTGAACCGGAGCTAGGAGCATTGCTTGAACCAGTTGGAAAGCTCGAGGAAAGATCTCAATCGGTTGCTAACCGATCAATATTTCACTTGAAGATAGGTGCTAAGGCCAAACGATACAAATTGGTCTTAGGGAAGTTGTACCATCCGGGGTACTTGGGTCAGGACGTAGAAGTTGAATCAAACCTCACCGGTTTTTGATATCAGGCCCAAGTAGATCGACCATTGGCTCAAGTGAAGTATTGTGCTCTTTTCCTTCGTTTCGGTTTTGTCCCAATGGGTTTTCCGAAGCAAGGTTTTTAACGAGGCAATATTTCACTTCACAATAAATCCAATGTGTTGATCTAAGCCCAAGAGAAGTCCAAGATGTTATCTATCAAGTCCAGCCCATTTTGAGCATGTTGCAAGTCCAAGAAGAGCCCAAAATCATCACCTCATTTCCTTGCCAACTAAAGTGACGAAAATGAAGATCTTGGAGTCAAAGTTCATCACTTCCTATGTGTTTTTCATGCAATTTTCATTTATTAGTCAAACCATTAATTATGTTTTTATTTCCAAGAGAGTGTGCATGTACACTTCTCTTTTACTATATAAGTGGCTTGCCACTTCTCATTGTCAATTCATCTAGCTTTTGAAAATCAATCATCTCTTTTCTTTCTAGATCAAAAATTCTCGTTTGTGAGTCATATCAAACGAAAACCTTTGTCTATTTTTGGTGAGTCATATCCGAAAGTAGCAAAGTGGAATATCAAGGGCTTTTCCGCACCCCTTGTGAGACCATTCGATCCCCATCCTTTGAAGCGATTCTATCGTTTGCAAAGTTTATCCCATTCTACCCTATACCGTGAGTGTGTTCCTTGGGAGGAGTCTATCAATAACACCGTCACAATTTGTTACGACTGATATTTTAGTCACAATTTTGTCACTAATTGTAACAAAAATTTGGCTACGATCATTTCAGTCACAATATTGTGACAAAATAACTACGAAATTGTGACCTACAAACTTAATCACAATATTGTATGTAAAAAGTCACTAATTTGTGAAGAAATTTTGTTGTCTCAAATTTTCGTCACAATAACTTACTTTTTTTGTAGTGATGCTCCTTTAAACTTTAAACGCTACCCCGGGAGTCACAAAACCGTGTGAAACTCCTGAGTCGTACAACACATGTGTGGGATTACCACCAGCACATAACATAACAAATTTCACAGACAATAATGATAAATCACCCAATTCACAAAATCATGCAATCCAAGCAAGAAGTTAGAACTCATACTTACCTTAACAGGGGCCTTCTGAAGGGCCTGCAAGGTCTGGTGTATTTCCTACTTCTAGGTTATATACTCTAGTTATTGCTTGTTTCTTAAGATACGGCTCTCCCTCGTGAGTTCTCGGGGTCGATCCAACACCCGATTTTCCTTTTGTCGAAGGAGATGGTTGCTTATCAGGACATTCAGTGGCAAAATGTCCCTTCTGGTAAAAATTGTAACATATAACAAAAGTGCCGTAAGGGTGTTCCTGATCTGGTAAGAAACAGTTCCTTTTGAGATGAGAATGACCGGGTTTGGTCTGATGATGAGGAGGATGTTAAGGTTGGGAATACCCTTAAATTAATTCAGCAGGATGCTGATTTTGGAAGTTCTTTGTTTTCGGGTGGCATTTCGAAGGCCGAATGTAGTTCGGATGATTGAAGAGGCAAAAAACAAGAATACAAAATGGACACAGAAGAAAGGAACAATATATATATTTTGGGTGTAGGAGTTGGGTTGACTGAAGCTGACCTGGATAATGTTGTTGATTTAGTGGTGGTCAAAATTAAAGATGAAATGAAGTTAATGGAGGGCAAGGTCAATGATACGGCTGTGAAATTAGGTGAGTTGATGAACACATCTATAGCGGATTTAGAGACAGTGTTATTTGAAGTTGTTGGCTGCCAAATAATAAAGATAAAGAATTCTGTTATTGATGGCATTATTGCCTTCTTGGACAAGTCTTTGAATACTCAATGAGTATATCAGGCAACTGGTAGCAGAAGTAATGGCGATGTTACCCTGAAGCATAAAAGTCTATTACTGCATCAATTGGGCTTACCAAGCGAACCGAGGTAATAGCAAGGGGTGCTGATGGTGTTGATAATATTATAGTTGGGGTACTTGGAGAATTATGGATCAGCACTCTTGGAACTGTATGTTTGATTAGATAAATATATTCCCATTAATCGGTGAAGCTATAAAGTGATTCAATTTGCTTGTAGGGCCCTCTGCGTGGCGAAGGCGGAAATTGTTCTCAAGTTGGGGGCAACGAAGGAATGGACAAGGTTAGGGTTGTTAAATATGTATATTGTTATTAGTTACCATCTGGATTTTTAAAGAACTTCTCACAACCTTTAATTTTCCTTCTCATTATGTAAGGTGTAGGTGAAGATGGTGGGGAATTTGGAGTTGGTGAAGAGGGTGAAGCTGTTAATCAATATCGTAAGAGCAAGTGAAGGTCATCTTATCGGTTTGGGGTATGGGTCTCCTGTACGGTGATAACTATGAAAAGGTTTCAAAAAAAGCAGAAGCCTAATCAGTAAGTACCTTTTGTCATGTGTGCAATTAATATATGTTATTTTATTTGTGTTGTTATAGAGTATGACAAATTATTTAGGTTATATTAGTGTATATGTAATTGGAAACAACAATATTAGAACATAACACTATAGATGTACATCCATGTTGTTTCTATCCAGCTATGTTATTAACTGTCCAATTAACTTCAACATTTGCTAGCTACTTCTCTCATGACATGTATACAAAAATAAATATTAGGAATTTTGTGATGAATGACAATTACTAGATGTCGTTCTGCAAATGGGAATTTTGTAATGTCGTTTTTTGGATCTCTACTCATTTTGGTAGAAATCAAATAGAGACTAACCTCATAATCATACAGTTAAGTAACGTTGTGGCTTGCTTCGTTGAGCAGTGTGCTTACTTCATTTTTTTTAGGAACCTACGTTTGGGAGGGATATATAAGTAAAGACTTTGTTGATATTGGTGGTAGGAAAAAACTCATGCCACCTAAGGTATTATTTTATACCCATATATGTTTGTTTCACCATTGTATTGTCTTCATATGTTATTTGTGTTTTTGTTTATTTTGTATGTTGTAGATGTCTGTATATGCCTGGCACGATCACAAATGGCCAAGAACCCAACGATAATGTTCAAGAAAACCAGGTTTATGGACACGAAGTTTGTGACAAACCTTGTGAAAATTATTAAAAATTCTCTAATTTTGAAAGTTGTTATGCAGTATTTGACCGACGATAATGCTTCTATTGCGGATGGAGACCGGTTTATTTCCCTTTCAATTTTGATAAGACTCATTGGGTGAGGATTTTTATTGATTATGTGTAGGGTCAAATCTCCCCTGAAAGAACCAATAAGCCTAAGAACGACAAAGTGTGCGCTAAACAGACTATCCCAAGAAACTAGTTAACCAGAGATTAAACCAGAGGCCTGTTCCAAATCAGCCAAATAATCAAGCTCAGAAGACACCGGCCCGTTAAAAGTCCAGCCGACTTAAAAGTTGCATCTAAAAGGAAAACCAAGAAGACTAAGGAAGCTTTCCTTTTTGTTATTGGGTTTGGTCCAACCGACTTTGTATACTATAAATACTCTTGTTCATCCTCATAATAAGGGGATCACAAAAGTTACACAAAAACTCTGTTACAGCGTTCCACCTAACAAAAAACCCTAAATTCCATTCTCTAATTTGTTTAACTATTTTCAAACCTTAGAAATTTTTCTTACTCTCTACAGCACCTTACAAATTCAATTGTGAGAATCTAGCTCCCACAATTTGGTGCTAGAAGGAGGGTTCCTAAAAACTTCCTACACGCGAAAATAGTCCCAACAAATTCGAAGAACATGGCGGAAAACGACGATACCAATCAGTAGAACACGGAGGACGATTCCGCTCTTCAAGGAACGCCTCCCAGCGGGTCAGGAGAGACCGGACGAACCAACGATCAGACAGATCAAAACCAGCAAAACCAAGGCCCTCGGACTGAAACAAAAGCCAATCCGGATGCGTTCAACAAACTCAAGGGGATGTTGGGAGAGCTTCTCCAGAAGTCCAAAGAACAAGAGACAATCAACAAAAACCTAACGACTGAGCTACAAACCTTGACAGCAGCCAGCCGTGCACGTGACGGAGGGATTTTTCGGCGACCCCAGCCTCGTATCGCTCCAAGAGCGTTGTTCAACACCCCCGCTGGTGTCCCCTGGGCACGCAGATCAACCGATGACCCTATCACTGGAAGAGCCAAAGGAAGGATTTCTCTATCTGCAAATCGGGTAGTCGAGATCGTTGATGACACAGAAGACCTAAACAATGATGATTTCTGGTCGGCAGGAGCAGTTCGCACCACTCAAAGACAGACAACGTCCGCTGCTAGCCAACAGAAGGAGATGGGTGAACTCAAGGCTTCCTTGCGGCAGACCGCGATCGATTTAAGGGAGATGCGATCACAAGTGCATCGCACAACAAGCAAAGCGCCCGAGATTGACAGAGTGTTGGTAGAAGCACGGACTACACCATTCACAGAATGAATAACTCGAGCGCGTTTGTCCGATCCCGGAAAGATCAAAGTCCCCATCTAAAAAAGGCGATCCCACTAAGCACATCACTGCATTCTCAATTGCCATGGGCCGAGCTAACTTTCGACCTAATGAAAAAGACATAGGCTACCGCCAATGTGAGCTCCATCGAATAAGCGGACATTCTACCGCCAATTGCAGAGTGTTAGGATCACGGTTAGCGGCAAAGCTAGTAGCCGGCGAACTAAAAGGGAACATAAGTGTCAATGATTTCCAGATCGAGCAGTTCGACAACCCGCAGGAAGATGCAGCTCGCGACCAACACAACAAGCGCGACAGGCAGGAGGAGAAAGAAGGCCAAGGCAGCCTGAAAAGGAAAGTTTGCAATATGATTTTGGGCGGCTCGCACTACTGCTCTAATACTATCTCATCGATCAAGGCTTTTCAGCGGTGAGCAGAAGTGGGGGCCAATGTCCCAACTCCGTCTAAATTCTCGAACGACGTTATTGAATTCGAAGAGCGAGAAGTGGACAACATTGACAAATCGCATGACGATAAACTTGTGATTCGACTGTTAGTAGATGAATTGGACACAGCCCGCATCTTGATAGACACTAAGAGTACGGTAGATATCATCTTCAAAGACACTTTGCATCGGATGAATATCGATCTATCACGAGTAGAGCCACACCCGAAACCTTTGACAGGTTTCAAAGGCGAGACAACAATGACACTTGGAACCATTAAGCTACCCATGTGCGCAGAAGGAGTAACTAAGGTGGTGGACTTCGCGGTATCAGACAATCCGGCCATCTACAATGCAATTATGGGCACTCTATGGCTTAATTCAATGTGGGCGATCGCTTCGACTTACCATCTTTTCCTTAAGTTCCCGACTCAAAATGGAATCAAAACTATCAGAGGAAGCCAGTCAGCATCCCGTTCGTCTTTCATGGTTGTGCATAAGCTAAGGAGTCAGGCGACGATCTCGATTTCGAAGGAAAAACGCAAGAAGCAAAAAACTGACAGACAGACCGTCAAGGAGCTCTCCGACCTCTTATAGCAATTACAGATCACTGAGGCCCAGGAGGAGGAAGTTGTTGGCCCAGTCTGTGAACCGGTGATCTCAGTGTGTATTGACGATAGCAATCCGGAGAGATGTGTGGAGATCAGCGTAACTCTGGCTGAGGATATCAAGCTTGACCTCATCGCGTTTCTTAAGGCAAACCTAACCACCTTCGCGTGGGCGGCCGACGACATGCCTGGAATCGATATTAGTATAGCCACCCACGAGTTGAACGTTGAGCCAACGTTTAAACCTGTAAAGCAAAAGCAAAGAAGGCTTGGACCAGACAGAGCTCAAGCGGTAAATGACAAAGGGGAAATATTGTTACGAGTCGGTTCGATTTCGAAAGTTAAGTACCCGGATTGGTTAGCTAACCCAGTCATCATAAAGAAGAAGAATGGCAAGTGGCGGGTATGTGTGGACTTCACAGATCTGAACAAGGCTTGCCCAAAAGACAGTTTTCCTCTCCTGCATATTGATCGTCTCGTCGAGGATACAGCTGGAAACAAACTCTTTTTGTTTATGGATGCTTTCTCCGGTTATAACCAGATTTTCATGCACCCAGGCGACCGCGAGAAAACATTGTGGGATCTACTGTTACAAAGTCATGCCCTTCGGATTGAAGAATGCTGGGGCAACTTACCAGCGTCTGGTAAACAAGATGTTCGCAGATTACCTCGGCAGGACAATGGAGGATTATACAGACGATATGTTAGTAAAATCACTCGAGGAAAAAGACCACAATGGCCACCTCGCGGAATGTTTTGAACGGCTCAATAAGTACAACATGAAGCTCAACCCGGCTAAATGTCATTTTGGTGTCACATCCGGCGAGTTCCTTGGCTATATGGTCACGCATCGCGGGATCAAGGAAAATCCTAAGAAAATCAACGCGCTTATCCAAATGGCCTCTCCAAAAACAAAAAGAGAAGTCCAACGGTTGACAGGCAGAGTTGCTGCCTTAAATAGATTCATCTCACGATCAACCGACAAATGTTTACCTTTCTACGACACTTTGAGAGGAAAGAAGATTTTTGAGTGGACCGAGAAGTGCGAGGCAACGTTTCAGGAGCTCAAAAAGTATCTCACCACTCCAACAGAAACCGCGATGTATAAATAAAGTGGTTACCCAAAACTGGCGAACCGCTTTATTTATACATCGCGGTTTCTGTTACGGTAGTTAGTGGAGTCCTGATATGGGCAGATGGCAGCGAGCAGAGGCCAGTGTTTTATATCAGCAAATCCCTCACAAACGTAGAAATAAGATACCCGCTAACAGAGAAGTTGGCTCTTGCAGTAATCACCTCGGTAAGGAAATTCCGACCGTATTTCCAGTCCCATTCAATCATAGTACTAAGTATTTTTCTACTGCGAGCTGTTTTACACAGTCCGACTCAGTCGGGAAGGTTGGCCAAGTGGGCCATTGAGTTAAGCGAGTTCGACATCGAATATCGTAGTAAGACAAGTATTAAAGCTCAGGTGTTGGCCGATTTTCATATCGAATTACCAAAGGCGGATACTTCGACAGAAATTGAGTACGCGCCATCACTACATTGGCCTTGCACGTTGACGGCTCTTCATCTAAGCATGGCTCTGGAGTAGGCCTTCGTTTATCATCACCAGGGGGTGAGTCATTGGAATAATCATTTCGCCTCGGCTTCCGGGCATCAAACAATGAAGAGGAATATGAAGCTCTACTCGCGGGTCTAAGGTTGGCAAAAGCACTTCAGATTACGAAGATTCTTGGTTTTTGCGATTCTCAGCCCGTCGTCAATCAATTCAACAGAAAGTACGCTCTAAAGACGATAGAATGGAAGCCTATTTAGCACTCGTTAAGCAGCTGGCCTCTGAAATGTAAGAGTTTACACTTACGAGAATTCCAAGAGGGGAGAACGTACAGGCGGACGCGCTTTCTACACTCGGATCGTCGACGCAGCCGGACAAGGAGATCCAGTGAATCATACTGGTGGAATTTATTGAAACGCCAAGTATTACTATCCCGATTCGCAACACAGGGAATGCAGAAGTCAATGTGTGAACACGGGCTCAGGCCGCAAAAAAGAAGCCGCATTAGGAGGTGCATCGTGAACAAGAGGTCGCCAGCCAGGCTACAGAAGGTTTGGGTTCGGGCCAGGACTATCCAATGGAAGTTGATCGAGATCGCGTCCAAGTCAACCCACATGAGGATGTCATGGAGGTGGACGGCGAGCTCGATCTGGACAGTATTATGGTCGATCGCGGTTCGCTCCTATATCAAGTTCCCGAAGAGGTCACCGAGGATGCTTAGCCATGTAGCGAAGAGCCACCTCCTACGCATTAGACAGACGACATTAGTGATGACGATACCATAGAATACGGCTGCAATACCAAATGGATGGACGACATTCGCGGATATCTTGCAGAAGGCGAGGTACCAACTGATAAGTAGGCAGCCCGCAAGCTTAAGGCGCAAGCGTCACGTTTAATTCTTTTTCACGGTGAAGTTTTTAAATGGCGACTGTCGGGACCTCTCCTAGTTTGCGTTGAGGGCCAAGCAGCTCGTAAAATCATGCACGAGGTTCACTGCGGTTCATGCGGTAATCATTCAGGAGGAAGGTCGCTTGCTATCAAAATTAAGAGGCATGGTTATTTTTGGCCAATGATGGTCAAGGATTGTGAAAAGTTTTCCGCTAAGTGTGAAAATTGTCAGCGACATGGTCCTTTGATTCATCAACCCACTGAGCTTTTGTCGTCTGTGACTTCGCTTTATTTGTTCATGAGGTGGGCAATGAATATAGTCGGCCCGCTGCACCCATCGCGGCAGAAACGCTACTTAATCGTTTTGACGGATTATTTCTCCAAGTGGATCAAAGCAGAAGCATTCGGCAACATTAGAGATCGACTAGTAGAGAGTTTCATTTGGTAGAACATCATTTGTCGTCACGGCATCCCCTACGAGATCGTCACGGATAATAGCTCGCAATTTATTTTAAAGAAGTTCGATCTTTTCTGTGATAAATGGAAGATTCGACTAAATAAATCAACTCCACGCAATCCACAAGTAAACGGCAAGGCGGAAGCATCCAACAAGACAGTCATCCACGGTTTGAAGACTAGGCTCGACGCTAAGAAAGGTTGTTGGGCTGATGAATTAGAAGGTGTGTTATGGTCCTACCGAACAACACCTCGGCGCACTACAGGCAAAATGCCATTCGTCTCGGTTTACGGAATAGAATGCGTGATCCTGCTAGAAATCTATTTTCCCGGTGTACGTCGACGACTTCTTCCAGAGCAAGAGGGCTTAAATCATCTTTTAATGCTTGACGAGGTGGACTTAGTAAATGAAAGACGCGATCGGGCATTGATCAAGATGACAGAGTACCAACAGGCCGAAACTAAGTATTATAACTCCAAAGTTCGAGTTCGGCGATTCTATGAAGGCGATCTTGTCCTCCGCGAGTGTTTCAGAATACAGCCAAACTTAACGCTGGCAAACAAGGTGCTCACTGGGAAGGCCCTTATCAGATGATGAAGGTAGTTCGCCCAGGCGTCTTCGAACTCGAAAACATGCAAGGGGAGATGATTCCACGATCTTGGAACGCAAGACATCTCAAAAAGTACTTTTACTAAAAGTGCTAAGTCTTTCGACTTGAACTACGGGGCGACTTGATCCCTGCAAAGGGTACGTAGGCAGCTCGTTTAAGGACGGGTTCAAATGCCTGGGAATGGGGGAGTATACTCGGATACTCCCATTTATATCTTGTAGAAAAAATCACTTCGCTCAGTCGAAACATCATAAATAAAATTGTTTTAACTCAATTCTTTTCGAAACACATTCACTACTGGCCATAGTGAAGAACTCAGACAATTCGTAACGAAGTTTACTAATATATCCATGGGTTATATAACAGCGAGCTATACAAATTTAGAGTTCATTTCTGAAGCGAATATGTTCAAGGGAACATAACCGTAAATCAGAATGATCATCTCGCAAAACCTAGTTATACTCAACACTGGTCTAAATTGGCAAACATAATCAGAAGAAGATTTTGTGGAATTCATCTATAAAAACCGAATTGTTTCAATGAACTCAAGCAAATATCGCTCATATAGCAAACAATAAATAAAGCATACTCCGAACATCGCATTCGTTAAAATATTTACTCAACCAACTGAGTAAAAATAAAAAAAGTGTCGTAAGATGGATAAAGCCATCCAGGCACCGAAACACGATAAACAAGTTTTACAAAACAACTTAAAAATAAACTTTAAAACATAGAAAGCCTAGGTGGCAAGCTCGCCATCTTCCTTCTCATCATCTTTCTCCTCGACAGGAACCTTCTCGACGACATTCGGCTCGACAGTTTTTCCAGCTTCTGGAGCATTGACCAGGTTAAAAGGGACCGATTTGCGTTGATCATTATCTTGGTCTTGTTCAACGGACTTGTGGGTCTCGGCCGATTCATTGTCGAGCAACTCTTCGCCTCGCAAGTGCATTCCTAAGAGGCCATCATTGAATCCAGAAGCTACATGAACACCAACAGACTTAGCGACCGTCTCGATTCGCGGAGACAAAGGCATATCCATTACTCTAATAGGAACAACATAGTTCATACCTAAGGTCTGTCTTAGCTGGGCGGCCCGGTTGTCGAAAACCTCATAGGCAGAAGCCAATTTTTCCTTGGTTTCGCTAAGATCAGCACGTTCTGCCTCAGGATCAAAGGGCTCGCCTTCATTGTTTTCTATGTCGTCGAGGAGTTGAAGGTTCGCATCTACTTGAGCAAGGTGGACCATGTTCTTGATCGGTTTCTTCATTATTTTTCTGAACAACTCATAAGCACAGTCCAATCGGGATTGAACTTCAGCAGCCGCAGCTCGTCTCGCAGAAGATGTAGCCGTTTCAAGGTCCTGTTGATGGGTTACCTTAAGCGTAGACAGTTCTTGCTCTAACTCGGTAACTCTCTGCTCATCTTTCTTCTTTTCAAGAGAGACTTTGTGGAGATGCTTATGCAGGTCGTCAGCGTTCTTCTTATACGAGTCGCGTTTGACGGCGAGTTCCTCCATCAGCTTAGCAACCCTTATCTTTTCGATTTCTTATTTTTCCTAAGACTCGTTTATAAAGACCTGCTTCGACCGTGCCTCGACGTCATACGCCACGATCATTCTGTTAAAGTGGGCAAAGGCCTGAAAAAGATGGAATTGTAAGAGAGGAATGTTAAGTTAGTAAAAAAAAATATGAGGCATAGGGTAATACCTTAATCTGGCGAGATGCGAATTCTTTGTAGAGCTTGCTCTTCAACAACATCTCCAGGATTGGAAAGTTATCCCCAGGATATGTGATCTTTGCCATCAAAGCAGCCGCGGCACACGGGTCATCGTAGAGTTCGATGGCAGAGAGATCATTTCCAGTTCGCAGACCATGAGGGGTAATTGGCAAATCACGGTGCGATTTCTTCACATCACGGGCTTTGCCTTTGCCTTTATTAGCAGCAGAGAGTTTTTTTTCCGACTCTCATCCTTTTTTGGGTCGGCGGACTCGTCAACAATAACAATTGCTTGAGAATGGGTGACTGGAAGAGAATCACCCTCAGCTCCAGCTACCGCCTCGTCATTTTTATCAGCACTTGGAGCATGTTCTTTTGTAATGCTCCGCTCAGATGTTCCACCCGCAGGAGCAGCAGCTGGACTCGCAACAGTCGAGGCAGTCGGCTTCTTGTTCCTTGTGCTTTCTTCTTTTTGGTGAGATCGCGGATTGTAGGGATGTTCGGCATAGCTTCGAGATTTTCTGAGTCGCTTTGAAAGTCTCCTTCGTCAGACAGGGTGGATTCTCGCACTCTAATAACTCTTTGAAGATAAAAGTGGCGAACCTAATAACACTTCCAAGCTTTGAGTTTCTTGTGTAGATTGTCAATCCCAGGGACATGAGTACCAAGTCTAAGTCGAGCTGCAATTACAAAATAAGAGTGTTAAAAAAGCTAATCAAATCAAAAACACGTGAAACGGACCAGAGGCTGCTCGAAGAGGAAACTTCAAGAATATCTACTGATGGTTCCCCACTTCGCCCTGACCGCATTCTCATCACCAATAGATACAACATATATCGGCACAAAGAAGAAATATTTTTGCCAATCATGGTCTTTATTCGAGAATTCGTCAATAATCTTATATTGAGGACGATTTGCCAGGTTATATTTATTCTTGCTATTCGGGCCCTTGTTCTTATGAAACTCTAAGAAATTAACAAAATGACGGACCCCGAAGGGCTCGCCACATTCGGAAGCTCGCGTCAAGAGTCCCACCATTTGACGGACTCCTCGCGTATTAATTTGAGCTAGCGTAATGCGATGAATCCACATGTATCAAAGTATCACCGCAGGTATTGGGAAGGTGAGATAGCAGTCCCTTAACCTGCATTCATATACAGTAAACATACCGGCAGGAGGTTTATCTTCTCGTTGATCAAGAGATAGAGGGATCAGTTCGACTTCGTCAAGGATCCCGCATTCAATTCGCAAGACTGTTAAAGAATCACCATCACACCACGAAGAGCCTGGAGGAGGCCGTCGTCTTCGCCTCGACTTTGTTTTCTTAATTTTGGGTGCTCCAGAACCAACCCAGGCTTCAAGTCTTTCTTTTTCTGAGAGGGGGTTGTAATCCCAGTTGCATTCATCAATGTTCACTCGGGACGGTTGTTCAATAGGCAGATCAAGGGGCTCGTCTCGCAGGCTCGGAATCTCGATAACAAGCCTATTCTCATCATCACTGGAAGCGGTATTAGGTCGCGAAGCATTAGCCCCTAAGCAAGCTTGGTTCGGCAAAATGTTCTCTGCCACCTCGCGTCGCCCTGTTGGTGTTGGGTAGTAAAACAAATCAGCGAGAGGAGAGTTGTGGATAGACCTATCATCCCGGTCAGAAGAACTCATTGTCACTAGAATACTCCCAGATTGATCTCCTTCCCTCAGGCGGATTGGCAGGACCCACAAACTTGTTCGAATTCGCGGATGACATTGATTTCGAATCAAAAGCAAGCTTTTAAGATCAAAGTCTAGGGTTTTGATTCAAATCAGATGAACTGAGGATGGATCGAAATCTTCAAATAACATCACCGGAAAATTCAAAGATTGGCGGCGGTGATTGAAGAACGCGGCGGTGGCGAAGTGATGGGACTAGCAAACCCTAAGGAAAAACTTAAAGAAAATAGAGAGAAAAAGAGGAGAGAAATCTACCTGTTTTCGGAGAAAATGAGATTATGAGTTAACATATGTGAATCTTCATTCCTTATATAAGGATTTGGTGGGCCAAATTTAGAAATGGGCCGACGTTTTGTTTCCTGGGTCGGTCGTGAATGCACCAGATTAATCTAAGTGGTGAGGAATGCGTTGTCTCGAGATTCCAACTTTATCAACTCGCGGTATTCGCCTCGCCAGGATTTTGTACTTACTGTTTGGTAATGTCAGCCAGCATCGTCAGCAACTTACATCAGAATGACGTAGCTCGCAATAACGCGAGCCGATTTGTTAACACTTCAAAAATTTTTTGACTTGGCTCGTCGCAAATTTCGTTGACACAACTCGCGAACCTCGCGATTTCGAGTTTCTAAAAAAAAAAAAAAACAACTCACAACTTCGAGTAGAGTAATTCGCGGATTCACATCGATAAGTCAACACCTCGTGACTCTGCATCAACCGATCAGATCGCGACTTGTTTCCAGACCAGTCCATTGATGAAGTCTATCTTCATCACGACCAGACCGCTGGCAGAACTTTCTACCTTCACATCAATCAGCTCACAATGAAGCAATGAACATTGGTTCGACCAGCTCGCGGGAAGACTTCATCTCCATCTCGACCATCTCGCCGGATTCATTCTCTTGGAAGATTGCGTGTGAAGATTCAGAACACCTCGCGACCTCACATTTCCATATCAGCTCGCAACCTTGCATCTCTGATTCATCTCGTCACCTCGCATCTTCAAGTCGGCTCGCAGATTTTGAACACATTCAGTTCGCTGATAACGTCGCATCAGTCAGCTCGCCGAATAGGGGAATCATCTGGGCTCGACAAAACTGTCCATATCTACCATTGTCAAACGCAAATCTCATTGGGGCTGTCGGATCGTCATCAACATCTCAACAGTCAAAACGGAAATCGGTTCTTCATCTCGACACCTTTACTTCAACACTTTTATCAATAATACTGTTGAAATGGGGGGCTAACTGTAGGGGTCAAATCTCCCATGAAAGAACCGATAAACCTAAAAACGACTAAGTGTGCGCTAAACCGACTATCCCAAGAAACTAGTGAACCAGAGATTAAACCAGAGGCCTGTTCCAAATCAGCCCAATAATCAAGCCCAGAAGACACCGGCATGTTAAAAGCCCAGTCGACTTAAAAGTTGCATCTAAAAATTGGGTTTGGCCCAACCGACTTTGTATACTATAAATACTCTTGTTCATCCTCATAATAAGGGGATCACAAAAGTTACACAAAAACTCTGTTACAGCTTTCCAGCAAAAAAAAAAAACCCTAAATTCGATTCTCTAATTTGTTTAAATTTTTTCAAACCTTAGAAGTTTTTCTTAGTCTCTACAGAACCTTACAAATTCAATTGTAAGAATCCAGCTCCCACATTATGTAGCCTCGTCCGTTATTATTCTTGATTCCGATGTTGGTCTTCGGACTGATACCGCAATATCACAGGAAGTTGCGCCTATATTTCAGGTATTTCCATATTTGTTGTAAAAGTTGGGCCGTATTCAAACTGCAAAAGACCTTGAGCAATTTTAAGTGGAAAGGCCAAAGAGTGTCTCGAAGAATCCGGAACATTTGGACTCGGCTGTCACGGATGTGTTACTAGTTAAGGCTCATGCTATATCTGGTCTAGAAGGGTGCAATTCCGTGACGAGGGATGTTTTGGCCAAAGAGGCCGAGAGGCTGACGGTGTTACTTTACAAGGAGCAATGTGAAGGCGTCTAATATGAAGGTAACTAAGTTTTACACTAGTTTGTAAGGTCCAAAACTATTATGCTTAAGTGTGTGGTTGGTGTTTCTTGTTTTGTTCATACTTTTTCTTCTCTTATGTTATTGTGGTGATCTAATTGGGAAACATTACAATGGTCACTTATCTGCTAGTTATGTAACCATAAGCTTGTGTTGTTGACTTTGGATTTGTAGACAAGCTGTTCTTCTCTTCGTGGTTATATTTATGTTTCATATGTTCTTTCGTAGTCTTAAGTTTTATTTTAACATGGTAAACAATTCCATAAACGACCAACAAATATCTTGAATAAGCTACCTCTTCTATTTGTGGCTACGAATATTTAATATGCTATGAAGAATATTGTAATTAAACATTTTATATAACCGGAGTTGGATTACATTATTTATGAGACAAAGTTGGAATTGGTCTCATCTTGGATGGATATGAAATTATTTTACACTGTAACACATGCAGAATTGGCTGATCCAGGTACAACTTTATTGCGGCAACTACCATCAACTCTTGTATCCTCCTCCTTCTTAATAATTTATGATAATTGCATCTTACAAGTCGCTTTGTTAAGACCAAGGTTTTTACACCGACCCAACCTTTTCCCCTGTTAGTTAGGAACCATATGACATGCTAGTAATTTAAATAATAGTAATATGTAAATACTAATATGTAAAATATGGATATGATAGCTTACACGGTGTTCATTGTGAGAAAGAAATTGCCTTTTGGGAGGCCTACCATGTGGGCGGCGTGTTGATGGGGAATAAACTTGAAGTCTTGCTAAGCTTCAATTTGAATCAGCGTCTGCTTCTAATTCTAATGTGGGGTTGATGGGATTTTGATGTGCTTTTTTTCAATATTGACTTGTGTAAAACTCTGAAACTAATACATCAAGTCACACACTTGAGCAACCCGCTGTGGCGATGGCATGTGAACATGGTATTTATAGCATTTGGAATTCAAAGTAGGAACACGTTTTTGCGGCAAGGTCAACATGGAGCACAAAACCATCTTCTGTATGCACTTCAAATTCTTGACGAATTATGGCTTCAACCTCATAAGTTGATGATGTCTTAAAGTTTTGAGCTAGGATGACGAGGACTTTTGGCGTTAGTGTTCAAAGGCAGTCATTGGAGGCTTCTTGACGACATGCAAACCAGCCCATCAGTTTACATCAGATGTACTCAATCAACGTTACTATTGGATACTCTCTGGCCTCCCATAGAACAATATTCTATGACTCCACGACATTTATTGACATGATGTCGTACCTTTCCCCTTTGAAGTGTGAACGTGCCTAAGGTTTAAATCATATTCCGATAAGGTAATCAGCGCACTATGAATCTATGTTTTTAATTTCGTTGAAGTATCGGTAAAAGTTTACATGTTTATATGATCTAGATGCCTGGGATACAAGGCCTCCAAGATACTTCCCTCGAAAGTAAGTTTTAATGTTTCTTTTCAGGTGGACCACTCATGCGCATTGTCCTGCTCCCTTGTAAACCTTCAATTGGCCATGAATATAAACGATTTGGGAAAATCGCATAAAAACCTCGAAAGTAGCACTAAGTAACACTTTTAAACTCCAAATTTTAGGGCTATCACTTTAAACCACGAACATGACATTATTTACACTATCAACCATGAAGGTGGCTTTTTTTGTATCCGCCGTCACAATATTTAATAGAACTGTTCATTTTCCGTTAAAAAGAGAAGAGGTGACTTTTAATTTAATTTTCAATTAAAAATATTATATATTATTTTTAATTCATTGTTAAATACAAAAAAAAATTTAGAAAAAGAAAAAAACGAAAAAGTAAAAAAAAAAATCTTTGCGTAATTAAAATATTTACAATTAACTGAATAAAAGATGTAAACTAAAAATAAAAAAGAATCTTCTCTTTCTTCTTTGTTTATTTAGATCTAAAAGCTTCATCGTTCAGAGAGATTCGATGTGCCATTACACTGATTTCGATTGGTTTATGCTTTGAAACCCTAAGTTTTTAGTTGTTTCATCGCATCATAGTTGTTTGATTGCGACTTTGGTTTGATTGTGAAGTGCGGTGTTCGTGGAGGCGAAGAAGAGACCGATGGTTTGATTTTTCTTTTCTTTTTGTATGATTTTCTTTTTTATATTTATTTATTTGCCAAACTTATAGAAATTAATCCATGTAATAGAAAAAACTATAAAAATGAAAAACTTTACGATAGACCTTTCTCTTCGTCTCAGGTCGATGGATCTTCTCAATTGGAAGATCCCCTATATGGATAATACACATTACAGTTGACCGAGCCTAATTCTAATTGTTTTGTTCCGAAGTCATTTAAAAAAATATTTCTAGTATAGAAAGTCTCAAATTCAAAATAAAGAACCATGGCATATATGTTTGAAATAGATTCGGTTACAAAAAGATTTCATTTTTTCTTTTTTTATTTTGTTTTTCTGATTTTTTTTTTGGGGTTAATGAATTAAAAAAAATATATAAAAATTAAATTAATAGCCACCTCATCATTTTCGGAAAATGAACAATTCTGTTAGATTTTATGACGACTGATACAAAAAGCCGCCTTTATAGTTTATGGTGTAAATAATGCCACTTTCGAGGTTTAAAGTGATAGTGCTAAACTTTAAAGGTTTAAAGTGTCAGTGAGTGCCACCTTCAAAAATTTTTATGTGATTTTCCCTAAACAATTTTGTTGTTAATATTTTTCTTGGGGGTTTAACAATAAATAACTTTGTATGTACAAAATTATCAGCCAACAAAGCCATGGAGTATAATACCTAATTTAGCCTCGCGTATATAGATGCATAGCGGTCCGAGACGAAGATAAGTTCCTCATCATTTGGAACCACCTCCATTAGTTGTTTGAAAAACCAAGTCCATGAGTTATCATTTTTGCCGTCTACTATTGCGTAGGCAAGGGGGTAGACTTGATAATTGCCATCTTGTGCAGAAGCTGCCAAGAGGCATCCGTTGTATTTGCCTCTTATATGTGCTCTATCAATCACAACCACCTGCACGAAAACGTTACCAAACCAATCCACGAATATAGAGTAGCAATATCAATCCAAAACACACAAGAATCATTCACAAAACTCATCAAAATCACTAAAATTACCATCATAGTCTAGAATCATGTGGTCGCGAACTCACCTTAGCCTTAGGGATTAGGAGATTAATCACAAGCATCACTAATCACAGCCTCAACGAGACCAAAAGCCAATGGTTACCTTCTTTGTCCCTAAAACTCAGCACAAGTATTTCCCAAAACCAAATTAGAATATTATGAAAAAGAGCCGACGCGCTGACTTCAAATCAACGCTGCAGACAGACCTTATCTCCAAATAATGATCGGGAAACAGATTCGGAAACTAGACACAAAGGTCTTTCTAAATCTATATAAATCGTTGCCTAACTCCCTATGGGGATCTAGCAAAATGCCCTTGAAATGGTATGATCACAGAACCGATTCTGCACAGACTTCACTCACGAAAACAATTATATCTTTTAGCATACACATCCGATTGACATACCGATTTGCTTCACGGCTAGCTAAGAGAAAGAAGAACTTACCCATTAAATTTCACAATGATCAGAACTGATTTTCTAATCTGATCCTCTTCTCTAACACAAGGCGACATAACTGACTCTTTCCCACAATTCACCAAAAACCAATTTTCTCTTCTCATCTTTCTCAATCACGATTTTCTTGACCTCTCTCCACAGAAAATGAGGCTTCTCAGCCTTTTATACGTGATCCTAGGGTTTCATAACCCAATCCGAACCAAACTGAATAATTAAAACTAAATCGGACCTATGATTTTGGTTCACGGGTGTTACAAACTGTATCCATTTATTGAAGCACCGAGTGAAAAGAAAAGATATTTGAACCTTTCCCCAACACCTTCTTGAAAGGTTGTTTCAAACTTCTATTTTGTCTATGGATTTGAAACCAAAAACTTCTGAAGGTAAGGACCAAGGGAAGTGTAAAATTGCTCACATGAACGTTGGCTGACTCCAACGCTACTTCCTTTGATCGCCAAGCCTTCCATTAAGAGATTCTAACATCGTGTTCTCCTCGCATTATATCTCTTATTTCCCTTAGGTTAGGACCTCGTCATGTTCTTTTGTATTTAGACGTTAACAATCCCCCAATGCCACTGGTTGTGGCTTGGCATTGGTATCCCCCACGTTCGTCAATGGTACAAGAGTGTGTTGGTTATATGCTTCAAAGTTCATAAAGGTCGGAGTTATCTAGAAGAGTTGCATAGACCCTCCAAGGGCAGGAGTGTCCCCAACACTTGAGCACCATGTGTGATGTGTACTGGTGAAGAACATGTGTGGCGAAATTGGAATTTGCATTTTATAAAAAAAAAAAAAAGCCATATGTTGTTTAAATGCTTCGCGGTTTGAGAATATCTTCCCTAGATATAACTCGTTGTAATTGTTTATATTGTTTCCTACATATAAAATTACTCATTAGCTTAATTTATGTTTGTGAAATGAGAGGTACTAAAAGCTGAATATATTACAAATACAAACATTTAACAATTTATCCGTACAACTTATGAAAGGATACAACTCCACAACAAATACCGAAATCCTACTAAACAAGGAAAATTTGGGTTGTTCATAGTGCATACGACTAACAAAAGATGATACTATGTAACATTTGGAACCGAAAAAGTATAATTCGGTAAGGGTGTCGATCGACACCAGAGAGTTGTATCGATCGACACCAATGTTTTTGAACCGAAAATCGGTTCGATTTTAATTGCGGTTTGTTGCGCTTCTGTTTTGTGAATCCCTAAGTCTCGTGTATAAAACTCTTTGGCCGAGTTTTCAGAGGTACAGACAGAAAAAGTGTTTAGAGAGAGATTGATTGAGTTCTTGTGTGAACCGAGCGATTTAGGGGTTTTAAGAAATTGTAGAAGGACCGTTAGCAAAGGTAAAGCGGCTTCTCAGTGGTTGCTGCGAGTCTCGGTTAATTCTAGCGAAGAAATCATTTTTCATGGCCTATGTTTCATAACTGTTTGTTCATTTTCCTTCTCCGTTCATAGCAAGTTGAGTGCGTGATCGTGTTGATGGGATTAGGGTGTTAGGTTATCAGATGATTGAATGGCGATGAATATGGTTGATTATTCTGTGATTTTTGTGTGTTTCATGTTTTGTTTTCATCGTGATATGTCTCGTACGATGAAACAAAATCGAGTCGCGAGAGGATTTGACTTGATTTAGGTTTCTACGAGGAGTGTCGATCGACGCTTAGTGGTAGTGTCGATCGATACCCACTTTTATGATTGTGAGGTTTGTGTTCGAGAAAGGTGTGTCGATTGACACCTAGTAGTTGTGTCGATCGACACCCAACTATGTTTCTGGTTCTTGTGTTGCAGTGTTGATCGACACCATGGCGGTGTGTCGATCGACACCACTTGTTTGTTGCTGATTTTAAAACATTGTTAATTGTTGATTGATCACGTAGTAATTGGCATTCTATTTCCCTTATTATGTAACCGGTAGACGGGATGACCGCTTTAATGAGTATTTGTGATAATACTCACGCAACTCTTATTTCTATGTGTTGCACGTAAAGGCAAAGTATGATCGCGTAATCATGGCATTAGGAGGAGGATGATAGGATTTCTTTTTATTATTTAGTCTAGTGAACCTGGTGTTTAGGTTGCTAGAGTATTCTTTTGAATTAGTGAATTCTGAAATTGAATTGGTTGTTTTAATTAATTTATATATGGAATTATTTTATTGGATTTTTATTATTTGGTGTTTTCCGCTGATTGTTGATAACTTTTGAATTAGCTGTTGAGAATTTATAATTATGGGATTATTAATTCGGGTTAATGAATTAAAAAAAAGAGTGTTGACTCTTTTCATTTTGGTATCAGAGCCTAGATGGTTTTAGAACTATAGAATTGGATATCTGAGACTATGTGTTTATATGTTTAGTCAATTTAATAGAGTCTTAGAATCAACCTCCGTGGGCCTTTAATGAGATTATGCGGTAAGTTTTGTTTTGTTGATTGAGACTTCTTGTGGCTTATCATCGTATTCTGTATGAGTGTAGAAAGTTGGATTCAGGAGCTAGAGGTCGTGGACTTGGTAGAGGACGTGGCAGATGTCGTAGACGGGGTCGTGGACCAGTATTTAAGTCATCTACGAGTGCTACGCATGAATCACAGACTCCTATGCATCAGGTGGGATATGTGAGCGAGACCAGTACTAGTGCTAGTGAGAGTGTTGTGGGTGCCGGGAGGGGCGCCAGTGTTGCTGGTGGTGGAGTGGGCCCAGGTGTGGGTGTTGCTCCAGCTCAGGATCGCTTGGATCGTATGGAGGGTATTTTGGCGCAGTTGATGGAGTGGTTTCCGACGGCAGTTCTGGTTCAAGCTCCAGTGGTGTCTCCAAAGGCAGAGGTGCAGCCGAGGGTTGCGGTTGCAGAGGTGCATCCAACTTACCTGGATATGGTGGGTCCGATGCGGAGTATGAGTACTGCATTATTTTCGGGTGGTGTTAGCCCTGAGGATGCAAATGAGTGGTGTTTGCATGTGGAGCATAATTTTTGCTCGGTTCGTTGTTCTGAGGATTATAGAGTGGAGTTTGCGCTCTACTATCTAAGCGGTGATGCTCACGCGTGGTGGAGAGCTATAGAAGCCAGGAGGCCTGGTGCAGTATGGACTTAAGGAGAGTTCTTGGTTGAGTTCAAGGCCAAGTACTTTCCTCATGAGGCTCTAGATCTTCTCGGGATGAGGTTCGTGGAGCTAATGCAGGGCGATCGTACTGTACGAGAGTATGACGCCAAATTCACTAAGCTGCTCGTCTATGTGGATAGGGGCATGAAGGATGAGCAGGCCCAGGTCCAGAGGTTCCTAAGGGAACTACAGCGAGATTTGCGGACTAGATGCAGGGTGACCGAGTATGCCGCGAGGGCAAGACTGGTAGAGGTTGCTGCAGGGATTGAAGAGGACCTGAGAGGTCAGTCTGCTACAGTTGTTCCAATGGCAGCTACTCCGGCGGTTCAGCCACGGAGGTAGCATCATCAAGGGATATCTGGTTTTGGCAAAGGCGGTAAGCATGTGCAGGGTCAGAAGAGGAAGTAGGATGGCACTTCCAAGGTGAATTAGGGGACTCATGCATGTTATGGATGTGGGAGCACTGAGCACATGGTGGCGAGCTGCCCTAAGGCTTCAAGAGATGCTAAGGTTTATTTCCAATGTAGAGAGTCGGACCATATTAGGCCGATGTGTCCCAAATTGCAGCAGATAGCAGTTATTGCACTTTAGCCAGTGATGAAAGTGGCAGCAGTGCAGCCGTTGGATAAGATTGGACCGCGAGTTTATACATTGGGAGAAGTGGGACAGCAGAGCGGCACGCAGATCACAGGTAAAGTCTTAGACTGGAACTTCGCAAATTCCTTGTTGTTGAATTGTGGTGTGTTCTTTTATTTTTCCTGTGATAGTTCTATTAGGGTTTTCAACAAATGTGAATGGTGTAGGGACGTTGTTAGTGGGAGATTTTGAGTCCCGTGTGCTATTTGATTCGAGAGCATCAAACAGCTTTATTACCCTAGAGCATGCTAAGAACAGTGGCGTCCGGAGCAGTGCTTGTGAGGTTTTGGGTCTGGTCAAAGTGGCCGGTAAAGGATTCCTAGATACTTCTGGTCGGGCTAAAGCTGTAGATGTGCAGATTGTTGGGGAGTCGATGCCAACAGATTTGGTTGTTACCCCGATGGAGTTATATGATGTTATCATGGTGATGGATTGGTTGTCATATTATATAGTCCACCATGACTGTTATCAAGGCAGAACGGTCTTTGAGCGTGATGCAAGGAGGTTGGTGTTTCAAGGACTGAGACCAACTTCAAGGAGTCTCATAGTTTTTGCGGTTCAGGTAGTGCAGTTGATTGAGCATAGGTGCAAGGCTTATTTGTCGACGATTTCAATGCTAGAGTTTGCTGGTAAGGTTGTGGTGGGTGATATTCTGGTTGTCAGGGAGTTCGAAAATGTTTTCTGTCATTACAGCGATTACTACCATCTTGGTGTGATCCTTTCATGAGCACGAGGTACACATGAGATTGGTTCTGGAGAAGCTTTGGGAGCAGAAGTTTTTTGCTAAGTTGAGCAAGTGCAGATTTTGGCAGAGAGAGATGGGTTTTCTTGGCCATATTGTTTATGCAGATGGAGTTTCTATGAATGAGACTAAGATAGAGGCTATTCGAGATTGGCCTAAACCGTCTAATGCTACCGAGATCAGGAGTTTTCTGGGTTTAGCAGGTTATTATCGTAGATTCGTCAAGGGCTTTGCAAGTATGGCTCAGTCGATGACGAAGTTGGCCAGGAAGGAGGTCTCGTTTGTTTGGTCTCAAGTGTGTGAGGACAGCTTTGCGAAGTTGAAGGAGATGTTGATGAGTACACCTGTATTGGCATTGCCCGAGCCAAGTAAGCCTTATGCAGTTTACACGGATGCTTCTGGGATTGGTTTGGGTTGCGTGTTGATGCAAGAGGGCAGAGTGATTGTGTATGCTTTGAGGCAGCTGAGGGGTGTTGACCGCAATTACCATAAGAATCTGCAACATATTTCCACTGAGCCATTGCTAAATGTGAGGCAAAGGCGCTGGGTTGAGTTGTTGGCGGATAATGAGCTGGAAATTGTTTACCATCCTAGTACGGCAAACTAGGTAGCAGATGCTCTGAGCCGTCGGCGAGTTGATTCGACTCGAGAGCAGGATATTCAGGCACTTGTGACCGAGATTGGTACTTTACAATTATGTGCTGTTTTGCAGAAGTTGTTGGGTATAGAGGCGGCAGATCAGGCAGATCTTCTGAGTAAGATCCGAGTGGCCCATGGGAGTGATCAGAGTTTGATCGATGCATCGAGCGCAGAGGCATCTGAGTATAAGGTCTCTTCTAACGGGACGATTCTTGTTCGTGGGTGGGTTTGTATACCCAAGGTTGAGCAGTTGAGGCAGAAGATTCTGCAAGAGGCTTATGCGAGTAAGTTCTCGATTCATCCAAGGACGACTAAGATGTATCATGATCTTAAAAGGTATTATCGCTGGGTCAGGATAAAGAGAGGTGTGGCTGATTGGGTCGCGAAGTGCGACACGTGTTCGTTGGTTAAGGCTGAGCATCAGGTTCCGAGCGGGTTATTGCACAGTTTACCCATTCCAGAGTGGAAGTGGGATATGATCACGATGGATTTTGTGGTAGGATTACCTAACTCGCAGACTTATGATGCTATTTGGGTGATTGTGAATCGTCTGACTAAGTCTGCATATTTTCTTGCTATCAAGAAAACTGATGGGGCTCCGGTTTTGGCTAAGAGATTTGTGAGGGAGATCGTAAGGCTGCATGGAGTGGCAGCCAGTATAGTGTCAGATCGGGACCGTAAGTTTGCGTGTTATTTTTGGAGAGCTTTTCAGACCAAGATGGGTACTAAGGTCAATATGAGTACTACATATCATCCGCAGACTCATAGGCAGTCAGAGAGGACGATTCAGACTTTAGAGGATTTACTGTGGATTTGTGTTCTAGATTAGAGTGATCATTGGGTTGGTCATTTGTGCCTGACACAGTTTACCCATTCCAGAGTGGAAGTGGGATATGATCACAATGGATTTTGTGGTAGGATTACCTAACTCTCAGACTTATGATGCTATTTGGGTGATTGTGAATCATCTGACTAAGTCTGCATATTTTCTTGCTATCAAGAAAACCGATGGGGCTCCAGTTTTGGCTAAGAGATTTGTGAGGGAGATCGTAAGGCTGCATGGAGTGGCAGCCAGTATAGTGTCAGATTGGGACCGTAAGTTTGCGTGTTATTTTTGAAGAGCTTTTCAGACCAAGATGGGCACTAAGGTCAATATGAGTACTACATATCATCCGCAGACTCATAGGTAGTCAGAGAGGACGATTCAGACTTTGGAGGATTTACTGTGGATTTGTGTTCTAGATTAGAGTGATCATTGGGTTGGTCATTTGTGTCTGACAGAGTTTGCGTATAATAACAGCTTTCAGGCGAGCATCGGGATGGCTCCATATGAAGCGTTGAATGGGAGGTCGTGTAGGACACCATTATGTTGAACCCAAGTGGGGGGAGAAGAGCATTGATGGTGCTATTTTTATTCAGGAGACGACGGAAAAGATCTGCGTCTTAAAGCTGAACATGAAGGAAGCTCAAAATCGGCAGAGGAGTTATGCTGATAAGAGGCATAGAGAGTTGGAGTTCGCGGATGGGGATCGAGTGTATCTCCAGATGGCCATGTTGCGAGGCCCCAACCCATCCATTTCTAAGAACAAGCTGAGTCCAAGATTTATGGGTCCGTTCTCGGTAGTGGAGCGAGTTGGACCGGTGGCGTATCGGTTAGAGTTACCTTCGATCATGAAAGCGTTTCATAAGGTTTTTCATGTGTCGATGCTGAGGAAGTGCCTACATGAGTCGAAGGAGTTGGTGGCTAAGATTCCAGAGGATCTTCTGGTTGATTTGAAAGTGGCAACGAGTCCTTTGAGGATTTTCGAGAGGAGAGTCAAGGAGCTGCGCCGGAAGTAGATTCCACTGTTGAGAGTTTTGTGGGATTGTACTCGTTGTGAGGAGGAGACTTGGGAGCCAGAGATATATATAAAGTTAAAGTTCAGGAAGGGGTTCGACAAGGAGGTCAAAGTTTGAGCTTTACTTGTATCTTTGTGGTTCTAGTTTCAGTGTTGTAGCATGTGGCTACTATGTTTTTGTTTCGTATATTTTCGTTTTCGTTGTAACGATTATACTCTTGAAGATTTATAATATGTTGTTCCTTATATTTTTGTGTTATAAGATATGTGTTTTTATATTTTTGTGGAAATTTCAGGAGAAGGGATATCGAGTATGGACCACATTAGGCAATCTAGTCGTAGATATGTATAGGCGTTCTAGAATTTATTACTAATAACTCATTATGTGGAGACGGTGGTACTCCATAGTGCTTACTTGGGACGGTGGTTTCTAGTGTAAGTAATGAAAGATGGTGGTTCTCTCTAGGGAACGGTGGTTTCCCCGTGTACTTATTTGGGGCAGTAGTTTCCAGTATAAGTACTGAGAGACGGTGAAACTCTCGAGGGGACGGTGGTTTCCGTGGTGGTCATAGACTCGAAGGATGTGTTCCTCAAAGTGAGTGTGTATGGTAATGAGTTAAGGGTAATAAATGTCTAGAAACGTGTGTATAAATAGATTATTAGAGGTGAGCCTTTTGAGATCGGGCGAGGATCTCTGGTGGTATTTGCCGGATGGGCCAATATTTTTGCTATGTGATAGACGTTTTATGCTGGATTCGAGGTCGAATCAAGATTAGTGGGAGAGAATTGTAACATGCCGAACAAAAAAAAGTATAATTTGGTAAGGGTGTCGATCGACACCAGGGAGGAGTGTCGATCGACACCAATGTTTTTGACCCGGAGATCGGTTCGATTTTAATTGCGGTTTTTTGCGATTATGTTTTGTGAATCCCTAAGTCTCGTGTATAAAACTCTTTGGCCAAGTTTTCAGAGGTAGAGGCAAAAAAGTGTTTAGAGAGAGGGATTGATTGAGTTCTTGTGAGAACCGAGCGATTTAGGGGTTTTCGAAAATCCTAGAAGGACCGTTAGTGAATGAGAAGCGGCTTCTCGGTGGTTGTTGCGAGTCTCGGTAAATTCCAGCGAAGGAATCAATTTTTGTGGCATGTGTTTCATAACCGTTCGTTCATTTTCCTTTTCCCATCATAGCAAGGTGAGTGCATGATCGTGGTGATGGGATTAGGGTGTTAGGTTATCGGATGATTGAATGGCGATGAATATGGTTGATTATTCTGTGATTTTCGTGTGTTTACTGTGTTGTTTTCGTCGTGATATGTCTCGTACGATGAAATGAAATCAATTCGCGAGAGGATTTGACTCGATTTAGGTTTCTGTGAGGAGTGTCGATCGACACCTAGTGGTAGTGTCGATCAACACCCACTTTTATGATCGTGAGGTTTGTGTTCCAGAAAGGTGTGTCGATCGACACCCACTTTTATGATCGTGAGGTTTGTGTTCGAGAAAGGTGTGTCGATCGACACAACCACTAGGTGTCGATCGATACCCAATTGTGTTTCTGGTTCTCGTGTTGTAGTGTCGATCGACACCACTTGTTTGTTGCTGATTTAAAATGTTGTTAATTGTTGATTGATTGTGTAGTAATTGGCATTCTATTTCCCTTATTATGTAACCGGTAGACGGGATGACCGCCTTACTGAGTATTTGTGATAATACTCACGCAACTCTTATTTCTATGTGTTGCATGTAAAGCCAAAGTATGATCGCGTAATCATGGCATTAGGAGGAGGATGATAGGATTTCTTTTTATTATTTAGTCTAGTGAACCTGGTGTTTAGGTTACTAGAGTATTCTTTTGAATTAGTGAATTCTAGAATTGAATTGGTTGTTTTAATTAATTTATTTATGGAATTATTCTATTGGATTTTTATTATTTTGTGTTTTCAGCTGATTGTTGATAAGTGTTGAATTAGCCGTTGAGAATTAATAATTATGGGATTATTAATTAGGTTTAATGAATTAAAAATAAAAAAGTGTTGATTGTTTCATATGAAAAAGATGAACAATCCATATCCGTTCACATAGACATATTTACCTTGGTTAGGACCAACTCTAATCCCCCTTCATACAAGTCAGTCAGTACACCAGTAGGTGGTGGGGCAGTGCCGCAAGTTAAAATTAAACCGAGGTTAGGCTCCATGTCATGTTGCTCACGGACAGGTTCATCTGAGGTAGCAAGACCTAGTGCTGGTTCAGAGATTAGAACACGGGTACATGACAATGGAAACAGTTAACAACGGTATTAAAAATCCTACTTGTATTAATTCTCTTAACTAATATTTTTTCCATATATATTCAATGTTGGACGGTTTATGTAACTCGTAACTCTTTAATCTTGTTAACAAACTTATATTGAAAATGTTGGACATAAATCTCGTAAAATAACACTTCTATTTAACTCTATTTACCTTTTGTTGGTGTTGGAGGCAGAACATTATTGGAGATGGTTGGTGAGTGCAACCTTGTAGGGTTTATATCTGGTCCAGAAAGGAGCGCTAGTCGGTAATCTGTCTCAAAGTTGGCCATCAAACAGATCTCACCGGAAGAACCAATTGATGATGAATCCCCATTATCATTTGAGGTAAGGTTTATTGTGTTATTCCTGGTTAAGGGCCAAACCTCTCCGATTACGTGTTGGCGACTGGCTTCAATGTCGTCCATGTCATTCCAAAACGCCATAAATTTATCATTCTCGCCACCTGGTTGCATGTAGTTGTCCAAGTATTTGACCCGTATATCTTGATGTGGAACTGGTCCTATTGTGAAAGGGAAGCCAAGAGTTATGTTTCCTTGTACTTGTTCCATTAGAGTTGGAAAGACAGTTGAGATATGAGCTGTAAACATATGGATTTGGGTTAGCGACATTTAAACAACAAATACTATGTGCTAATCAACATTTTATACCAAATTTTGTCCTATTGTTTGTCAAAGTAAATGAAGCATTATGTACTAACCAGTTATGAGGGGGGACCCGGCCAATGCGTGTAACGTTGTTGCTGGAACTCGGTTGGGTTAAGGGCAAACATATAGTTGGTTCATTGGTGGGGTTAATGGGGTCAATAGATGGTACTATTGCGGTTAAAATAAACACATGTGGCATTGGCCAGACTTCTTCAAGTGGATTGGAGTAGAGCATCTCAAAGTGAACTCGGTGGAGGGCAAGCATTTCAAACTCAGTAAAGATTTGTTCTAATGCACTTACTGCTCCTTCAATTCTTCTACAAGTAATCAAGTGTGGAAAAAAAAAATTCCTTCCATATTATAATTTCAACTTGTGATATCTAGTTATTATGAGTTTGTACACATAACACTTACCATTGTATTCATCTAGACTCCTCTACCGCCGTCCTCACTCTCTAAGATAAGACCACCTTCCAACAGTGAAAGGGGTCCAGCACTGAAACTGGTAGGTTGCAACCGATTTTGGCCCCAAAGATGACACACATGGTGAGTTGGGGGTAGCAAAAGCGCAATGCCATGAAAACAGTAACATCGTGGTTTGTCAAGATATCTATCGGCTGACCACTGTTCCGGTAGATTTTTGGCGACGTCTCTGGCAACCGATAGGTCAGTGCTAACGGCGTTGATTTCCCTAGCGATTAGTGGCGCTGTATGTGGCCCAACAATGTTTCCCTGGTCTCATCGTCATTGAGGTTGACGAAGTAGCCTAGATCTAACTATTTAATGCGAAATTCCCACCGTCTGTATGTAGCTATTACCCATTCACCTCTTAGGAGTTGAACAACTCGCCCGTTATGTGAAGGAAAAACAATTGTAAGGTCATGTTAGTTTGTATATATCGATAGAGTAATGGTAAAATTAGGTTAACCATAAATTTTTTTGGAAGGAGATTTCATTAATGGCAAAATAACTCAAGAAAACTTAAAGCAAAAATAGACAACAAATGGATCACTGTTGACCAATCTGGACGAGGTAGGTGAGAAATTTCACTAATTCCTTTAATTGTTTGTAACTGACGGTGAGATGTAGTATTTACGGATACTTTCTTATATAGTAAACAATGTCACAAATATAATGACATAATGTATACATACACTTGTCTTGTTTTGTATCTCTATGTTGTCTAATGTTGACAAGCCGTGCATTTATTGCCGCCGCTTGACACAAAAACGTAAGGATATGTAAATATCTTCTAAGGATTTATATGTAATTAGATAATCCCTAATCTCTAACATGTATCACTATAAATATGTGTATAATTTCTTCTTAATAATTCATTCAGTTTTCTAAACCTATATGGTATCAGAGCTTTCGATACCCTAAATTTTTTTTTATTTTTTCGCCGTTTCTTTTCTTTTGTTTTATCTGCTGCTTTCATGGCTGCCTCCGGTAACACATCTCCCACAACAATCCATGAAAACATTCAAACTACTACCCAAAACACTTCTCAAACTTTGTTTAACATCAATATCATGAATGTTACAAAGCTCACCTCCACTAATTACCTTATGTGGAGCCTCCAGATTCATGCTCTTCTTGATGGGTATGAACTCTCCGGTTACCTTGACGATTGTACAACTGTTCCTCTGCCTACCGTGACCACTGCCAATGAGATCACGGTCAATCCTGATTTTGTTTTCTGGAAACACCAAGACAAGCTCCTCTATAGCGCCTTGCTTGGAGCCATCTCTGCTCCGATTCCACCACTTGTGACCTGAGCCACCACATCTGCAGAGATCTGGTTCACACTCGCGACTACTTACGCAAAACCTAGCCGTGGCCATATTCGCACATTGCTGGAACAACTCAAACAATGGAAAAAGGTGACCGATCTATCCATGAATACTTTCAAAGTATAACAACTCGTATCGATCAACTTATTATTCTTGGGAAATCACTTGACCATGAGGATCAAGTTGATTTCATTCTTGGTAGCCTCTCTGATGAATTCAAGGTTGTGGTTGATCAAATTCAGGGACGTGACACTCCACCCTCACTTCCTGAACTTCTAGAACGTCTCCTCACCCATGAAGCAAAACTCTCGTCGCGGCTCCACCGAAGCAATTTCCAGCCTCTGCTCATGTTGCGTACAACTGTAACAATAACAACAAGCATCAACGTCCACCAGCTCGCAATAATCAACAATGGCAGTCTAATACGCACTTCGCTGCACCGCGACCCGACAATCGTCAACCTCGCCCATACCTTGGTAAATGCCAAATCTGCAGTGTTCGTGGTCATAGAGCTCGTTGTTGTCCTCAACTTCAGAGTTTTACACAAAATGTGACTCCTAGGCCGATGTTTCCGTCTTCACCATGACAACCACTGGAAAATGTTCCGTTTTCATCGCAATACAATCCGAATAGCTTGCTACTTGATAGCGGAGCCACACACCACATCACCAACGATCTCAATAATCTTGCTTTGCATCAGCCTTACAATGGCGGTGATGATGTGCTCATTGGTGATGGCTCTCCACTTTCGATTTCACACACGGGTTCATGCTTTCTTCCTTCTTTACATAGAAATCTTGAAGTTCAAAAATTCTTACATGTTTCTGATATTCACAAGAATTTGATATCGGTTTACCGATTGTGTAATGCTAACGAAGTCTCCGTTGAATTCTTTCCCGCACATTTTTAGGTGAAGGATCTCAGAACGGGGACTCTTCTTCTTCAAGGCAAAACCAAGGATGAACTCTATGAGTGGCCAATAAGTGTGTCTCAAGCTCAGACCTTCTTTGCGTCTCCAACGTCCCGAACAACTATAGCTTCGTGGCACTCAAGGCTTGGTCATCCATCACCACCTCTGCTTCAATCTATTATTTTTAAATTCTCTTTACATGTTGCGCAATCGTCTCAAAACCCATTATTTTGCTCAGATTGCCATATTAATAAAAGTCACAAGATTCCTTTTCAACAATCCAGTGTCACATCAACGAGACCACTTCAATATTTGTTTTTAGATGTATGGACTTCACCGATCACATCTATCGATCACAACAAGTATTATCTCATCTTTGTTGATCATTTTACGTGATATATATGGTTCTATCCGTTGAGACAAAAGTCACAGGTTAAAGAGATCTTTATTGCCTTTAAATCCCTTGCGGAGAATCACTTTCAAGTCAAGATCGATACACTCTACTCAGACAATGGTGGCGAATACATTGCTCTACGCAGCTATCTTTGCGACCATGGAATATCTCATCTAACGACTCCTCCTCATACCCCCAAGAACAAAAACATAGACATATCGTTGAAACGAGTTTGTCTCTTCTCTCTGCTGCCTCTGTACCTAAGCAATATTGGGTCTATGCTTTTGCTATTGCAGTATATGTGATTAATCTTCTTCCGACTCCGGTTCTCGCACATCAATCTCCTTATCATAAGTTATTTGGAAAAGCACTCAACTATGAGAAACTACGAGTTTTTGGCAGCTTGTGCTTCCCATGGCTTCGTCCCTATAATGCTCATAAATTGGAAGACAAGTCTACGCCTTGTGTATTCATTGGATACTCTTTGACCCAGAGTGCATATCTCTGTCTCCAACCTTCAACCGGTCGAATTTACCCATCACGACATGTCTAATTCAACGAGAGTCTCTTTCCTTTTCCAAGTCTTGTTACTAAGGAAAAAGCTTCAATGTCAGAGTCTTCAGCAGCAGCTACACCATTGGTCACTCCTCTCTTGGCTTCACGAGTTCATCGGGTTTTGCCTTCAATCGTCCCGACTTAGATCATCACCGTAATGATCCGCCGTCACCTCTATTGCAACCAGGTGCTCCTCTGACAACGAATGTTTCATCATCTCCTCTGTCGCCAGTCTCGTCAGCTTCTCCGATGCCCAAAGCATCTCCGTCATCACCAGACTCCACGTCTTCACCGACACCATCGTCGGCTCAGGTATCATCCTCATCTATCTCTAATTCTCCTTCTCATTCTTCTTATCAGAGGCCCACTGCTCAAGCCCATATCCCAAATAACCATTTAACCAACCCTCAACTAATAACCACCATTGAAAGGCCCACTGGTCCAATCTTTCCCTCTCAACCTAATATTGAACCAAACCTCACATCCCAAAGGCCCACTGGCCCAACACCTACACAACCATCTTCATCTACGATGCCGACAATGTCTCCACCTGCATCGTTGTCGACTCTTCCTGATCCAATTACCAAACCTCCAGTGCCAAACACCCACAAATGACCACTCGTTCCAAAAATAATATAACCAAACCCAAAAAGAAACAATCCCTCAATGTTGCGCTTAATCGATTGCTAGCTCCGGAACCTACAACTTACACACAAGCTTTAAAAGATGAAAATTGGTGTCATGCTATATCGGAGGAGTTCACGGGTCAAGTTGATAAAGATACGTGGGATCTTGTGCCTCCGATGCCAAATCAGAATGTTGTTGGTTGTCGTTGGGTCTTCACTACTAAAATTTTACCAACCGGTGATCTCTACAAATACAAGGCTCGCCTTGTAGCAAAAGGGTTTCATCAACAGTATGGTCTTGATTACAAAGAGACATTTAGTTCGGTTATCAAAGCGGTTACTATCAGGCCGGTGTTGGGTTATGCAGAGAGTAATGCGTGGCCAATTCGCCAATTAGATATCAATCAAGCTTTTCTTCAAGGGACACTCACGGATGAAGTTTATATGGCTCAACCTCCGGGCTTCGTTGATCCCGATCGTCCAAATCATGTTTGTCATCTCAAGAAGGCTATCTACGGACTCAAACAAGCTCCTCGCGCTTGGTACATGGAACTCAAGAATTTTCTTCTTCAATCTGGATTCCTTAACATTTTTGCCGACGCGTCACTCTTTGTCTATTTTAATGGTACGCTTCTTCTCTACGTCTTGGTCTATGTCGATGACATAATAGTCACTGGTAATGATCCTGCTGCGGTTGCTCACATGATCTCTTTCTTTACTACACGGTTTTCAGCGAAAGATCATGGTGATATCAATTACTTCCTCGGCATTGAAGTTACTCGTACAACCAAAGGTCTCCATTTGATGCAAAGGAAATACATTTTGGATCTTCTTGCAAAAACGAAAATGATTGGAGGCAAAACAGTTTCCACGCCGATGCAGTCATCTCCCAAGCTCTCTATTAATTCTGGCACAGCATTAGAAGATGCATCTGAATACCGTATTGTGATTGGAAGTCTCCGATATCTTTCATTTACTAGACCGGATATCTCATTTGCGGTTAATCACCTATCTGAATTCATGCATCGTCCTACCACGGATCATTGGCAAGCTGCTAAATGAGTTCTTCGTTACTTAGCAGGCACGACTACACACGGTATCTACCTTCAAGCTGTCAATACTCTTCGCCTTCATGCGTTTTCGGATGCGGATTGGGCAGGTGATTATGATGACTATGTTTCCACCAGTGCATATGTGATTTATCTTGGAAATTAGGCTATCTCAAGGTCCTCGAAGAAACAAAATGGTGTTGCTCGTTCATCCACAGAAGCAGAATACCGTGCTATTGCCAATGTTGTCGCTGAAGTTAAGTGGGTTTGTAATCTCCTTGTATTTCACTCAAGAATGAAACATATTGCCTTGGATTACCACTTCGTTCGAGGACACATTCAATCAGGATCATTACGGGTCTCCCATGTCTCTTCTCGCGATCAGCTAGCTGATGCTTTGACTAAACCGTTACCTCGAGCGAGCTTCCAACTAGCATGTTCCAAGATTAGAGTTACTAAGGTCCCTCCATCTTGAGGGGGTGTGTAAGGATATGTAAATATCTTCTAAGGATTTATATGTAATTAGATAATCCCTAATCTCTAACATGTATCACTATAAATATGTGTATAATCTCTTCTTAATAATTCATTTAGTGTATAAATATGTGTATAATCTTTTCTCCAAAGAAAAAAATTTCTCGTTTTTTTCATTACATAATCGGTAAAGATTGTTGGGGAGTGAATCGTCTTTTCGGTTCCGTTCAAAAAGTCAAAACTAATATTTTGGTTCGTAAAGCGATTTGCCTAATTAAAAACACGCTTATGGTTTTTGGGCCAATTATTTCTTTAACTGTTTCATTATTTTTAATAAAAGACTAGAAAATTATCTGCGTTATACGCGTGATAAAATGATTATCGAATAAAATCAATAGTTTTAGTTAAAAAAAATTATGAAAAATAATTATACATAACCTAAGACCTAGTTTATATATTTGGATTTTGCAATTATTTTGCATACAAATTTATTCCACCCGTGAAATAATTAAACCAACAAATTTCATTAATAATTATATTTTTACTTGTACGAAGGTGCATTTATGAAAAATTAAAAACATCTACTTGTTAAACAAAATAACATATGTAAAATCATATTTTTACATGCTCATATATTTTCAAAAGATAATTAATAGTTTTATTTTATTTTAAATCAATTTTTTTAGTATATATGTTAAATTTTTGTTCACATTTAATTCTATGATTTAAATCTATAATTTTGAAATATTTTAATTTTGGCAAGTTGAAAATTTCAAAATATTTTAATTTTGGCAAGTTTAGGAAGATTCAATGTGTTTGACAATTAGAGTTATAGTAATCAAAATAAGTATATTTGGAATTAAATGTGTTTGGTAATGAGTATAAGAGAATAAAATAAATAAATAAAAATAAAAAAGGAGAAAAATTGTGGTGATGACACCTAAACAAAGTGGTCCCAAAATGTTTCTTAAATAATATATAGGATAATTCTCAAATGGGGTATTTGGGCTAATCCATTCCATATGAATGAATGGATAACTATTTGAAAAGGAACATGAATGAGATATGAAATTTGGAGCGGATACGAGATGGAAAACTATTTTGAAGTGGAGAGATCCAGTAGAGACTAGGGATATTTATTCCAGGTGTCAAGACGGAACCTAGCAGAAAATGGGTCAGTGACGGGTAATTTGAGAACTGGAAACAATCTCTCTCTGAAATTACATGGACGGAAAATATGAACAGTGGAAACGAATTGGAGAAATTTGGGTAGCTAAAATAACTTCTCTAACTGTTGCTAATTTATGTAAAGATCAATTTCGAAACCAATATTTCGGATAATTTCAAAAAGGTTTAAGGGTTTTAAATAATTTTTTGATAAAGTTTCTCTTTAAAAAACCTAAAATTTTAAAATTGATAATTCGAATAATCAGCCAAATACACTTTTCTTTTCTGTATCCATTTACATAAAAATAAACGATTCCAAAGAACATAATTAGACCGAAAGTTCGGAATGGGTATGGAAGCGTCTCCAGGTGATTGGAAATTATCAGATAGGAAAAAAACAAATTTGGATATTTACCTATAGAAAAGAAACGGTAGGAACAAACATTCAACACAAGAGCTCGAATTCGTCAATGGTAGAGATCTCTGACTAACAAGTTCGAGTCTTTCTTTACAAATAAGAAGCATAACATTCAGAATCTTTAAATTCTTCAGTAATCTCTCTCTCTCTAACCACTTACCACTTGGTCAAGATGAATTCCCCTGTGAGCAGCAGAAAAATCTTCCCTAGTTATCACAAGCCATATGGTTTTCATAGAAGGCCAAGCGTCTTCAGCTGCTGGACATGCTCAGTCGGTAAAGCCGGTGGTGACCATTCAGATCCCGTCATTTCCCCATCTACATCCTCAACCACATACTCCTAAAAACGCCAAATCAAAAAAGATAAAGTAAAAAACATCAGATAATACAAAACTAAAACATTACAGAATCCGAAAAAAGGTAAAAAAAAAAGCCTCACCTTTGTTAGCATTCTTTTAGCGAGAATGTGGTAATGGCGCTGCCAAATGCGTTGACCAACCATGGTTGCAACCAATACGCTGTAGAATATACCTATAACCGTAAATAAACCGAGAACTACTAATGCCATTATGAAAAGCAATGGCAAGCCGGCTTCGCCTGCACCTCCAAGGCAACCACCACATTCACTAACTGCACTTGCGCACCCTTCAGTACATGCGGTGCAATCTGCCCACATACAAATAGTTCCTGGTAGATGGCAGTCTGTGCATATCCTGCATATTGATATAAATGCTTCAATATATGAATAGAGTCAACTCCAGCCGAAATATTATCTATACATACTGCATGTAGGTGAGTGACTAAGGAGGACATTTCTAATTTCTAAACAAGAAAATGCCAATAATTTTGTTTCCTAATTAAGACAAAATTGAAAAATAAAACTAAAAAAAACTAGTATGATTTGAGGTTGTACCCAGGCTGACAACAACAGAGACACAATTCACGGCACGGCTGAGCTAAGTCATTGCGAACTCTGCGATCATAGCAAGTTATGAAGCATCCAGATAGACCCAGAAGAGCAAAGAATAATAAAGCTCCTGAAGAAAACAAACATCCTCATGTAAATAAATGATACACATGTGTAATTTTAAGAATCACTTGGCACAAATTTCTTCAGTTACAACTTTTAGCTCTGTACAACACAGAATTACAATTTCTGAAACACTTAAAAAAAATCTCATTTAGTTCAATAATATATGATGTTCAGAAATCTAACAGTGTATTTCTAACCTTGCAACATCCTTAATTTGATCTAACTCTAAAGGATGCAAAAATCCTTGCTCTACTTTCCACTAAGAAGAGGCATTGAACAATGAAATCATCAAAGAGAAATCTAAGATTCTGAAAGCGTTAACTAGAACACATGTATAAAATAGACTTATTATTTCCATCCTACCACTAACATTTGGCAGAGGTCTTGCTGAAAATACTATATTATCCAGAGGAGAAGTTAAATCTTATAGTTTGGGATCATACCACACATGTAATAAAACGTGACCTCGCTGTCAAAACCCCAAATATGACGAAGCCATGATTGCTGGTAACCATCTATGAAATAAACCATGTATGCCAATGCAGCGATTACCTGAGAGAAGATGAAGCCACTTAGAAAACATGAATTAGATATATTACCAAATGTAAGAAAAGTGAATGATTACAAGTTGAACGGCAAGAAATATGGATAAAATGTCTCGAGTCACAAAGAAGCGAAACTTCAATGTCCGCCATTTCCTATCTCCAGCACCATGAACTCTCAGATAATATGGAGCCTTGCAAGTAGTGCAGTGTGCAAACGCAAAACCCTCCTGCAAACAAACAAGGTTACTAAGCGTTAAGATACTATATCAAGTCTGAAACTTTTACATCCAGAACCACATTTCTCAACCTTGTAACGGTTTTATTATTCAACAGACACAGAGATTTACAAGTACAAGTAAATTCCATTTCTAATATCATATACTCACAGCTTTCAAGCATGGACCCAAGTTGAGATTTAAAATGTGTACCTTAATAGCTCTCCAATGATCCAAGCAATCACGATGTACATACTTTGATGTTCCTTTACATTTGCATGGGGCTATGAAATCCCTACCTGACATACAAACAAAATTCAGGACCATGACGAATAAAAGAGCTTAAATTAACAAGCAACTTAGGAATCAATGTCACAGTTGTAAATCACTAGTCTCTTATCACTAGTTCATTAATCTGTAAGACTAATCATGTCTAGTCGCACCAGTAAACCTTAATCATTTAAGATGTTTAATCGAATTTCACCATCCCAATTTTTGAGCTCGATCTTGACCAACCAGCAAAAAAAAGATGCGAATCTAGAAGAAATTTACCATCAGTTTCAAGGCAGATTCGGCACTGAATTTGTTCACCAGTTCCCGCTTCGAGATCGATCTCGGAAGGATCCACCATCGGCGACGGCGGGACCAACGGCGACAATTCCAGTTCGTCCGCCATCAAATTCCGAAATCTGGATAAAAGCCAGAAAAAGAGAAAAGAAAAGATGGAGCTCTGATCTGATTTCGTTTGGTTAGGTGTTTGTTTGTTGCCGTTAAACAAGTATATGTGCACTGACCCCGCACCGGTTCTTCGCCGGCAGAAAGTAGTCTAATGACTTTTTTTACTCTTCTAGATCATTTCAAATTCACTACAGATCAAACTTTATGGTAATTACATTCTTAAAAAAAAGGATGATTTAGGTAAGTAAAAACAGAGAACAAAATTGTCTGAGCCCGGGTTCGAACCGGGGACCTCTAGTGTGTGAGACTAGCGTGATAACCGACTACACCACCCAGACGTCTCCGGTAAAGAGCACAAATAAATGATTATTATAATTATTTAACACCTAATTAAATAGGAGTCTCTCATTTCTGGGTTTCTGTCGAACGCTGCCGTCAACAATGGCGAAAGAAAAGGAAAATTGGAAAAAGGAGAAAACGGAGAAGAAAGAGAAAAAGCGACGCGAGGCTGAAGAACTTGCGGTGAAAGAGAAGAAAATCTCTAAGAAGCATAAATCCGAATCCAGAAAGCCTGAGAAGAAATCGAAGATACCCGAAGTTGAAGAGAAACCCCCAAAAAAGTCCAAGGAAAGCAAGAAGAAACACAAAAAAGCCAATGAAGACGAACCACAGACCCAAATTATCCGTTCCGATGATTCGAATCCCGTTACGATCCCCATTCCTACCACAAACGAGTCCGATTCGGATTTCGAATTCGACAAGGAAGATATCAAGCATCTGCTTGAATCTTACTCCAAGGAAGAACTTGTTAACCTCATTTACAAAACCGCCGAAAAGGGTTCCCGATTGCTCTCCGCCGTGTTCGAGTCGGCGGACCGCGACAGTGCTCAACGCAACATATTCGTGCGTGGTCTCGGATGGGACACGACTCACGAGAATCTCAAGACGGCTTTTGAGGTCTATGGGGAGATTGAGGAATGCTCAGTGGTTATGGACAAGGACACAGGAAGAGCCAAAGGGTATGGGTTCGTGTTGTTTAAGACGCGTAAAGGAGCGAAAGAGGCACTGAGAAATCCGGAGAAGAGAATGTACAATCGAACTGTGAGCTGTAATATGGCGGCGGCTAAGCCGTCTGGTGTTGGAAAGCCGGTTGAATCTGTCAAGATTGATCTAACTCATACGGCTCATCAGAGTGAAATGGGATTGCCCGGGCTCGATTTGGCTCACGGACATGGTCTCGATAAGGGACACCACCAGCAGCAGCAGAATATGGCAATGTATGCTGGACATAACATGCCCTTTTACGGACACATTCCGCCTCCTGGTTATAATCCTATGTATGGTGCATTAATGGGTAATCAGATGGTTCCTGTTTTACCGAATTATCGTATGTTTGGCCCGGGTATGATGAACCAGGGGCCACCAAACCATATGGGTATGCCGGGGCAATATGGTGGTGAAAGTAATGGTGTTGGTCCTGGTTTTGATGGTGAACGTGCTTGGTATATGAGATAAGAGAGACCAAGTGGTATGATCCTCTTCTCTGATATTTATGCTGTCTTCTTTGGTTAGACTTTCAAGTTTAGATTAGACTAATGAGTTATCTGGTATCCTGAAACTTTATATCTTGGGAATTGCCGGAGTTCTTTGCGTTTCTTTATCTTCGATGCTAGTTGTTTCAAAACTTACTTACTTTTTTGGTTTCATTAGTTCTGGTCTTTTTATTTAACCCCATATGACTGATTATGTGGGTGATGTTTGCTGAAATGATTAATTCTCTTGGAAGTCTCTCATTGGTGTTATTGGAAAAGACTGCTCTGAAGTTAGTTTTTTCCTCTCGTAAACTAGTGAAATGTGGTATTATTATCGAAAAGATGAGTAACCATGTTCAGTATTGTTTTTGAAGTGGCTTGCTTCTCTGTTTTCACTTTTGGTTTTCCCCATTATGAGTTTTTATTTCTACATCAAAGACATGTCTGGTTTTCTTCTTTGGCTTTGTGTATGGAGTTTTCTCTTCTGTTTTTCGCCGTGATAATTCTTATGTCGTCCTGTTTTACTATCAAGCGTATGGTCTCTATAGCTGCAAAAGAAGCTGAGGACATTTAGTTGTTTTGTCCACCATAAGACATAATTGCTAAAAGTCTGTATCTTCATCTGCAGTTGGCTTGAGACCCGTTTGTACGATCCAACATATTGTTTTAAATTGTCTCCTGCACTATTGCCAAAAGTTTTGAGTCTCTTTTGAAAGCTTCATGTTGATTGTCCCGGGGATTAACTTGAGTTTTCTTTCTCTCATGCACTGTTTTTCCACCCTAGGATTTATAAGCTTCTCAATCTCTTTTATCACATTCCTTTTTTTGTGTTGGTATTGACCCTTTCTCTATCTCTCTTTTCACGTTTTCTTGCCTAAGATTCAAGATTGTTTTTGGCTCATCGGTCCCTCTACCCAGTTTGTTTTCACCTGTTTATCTAGTTCTGGATTTCATATGGACATTATAACTCTGCTTGAGCATTGATTCCCAGACTTTGCTTGTTTTCTTTTAAAAAGGATTTTTACAATGACCGGGTTTTCTTAGGAAACGATCTTGTTTTCATTTTTTATTCCGGTTTTGGATTGTTTGTTTCTCTCCAATGTTTCCTCTGCAGCTATCCATAGGAGTCTCTACTCGTATTATCTATGTTATGCTTTAGCTGAATGAGCTTTGGGTTGGTTTTGATCCTTTGTTTTTCATTGTTTTGTAATCAAACAGTGAGTTTTTTTATTTTCTTTTCTTTTCGTTTTATCTTTTTTTTTATGAGGGCTTTGTTTTACTTTCTAAATGGGGGATCTGAAGATCTAAGAACAGAAGCAAAACCCTCTTTAAGATCTCTGGTCCAAAAAGATTGTCTTTATGCAGACATGTCTTAAGTTCCTCACTGATCATCTGGACATAGTTATATGGGTATTGACTTTTTTTCTTATTTACTTGAATCTTTTTTATGGTCTGGACCGCGTATGTTCGAATATACGGGCCCGACCCAGATCCGATTTGTCGAGAGTTTCTGTTAGGGGTGAGGCAAAAATAACCGGAACCGAAAAACCGAACCGAAACCGACCTGTAATTATCCAAACTGAAATCGAACTGGACTTCAAAGAATACCCGATGGATATTTTTTGTTAGAACCAAAAGAATCGGAACCGAACCGATACTGAACTGAGAACCAAATGAATATCCGAAACATAAATTAATCCACAAATATGTATGCATAGTTTGAGTATATTTTACAATTTTTATTTGTTAGGTTTACAATTAATTTGGTTAGTTCAAATATTGTTATCTATAATAGGTAGTTCGGATAAAAATAGCTAATATATGTATATTGTTTTATAATTTTATTAAAAACAAATACTATTTTTTGGATAATTTAGTGTATTTTGGATAAAAAATACTCGGAACCAAACCGAAACCGAAATTAGTACTTTAAGATTTGTTTCATTACAACGTTTTTCACTCTCTTAAGACTTTGATGTTTCACAACTTGTTTCGTTATTTTCCTATTTTGAAGGTTTGAGTTAAAACTGTTGGGAATGTCCTGAAATCACATTTGTATTAACTCTAAAGATAGTTGTACTGTCGAGATTAGACATTCATGTAATACTAGGTGATCATTACGTTTTGCTAGAAGCCAATGATGATCTATGAGTTATGAACTCATTGCTAGTATTATATGATCCTACAGGGTCACACACCTAAGCAAATTGGATTCACTTTATGGGAATAATCATTAAGGTAATGATCTAAATGATGTGCATTTGATGCACATTATTTTGGTGTTTTAAAAGAGGTGTCGATCGACACCATGAGGTGGTGTCGATCGACACGTGCTGCTGACCGAAATAAAGATTTCGGTTTAATGACTTAATTGATTCTGAATCGGTTCAGATCAATTAGGTTTTCTCCAGGGCCTATATAAGGAGTCATATAGGCACGACCTGGATTAAGGGGTTTTAGAAAAAACTATCAGCAGCCACCAGAGAAACACAGAATTTCCCAGAAAGATCCGATCTACCGGCACTAGCATCCCGGCGGATTCCAATTCGTGTGCGTGTGGACTAGCAGTAGAGGCACTACGGTTGAAGTGCTTAGAATCTCGAATTCCCTGAAACAATTCCGCTGCAAACTCCAGGTATATTCGAGATCCGTTCATCGTTTCTAAAGTTTACAAACCCTAGATCCTAGGATTGAGAATTGCGCTTAGGTTGATTAATAGAGATTAATCTGGTAAAACCTGAACGAATTCCTTCAGTGGTATCAGAGCGTTAGGGTTTAACTAGTGATCTGTATGAACTGAATTCGGATTTGATCGTTTTTCGTGAAAATTGCTCAAATCGTGAAAAAAACCTAGTGGTGTCGATCGACACTACGGTAGTGTCGATCGACACCTCTGCCTCTGCCTTGCGATCGATGAATCGGTTCAATTGGATTGAATCGGTTATCGTGCTCGGTTAACAGATCGATTAAACCGAATGTCGGTTTAATGCGGTTTGGTTGGCATCGATCGACACTAATGTAGTATCGATCGACACCGACCGGTAATCGACCCGGTTCAATTTGATTGACCGGTTATCGATCCGGTTCAATTGGATTGACCGGTTATCGAGAATTAAATCTGGTTAGTCAGTGTCGATCGACACTAATGTAGTATCGATCGACACGAACCGGTTATTGAAATTCTGTGTCAGTTATCGAATCCAGTTCAATTGGATTGATCGGTTTTCGATGAACTGTGACAGAAGAGTAAGTGTCGATCGACACTAAGGTAGTGTCGATCGACAGCTTACACATATTGATGGTTAGTGAACCTGAAATCAAATAACCAAACCGGATTTAATGAGATTGGGTTCCTGAATGCATATATGATATGTATTGAGGATTAAATGTTCAGTTCCTCGACTAAATATCAAGTGTTCTGGATGTCTTTCCGATCTTGTCAGCTGTTAATGCTCATTTCATTATGTGATAGGCTTGCAGTGCAAGGTATCTGTAGTGACATGAGTGAGGCAGTAGGTAATTGAGTTGATGGGCTTGCAGTGCATGGCATCAACTATTACATGACAGAAGATATTGGTTTACTTGAATGGGCTATCAGAAGTTCTGGGCCCAGAGACATCAGGTGGTTAGAACATAAGATGTTTTATCCACAACCAAGAGTCATATTGGATATGATTAGCAAAGTGTTGCTTACCTGTATAGCTATAATTCGAGTAACAGCCAGTGGCTCGCTCGGATTTTAGTGAAACATGGATCTTGGAACATTATATTCTTTAGAGGAAACATAGTTTGAATATAATGCGAGTTTTCTTAATAGTTAAGTTTACTCTTTTATTGAACATCAAAACTGACCCTCTACCTCTTTTGTTTCAGCTATGTCAAGCTCTAACAACACATTCTCCTTGAGATCCGTCCTTGAGAAGGACAAGCTTAATGGATCTAACTTTCTGGAATGGTATCGGAACCAGAGAATTGTTCTCAGGCAGGAGAAAAGGGACTATGTCCTTGATAAGGTTCTCCCCGAGAAATACCGTGCCAATGCCCCGCAGACAGAAAAGAATGCTTGGGATAAGCATTCGAATGATGTGGTCGATGTGACTTGTCTGATGCTGGCTACCATGAACTCAGATTTGCAGAAGCAATATGAGAACGTGGCGTCGCCCATCGACATAATCACTAGCCTGAAAGCGATGTTTCAGGAGCAGGCTCGAACTGAGAGATACCAGACGGTTAAATCTCTAGTTGAGTGCAAGCTACCAAGTGATGCTCCAGTGAGTCCCCACGTCATAAAGAAGATGGGTTATATTGATAACTTGGGGAAACTGGACTGTCCCACTAGCCAAGAGTTGGCTACTGACATCATACTGCAGTCACTACCGCCAAGCTATGATACGTTCATTATGAACTATAACATGAACAGCTTGACGAAGACGTTGACTGAGTTACATGGCATGCTCAAGACAGCTGAGCCAAACATTAAGAAGGGTGTCCCTAATGTGCTTATGGTACAAGGGGGCAAAAAGTTTAAGAAACCCTGCAAGGGCAAAGGAAAGGGCAAGGCTGTCCAGGTTATGAACCAGGACAATCATGCGCCTCCTCCTAAGCCCAGAGCTGGCCCTTCTGATGCTGATAAGTGCCATTTCTGCAATGAGTCTGGGCATTGGAAGAGAAACTGCAAGAAATTCCTGGATGGTCTGAAGAACAAGAAGAAGACGTACGAGACGACTTCTCCAGGTATTTATGTTATTGAAGTAAATGTTACTTCTACAGGTTCTACCTCATGGGTATTAGATACCGGCTGTGGTGCTCACATTTGTACTAATGTGCAGGCACTAAGCAATAGGAGGAAGCTGAAGAAAGGACAAGTGGAGCTGCGAGTCGGGAATGGAGCAAAGGTTGCTGCGTTAGCCGTGGGCACTTATCATTTGTCTTTGCCTTCGGGCTTGGTTTTAGAATTAAACAATTGCTATTATGTACATGCGATAAGCAGAAACATCATTTCTGTTTCCTGTTTGGATTTAGAAGGATTTGATTTTTCTATTAAGAATAAATGTTGTTCTTTTAATCGTGATGGTATGTTTTATGGTAGCGGCCCATTAGAGAATGGGCTTTACGTTTTAAACCAATTAATACCTGATTATAACGTAAATACTAAGCGGTTTAAGTCCAATGACGAAAACCCAAATTTTCTTTGGCACTGTCGTTTGGGCCACATAAATGAGAAACGCATACAGAAGCTCCATAGTGATGGGCTTTTGGGCTCATTTGATTATGAATCATGTGAGAAATGTGAATATTGTTTAATGGGCAAAATGGCAAAGGCTCCTTTCAATAAACCAAATGAACGGGCCAGTGACTTATTGGGCCTTATACATACAGATGTCTGCGGCCCAATGAGCACAAGTGCTAGAGGAAACTATCAATACTTCATTACCTTTACTGATGATTTCAGTTGGTATGGCTATGTCTATCTAATGAGACACAAGTCGGAATCCTTTGAGAAATTTAAGGAGTTCCAGAATGAAGTAGAGAACTAACTTGGCAAACGTATTAAAGCTCTTCGATCAGATCGTGGAGGAGAATACTTAAGTCAAGAGTTCAGTGATCATCTGAGAGAGTGTGGAATTGTTTCACAGCTCACTCCTCCTGGAACACCCCAATGGAATGGAGTTTCCGAGAGGAGGAATCGGACCCTATTGGATATTGTTCGATCAATGATGAGTCACACAGACCTTCCATTATCCTTTTGGGGATACGCTCTAGAAACGTCTGCGTTTACACTAAACAGAGTCCCATCAAAATCAGTTGCAAAGACACCACATGAGATGTGGACTGGAAATGTTCCAAGTTTGTCTTTTCTGAAAATTTGGGGTTGTGAAGCTTATGTAAAACGGTTAATAACCGATAAGCTCGTACCCAAATCTGATAAGTGCTTTTTCGTTGGTTATCCTAAGGGAACCAAGGCGTACTACTTTTACAACCGTTCTGAGAACAAAGTGTTTGTTGCTCGGGATTGTACTTTCCTTGAAAGAGAGTTTCTTCACAAGAAGAATAGTGGGAGTAAAGTACTACTCGAAGAAGTTCGAGAATCACAGGAACCTGCTCAACCGAATGAGGAAGAGCAGCAGGTGGAACCACAAGGAGTTGTGGAACCAGCACCTGTGATGCCAGAAGTTCGCAGATCCGGAAGGATTCGTCACGAACCCGAGAGATACTACGGTTTTCTCGTGAATGATTGTCATGAACTGTTGATCATTGACAGTGACGAACCTGTGAATTTCGAAGAAGCAATGTTGGGCCCTGACTCCGAAAAGTGGCTTGGAGCCGCTAGATCCGAAATGGGATCCATGTCAGAAAACCAAGTATGGTCCCTGGTAGATTTACCCGATGGTGTAAGACCCATTGAGTGTAAATGGATCTTCAAGAAGAAGATTGACGTGGATGGGAATATCCAGATATTCAAAGCTAGATTGGTGGCTAAAGGTTTTAAGCAAATTCATGGTATTGACTATGAAGAGACCTATTCCCCAGTCGCTATGCTTAAGTCCATTCGGATACTCCTAACAACTGCCGCTTATTATGATTATGAGATATGGCAGATGGATGTGAAAACAGCTTTCCTTAACGGAATTCTGGAAGAGGATGTGTACATGACACAACCTGAAGGTTTCACTGATCCAAAGAATGTTGGGAAAGTATGCAAGCTTCATCGATCCATTTATGGATTGAAGCAAGCATCAAGGAGTTGGAATCTTCGTTTTGATGAAGCGGTCAAAAAGTTTGACTTCGTCAAAAACGAAGAAGAACCATGTGTATACAAGAAGACTAGTGGGAGCGGAGTTGCATTTCTCGTACTGTATGTAGACGACATACTTCTTCTCGGAAATGACGTTCCATTGCTTCAGTCAGTCAAGACTTGGCTTGGAAGTTGTTTTTGCATGAAAGACATGGGTGAAGCCGCGTACATTCTTGGAATAAGAATCTATAGAGATAGATTAAATAGGCTTATTGGATTGTGCCAAGATACTTATATAGATAAGGTCTTGCACAGATTCAGTATGCAGGATTCTAAGAAAGGTTTCACGCCTATGCTACATGGCGTTACTCTTAGCAAGAAGCAGTGTCCTTCGACACAAGTTGAGCGGGAGCGAATGAATAGAATTCCTTTTGCTTCGGCAGTAGGATCTATTATGTATGCCATGCTCTGTACTCGTTCAGATGTTGCTTGTGCCTTAAGCATGACGAGTAGATACCAATCTGATCCAGGTGAGTGTCACTGGACAGCAGTCAAGAATATCCTCAAGTATTTGAGAAATACTAAGGATAAGTTCTTGGTATATGGAGGATGTGATGAGCTAGTCATAAGTGGATTCACGGATGCAAGTTTTCAGACGGACAGAGCGATTTCCGGTCTCAGCCTGGTTATGTCTTTTGTCTAAATGGCGGTGCAGTCAGTTGGAAAAGTTCCAAGCAGAGCACCGTAGCTGATTCCACTACTGAGGCTGAATACATTGCTGCTTCGGAAGCAGCAAAGGAAGCTGTTTGGATCAAGAAGTTCGTGTCTGAACTTGGTGTGGTTCCTAGTATCTTAGAACCTGTAGCATTGTATTGTGACAACAATGGAGCAATTGCTCAGGCAAAGGAACCAAGATCTCACCAGAAATCCAAACACATAGAGAGGAGATATCACCTGATTCGTGATATAATAAATAGAGGAGACGTGAAGATCAGCAGAGTTCCCACGGATGGGAATGTTGTTGATCCTCTGACCAAGCCCCTCCCGCGACCTAAGCACGAGAGTCATACTACTGCTATAGGACTAAAGGAAATTAAGATGTGATCTTGATTTTAGTGGGAGTTGTCTTGTTTTAAGTTATGGTTTTGATGTTATTGTAATCATATTTTGATGATTTTAATGAAATTTTATTTCAGCTTTATTTAAATGTGTTTAAATGATAGTCCCAAAATAATCTGTGACATTCTGTAGGTCATCAAGTTGAGGACTTGATCATGAAACCCTATGAGAAATAAATGACATAGATTATATTAGTCCCTGGTCGAGGTTGTTAATGTGGGACACTAACAACCGCGCGAGACTAGCATGTGAGGTGACTGATGACTAAGTTTCATGGAGTCATTAATAAGAGTATTAAAGTCAATCACATAGATATATGTTAGAGAACATATGATCGGACATGACCCGCTGATGAGAACTCTACAGGAAATTAAGTGTCATGAGAGATTCTCATAACGACTATAGAGTATAGTCCTTAGACTTGAGTTCATCATGATTTCTTACATATGAATTGGTCCACTTTGACTTTGTCAAACGTTATCCGTAACAGGTGACTATAAAGGCATTGATTGGGTGTATCATGAAGTGTGTGAAGGAACAGGGATGGAACAAGATGGGATTTGTCCCTCCTGTAAAACAGGAGATAAATATCTCAGGGCCCATCGAAGATTTGATACTAAGAAATGTGTGGCCGCACTCGAACGAGCTGAATGTCAGTCGTTTGTCTTGTTAGTATAAATCGGAGTTCGATGAACATGATTTTGGTTGATTAAGGATGACACGGTTCTTGCCTTATGCCAGATCGAGATATAGCGACGAAGGGATTATTGGAATGGTTGATTCCAGTACAAGTGGGAGATTGTTGGGAATGTCCTGAAATCACACTTGTATTAACTCTAATGATAGTTGTACTGTCGAGATTAGACATTCATGTAATACTAGGTGATCATTACGTTTTGCTAGAAGCCAATGATGATCTATGAGTTATGAACTCATTGCTAGTATTATATGATCCTACAGGGTCACACACCTAAGCAAATTGGATTCGCTTTATGGGAATAATCATTAAGGTAATGATCTAAATGATGTGCATTTGATGCACATTATTTTGGTGTTTTAAAAGAGGTGTCGATCGACACCATGAGGTGGTGTCGATCGACACGTGCTGCTGACCGAAATAAAGATTTCGGTTTAATGACTTAATTGATTCTGAATCGGTTCAGATCAATTAGGTTTTCTCCAGGGCCCATATAAGGAGTCATATAGGCACGACCTGGATTAAGGGGTTTTAGAAAAAACTATCAGCAGCCACCAGAGAAACACAGAATTTCCCAGAAAGATCCGATCTACCGGCACTAGCATCCCGGCGGATTCCAATTCGTGTGCGTGTGGACTAGCAGTAGAGGCACTACGGTTGAAGTGCTTAGAATCTCGAATTCCCTGAAACAATTCCGCTGCAAACTCCAAGTATATTCGAGATCCGTTCATCGTTTCTAAAGTTTACAAACCCTAGATCCTAGGATTGAGAATTGCGCTTAGGTTGATTAATAGAGATTAATCTGGTAAAACCTGAACGAATTCCTTCAAAAACTTAAAAAGTTTATCACTTTGAATAAGTTTAAACTCTTTAATTTTGTTTATTTAATATCATTGTCTTGTAAACTCTCAAATCTTGTGTTACTTTATTGAAAGAGAATATCTCTCTAGATTACCCAAATCTTGTGTCATTTCTACTGTTTTTGTATAATGTTTTACTTAGGATTTCAACTTTTAAGTTCGGTACTTTGTTTCAAAGCAATAGGTAATTCGAATTGTACTTTTTTTCTTTCAATGTGATTTTCACATTAAGGATTTTTAATAAAGCAAGGAGAATTACCTATCTTAGAATTTCAACTTTTAATTTTGTTATTTTGTTTCGAAACTATTAAGTTGCTTTTGCATTTTTATTATGAACTTGTTTCAGTATTGTCGTAATATTATGTTTGGTGATATTTTGGGTATAACCGAAACCGACCTGGAACCGCTAGATACCGAACCGAAACCGAATCGTAATTCAGTAGATACCTATATGGATATAAAATATCTAAACTCGATATACCTGGAACCGATTGGTACCGACCCGAAACCGAACCGTATATCCGGTTGCCCAGGCCTAGTTTCTATGATTCTGAAATTTTTACAAGTTATATAATTTAGCGGTCAGAAATCGCGATTGGCTGCTAGGGATTACCGAACCGCGAAATTGCACTCAAACGCGCGATTGAAGCTACCGTCATAAATATAGAGGATATTAATAAAAAATCAAAAACCGTAAACTTGGACTCGTTTTTTCTCTTTCTGCAATGGCGAAAACCCTAGACAAATCTAAGAAGCGAAAACGCGTCAAATCCAAGAAAATCGATAAGAAACAAAAGCTTAATAATAATTCTACTCATCAAGAACAAGAACAAAAAGAAGCTGAATCCTCGACCCCATATTCAAGCTCCAGCTCTGATTCAAGCGATTCGGAACCGGAGAAGGAATTCGACCCTGAAGAGCTCCGGGAGCTTCTACGACCTTATTCCAAAGACAAGCTCGTCGACCTCGTCTGTTCTGCCGCGCAGATCGGTTCCTCGATCTATTCCGCAGTCGTTGAAGCCGCAGACCGTGACGTCACCCACCGTAAAATCTTCGTTTACGGACTTCCATGGGAAACCACGCGGGAGACTCTTGTCGGAGTATTCGAAAGCTACGGCGAGATTGAAGAGTGCACCCTTGTTATAGACAAGGTCACTGGTAAAGCCAAAGGTTTCGGATTTGTTATGTTCAAGAATAGGAAAGGAGCAAGAGAAGCGCTTAAAGAACCAAAGAAGAGGATTCTTAATCGAACGGCGACGTGTCAGCTTGCGTCAATGGGACCTGCGGCGTCTGGAAAGGGGCAGGACCAGGCGGGTCCGGTCAAGATGAATTTGGGTGCGATGGCTAATCAGGGACAGTCACTGCAACAGCAGGCTCAAGGGCAACATATGTTTAACAGTGGTGGAATGGCTGCATCGCCGTTTATGTTAGGGAACCAGTACCATCCGGTTTATGGAACCGGAATGTTGGGGAATCCACCTTTAGCTGCAGCCGGTGGAGCTTACATGTATCCCATGTTGGCGAGTGCTCTGAACCCTGGCGGTTTAGGTTCTGGTGCGTTGAGCCATGATATGCTGTTACAGTCGAGTCAGATGGGTGGGATTGGTGAGCCTGGTGCTGGTTTATCGGCTCTCGGGTCTTATTTTAGAGGTCAGGGTATGCCTAATGCTTATCCAGATTCTGATCCCGGGAAAAGAGGGGCGGGTAAAGATTCGGATGCTGGTGGCTCCTTTCCTGGCTACTGAAACCATTCATGGTACGCTCACTGTAACCTTTTGCGTTTTCGAGCAATGTCTGGATTCTGGTTTGAATGTCTTAATATGTTTCGTGATTCATAGTTGGTGCGTAGGTGTTTGGTTTAGCATGTGGATAAATGTGTTAAGGCTTCGTTGTAGTATCGGAAATTCAGCTGACATGATGACTCTCAATCCGTTTACTAGTTAATGTGTTGGCTTAAATGCCTAAAATAAGTGTAATTCTAGGATGGACTGGTAGAAGAATTAAATACCTTAATTAGCTTCTTGAGGTAGTGTTATCAATACATTGTGATAGGCGGCCTTAATTATTATTCATGAATCTTGCTTAGACTCTTTTCAAGATTCAATGCACGGAAGATTTGTCACACCAAGCTTTTGTTTTATTTTCCTTCACTTTGTCTTGTTTCTTTTTCAGTTATCATTTTTGGTTTTGTTTTCTCCACAGTTTCTGGTTTTACAGTTTTCGTACTGGCATTTGTTTTTATCAAATTTACTTTCTTTATTGACCGTGTAAGGTTGGTAATGGTGTGGGCGAATGTTGTTGAGCTTAGTTTTCAGTTTTGATTCATTTCTTGGCTTATATGGTTTTACTGTTGCACCAAGGTTTATAATCTGATCGCTCACTATCTCTCCCCTCGTCTAGTTTTGGTGGTTACGTCTTAAACTGGACTGTAACACTTGTTTTTGCTGTTTCATTCATGGTTTTAGTACTTCTAGTATGAGTTTAATAATTGTTTTGATGTTTGTCCCTTTGGTTTCTTTTGTTTTCGCTTTTCCGGGTTATCAGACCAAGAGAATTGGGCATTGCTCTTGTTTCTATATGTTTTCTTTTTGTCTTTTAAGCTTTTGGTAAAGTTATGTTTGTTTTGTTTTCTTGAACTTCAACTTTGCAGATGAAGTGAGCTGAGCATGAGAATGATTAAACATGCAGTTCTGGGATTTCTTTTTAGCATTTCTTTCTCTCATCTCCGTTTTCTTCTGTTTCACTTTGTATCTCCTGGTATCAAACTCAAGTCGGTTTTGTTTTTTAGGTTGTTTATTTGGTATGGTTTGTTTTTCTTTTCCTTTTTCTCCATTTAGTTTCACTTTTGTCGGATACAATTCGATACACCGTCTATAGCTCATATTATTCTGCGTTTGACTCTAATAAAATCATTGTGATTATTCGTCAACGACCGTTGTGACTCAAGTGAAAAGGTTTGTTTTAACTTTTAAGAGGTTATTTCTTTTGTCTAAAAACTAATGTTTTATACCTTTGGGTTCCCAAGGAAGAGACCTCCTAGTCATGGAGTTTCATGTTGGATCATATGGATTCTCAGATGGCCAGGTGTTTTGGTTTGTTGCGTTGTTCAACCAAAGAGATAGGAGACATGTTACTCAATGGGGAGTTTTTTCTTGTAACCCTTTATTCCCTTCCTTTTGATAACATTTGATGACCTAATTAATTGTGCATATATAAAAAGATTGGTTAAGAAACGGAAGCTCTAGTTGCTCGTGCCATTGGATATAAAAATGGTAACAGGGTAAACAAAGTCTTTTTGGTTTATGGAACAAGAAAGACACAGTTGAAGCTAAAGCTGATGATGTCTTAAGACTGTCCTCAGATAAAAAGAAGCCATAACAAGTTTTGAATGTTAGAAGGTAAAACCAAACGTTCACTTCTTCCTCTTCTTTGGTGGCTGAAGTGCTTCCTCCTCATCATCTTCTTCCTCTTCCTCCTCCGCTTCTGCTTCCGCCTCCTCATCTTCATCTTCATCCTCGACATCATCATTCTCATGGTTATCATCATCATCCTCGTTATCATCATTATTGTCATCACCTCCTTCAGGTTCATCCTCATCATCATCTACAGCTTCACTATTCTCATCAGGACCATTCACAGATCCTTTTTTGGTCTCCTTTCCTTCTACATCATCCCCATTGCCTTCATCTTCTTCTTCTTCTTCTTCCCCTCCATTGTCATCATCATCACCATCTTCATTGGTTCCATTACCTTCCTCTGCATCAACAACCTTGTAACCATTCTCTATAACATCACCCTCCGAGACAACGGCCTGCAATTTCATACACTTTACTCAGTACCAGAAACAATCTATTGTTGATGATAATAGCACAAGTTAACATGGTGATAAAATTGTGATATGGTCATGGTATACTAAATTAGGAAATGGGCTTTTCTTCTTCTAGATCAAATGTGTTAGTAAATGTAGAAGCATAATATATGGGATATACCTTTTAGAATTTTTTATTTAAAATTTTTATCTTCATATTCTCTCATTAAAGCAACCGTCCTTAACTAATCGCTATTATTATATTGGGTATACACCTTCACAAGATTTTCACCAAAATTTAATATTTTCCAACTACCCATTCTAAAGAAGTAACGCTTCAAGTCGGTCAATATTAGTTTTGTACAATTTCCTTTTTGTGACAGTTTAACAACAAAGAAGTTGTTTAATGCGACTGGGAATACTTGTAAACTATATTTTTAACTTGTAAACGATTGTTAATAAGAAAAGAAAAAAAAAAACATTTCTCGTAAAAAAATCTTTTATACTGAAACAGAGAGAGACAAAGAGAGCTTGCCTGAGCGAAGAGCTCTAGCAAAGATGAGAGCAGAGTAGCCGTAAAAGCCGAAGCGGTGCAGTTTAGCACTGAGGCGTTAGAAAGCGCCAGGGACAACCTCATACCTTCTTCTCCCAACTCCATTCTTTCTCTTCTCTGTTAGCTCTGTATTTACTAGTTAAGGAAACCGTTAGATCTGCAATAATAATAACTAGAATCAAAAAAATTCAAACAACTTTACTCGTTCAGTTCAAGAAATAGAAGACTATCATTTCATATAAAAAAAAGGAGAAGAGAGAATGGCATACAGAATCAGAACAAAGACAAAAACAAAACATACAAAACAATAATTGGTTGAAGAAAAAAAAACAGAGAGAGTAAGGAGAAGAACGAACCGAATAAGAGCTTTAAGTTGTGGAAAAGGAAAGAAAACAAAGAAAGAAACTAGGAGTAATGAGTTCTATTCATGAATGGAAATGTTTTTGAGATTTATGATCAAAGAAGAGTTGTTGATTCTGAGATATAGAGAGGAGAGAGAGAGTGTGTGAAGCTGCCCGTAGTTGTTACTACGAATCCTCAGGGCAGAACGGGCAGTGACTCTATGTGATCACCTCAAATTGACCTGCCCGGACCTGCCACGTAAGCCAAACAAGTGTGGGCTCTCTCTGTTTAATGTATTTTTTTCCGAAAAAAATAAAAAAAGGGGATTCATACATTTTTTGCCGACCAAGATCTTCATGTATGTATCTACGTATGATGTAGTCAAATGGTTAATATAAAGTAACAAACAGAACATATTCTTCTTTTTCCTTCTTCTATACTTTCTCATTGTTCCATTTTCATTTCCCTTTATGCTTTCCCAAAAATACCTCCATCGTTCATAATAATATCCTTCAACTTTAACCACCATCATCTCTAGTACTAAAAGACTCATATGCCATGTCATCTTATTCTAATGCTCAATAAAGATGATGAAACTTACATTGCAATATAGTACCAAATAAAGCAAGAAAGAGGAAAACTTTTATTGGTTTCCCTCTAAAGAAGCCTTGCCTGGCTTGAGTTAGTAGTCATTTTAGAATTCTAGGATCTTCAATTTCTCACCAATAATCACGGCAAGAACAAAACCCATCTTTGAAATGGTGAAACCTTGTAGTGTCTCTTACTATTATCTCCCTTCCCACAAGCTTGGAAATGAACTTTATAGCCGTATGGCAATCACTGCACACTCTCAGATTCTTCATGATCCTTAACGTGGTTTTATCCCGAGTGCTAATCAGCCCGAACGCGATTGCTAGTTTCTCGCTGTGATGTCTTAGAATCTCCTCCTTAACCTCTTCTTCGAGATCGTGTAGTACAGACGCAGTGTCAGGAATATAACCCATTTTCTTGATCTCGTCCCAAATCTTCTTCATGGTTAAGTAGATCTCCTTCTTTTGAGAATGATTCCCGTCTTCGACCCCAAAGACATGGACTTTATGCTTCACTTCTATCCAGCTAAACTCTTGTTCCTTCTTCACTCTCCCAGCTTTCATGGATTTTCTTGTCTTAGCAGATTCTTCCCATTTTCCACAAGCTGAGTATAAGTTAGCCAAGGCCGAGTACGCCCCACTGTTCTCTGGCTCGATACGAAGCAATCTCTCTGCCGCAACTTTCCCAAGATCGACGTTCTTGTGAACCCTGCAAGCAGAAAGAAGTGAACCCCATGTCACTACATCCGGCTCAACCGGCATCTTTTTGATGAACTCATGTGCTTCCTGCAATAAACCAGCTCGTCCAAAAAGGTCAACCATACAAGCGTAGTGGCTAAGAGTAGGTTCGATCTTATCCACGTCTTTCATCATGTCAAAGTATTGACGGCCTTTGTTGACAAAACCAGCGTGAGTACAAGCAGAGAAAACACCAACATATGTTATGTGATCAGGTCTTAGCCCTTCCATCAGCATTGTTTCAAAGAGCTCAAGCGCTTCTTCTGCGTGACCGTGTTGTCCCAATGCGATAATCATGGATGTCCAAGATACTGTATCTCTTTCAGACCGTATCAAATCAAATGCCTGCCTTGCCGATGTAATGCTACCCGCTTTTGCATACATTGTTATCAACGCATTGCTGACAGAAACCGAATAAACTTCCACTGACTTTACAGCACTCGCATGGATTTGCTTCCCATGACCTAATGATGCTAAGCTTGAAGCTACACTTAACATTGCTGCGAGAGTATAACTATTTGGTCTCTGCCCTTCTCCAACCATTGATCTGAAAAGGTTTATAGCTTCACCATACAAACCGTGTTGCTCGTATCCAACAATCATGGCGGTCCATGCCACTACATCCCGATCATTCAATGAATCAAATATAATCTTAGCTTGGTTCATATCTCCAAGCTTAATGTACCCATCAAGTAAAGCTGTAAAACCTTCAATCTTGAGATCCGCGGTTCCTTTTTGTTCTATGAGTCTTCGAGCAGTCTCGACCCCACCACACCTCGAATGCATCGAAATGAGGGCGTTTAACACAATTCCAGAGACATCAAATCCTGTTGTAGTAATATTCGAATGAATCTGCTTTCCAATACAATGTTTTTCAAGATTGGCACAAGCAGATAACACACTCGACAAAGTGAATTTATCCGGTGACAACAGAGCATCATCCCTAAGCATCTTTGAAAAAATATCCAAAGCTCGGCGGTCATACCCGCACTGATTGTAACCAGATATCATAGAATTCCAAGTGACTATATCTCGCTCAGCCATTTGCTCGAATCGAGCCATAGCTAGATCAATCTGACCAACCTGCATGTGTAACGCAATCATAGAATTCCAACTCGAAATGTCTCTAACCACCATTCTATCAAAAACAACTTTTGCCATCATTGGATCACCACACTTTGCATACATATTAAGCAGGGAATTCGACACGGAAACGTTACTACGAAGGCCAAGCTTAACGATAAAAGAATGGACCTTCTTACCTGTCTCCAAACAGCGAGTTCAGCGATCGACGCAAGCACATTCGTAAGCGTGTACTGGGTCGGCTCGATCCCTTCCTTCATCATTTCCCCCATAACTCTTATAGCCTTTTGATATTGACCAGTTTTCTTATATCCCACAATCATCGTAGTCCACGAAACCGAACCCTTCTCAGGAATGTGATGAAAGAATTCGCATGTCGAATCCATGTCTCCTCGTTTAGTGTAAGCTGAGAGAACCGTGTTCCATGAGAAAGCCGTTCTCAGAGGCATTTCATCGAACAACTTACGTGCATGTTGAGCATAACCAGTTTTAGAGTAGAAGTTCATTAGATTATTCATCAGGTAAACGCTGAAAACAAGACCGGATTTGATAATGCGACAATGGACCAACTGAGCTGTGAAACGACCATTGGACTTGAGAGGATTTTGAAGGAGATTGGTGTAGATTTCTGACAGAGTAGGCAACGACGGAGCATCCATTGGAAACTATAGACTAGGAAGAGACAACTTGAAAAAACTCTGTTCTTTAAGCTTGCAATTTCCAAGACAAAAAAAAACTGTAAAGGTGACAAAATTTTTTGGAAGAGAAAGCTTTACAATATTGTATTTGGCGGCAAACGGGTCAACAGCTTTTTACAACATGATTATTGATAGATTTTAGAAGGGTGTTAGTTTAAATAAATATAATAATATATGGTCCCATTTTGAGTTGTTAAAAATTTAACTAAAAGTGCTATTTTAGCATTTAAGCACCTCATATTTCTACTCTACAAATATATCATTAAAATATTATGTAGCACCCTAAATTAAAATCTATCAATTAGAATCTTTAAGTACCGCAGAACCCAATAGGAACTTTTTTGGTAAAATATATATTACTGTACTTTTTCGTAAGACTCAAATTTTGTTGTTGTTGGGGCTGTTTGTTTGGCTAACGCAAGCGGCATGCGTTCAAGCCATGTTCGTCAGAGGCTGCGATCAACACGAGCCGAATGATTTGATTTGTTGATCATATTATATGTTATTACTGGAAGAGAGAGAAAAAAAACTGTAAATAAAAATCCCCATGTAGACAAACCCAAGTTAAACCAATTTGCAATGATGCAACAAATTAAACACAATCAATTAGAAACACGTAAACACTTATGAAACTTACAAGAATCTGGCATTCTGGCTACAGAACCAGACCACTCAATTTTTCCATGCATCCTTTCACCGACCAATTCCAATGCAATTACTACACACCTAATCTCATTAATTTCGGTATCAAGCTCATTGTCCGGCCACAAAATCGCCATTTTCCCACTGTATTCCACTATTACAGCTTCATGAAACTTAGCATCAGTCAACTCCACACCAACCACTCTACTCCATATCTTCCTCTTTGCATCAAACCACATCAACCCTGTACCAAAATAGCAAGCATAGAGCACATCAGCAACCACACACATACACCACATTGTATCACTCGACATCTTTTCCGTCTCCAATCTTTGACCTTCGCGCGACAGTACTACTGTATATACAGCTATTTTCCTGATTTCCACTATATAAACTTTCCCATTAAATGATGCACTTAACTGCTTCACTAGTCTCAATTGTAGTTTCTCTTCAAGACTCCTTCCGACTTTCCAACTCTGCGATTTTGGATCGAAAACCTCGACTTGGATCTGGTCCTCACACCCTCCGATCACATATATCTTCCCATCGATTTCTTCAGCAACTGCTTCATACGTACGAGCAATCTCCATGCTTGGTCCCTGCGTTAACTCTCCAGTTCGAGTATCAAGAATCCAAAGATCTGACGAAGCCTTAAGAGATCCTCCAATGGAATATCTCTGATCCAACCGCGACGGTAGAAGAACGGTACATAAAAGGATGAGAAGGGAACGAGACCGTACTACTAACCAATATTAGCTATATGGAAACTACATATCTTGGTTTTTATTATGATTAGCTTGATTAGTGTGATTAGCTTCGTTAGTGTGATTTGCTAGATTAGTTTCTTCCCTAATTTGTATTACTCTTCCTGTATAAATCTCTTTGTACATTTCTCTAAGATTAATAACACAATATAATTCCTTATATGGTATCAGAGCAATCGGTCCAAAAAGACCTAAATTTTTTCTTCTTCTTCACAGTTGCCGTCAACCATGGCTACCACCAACACAGCCACCGAAACTGTTCCCATTTCCTCTGACTCTGTTTTGAATATCAACATGTCTCATGTAACAAAGCTTACAAGCACAAACTACATCATATGGAACCTTCAAGATCGAGCTTTCCTTGATGGCCATGGTCTCGCCGACCATCTTAATGAATCTACCGCTGTTCCGGAGGCCAACATCATCACCGGTACCACCGTCACACCAAATCTTGCATATATCAAATGGAATCGCCAAGACAAGCTTATCTATAGCGCCTTAATCGGAGCTATCTCGATGCCGCTTCAACCTCTTGTCTATCGCACTACCACGGCTTCACACATATGGACCAAGCTCTCTTCTACATATGCCAATCTGAGCCGTGGACATTATCAACAACTCCGGACACAACTCAAAAACACCACAAAAGGAACCAAAACTATTGACGAATATATTCAAGGAATCACGACTCGTCTCGATCAATTGACTATACTTGGTAAGCCATATGATGATGAAGATGTTATTGATGTCATTCTCCTTGGGCTTCCTAAAGACTATAAGACAGTGGTGGATCAAATCGAAGGAAAGGACACACCACCGTCAATCACCGAAATCCATGAGCATCTCTTGAATCAGGAAGCAAAACTCCTCGCCGTCGCGGCTAACACGACCAACCAAACTGTTTTTCCAGTCTCCGCCAACAATGTCCAGCGATGCAACAATAACTCACGACCATATACTCCAAACAACAACAACAACTACAACCAACGTTACTCTTCAAACCGTTCTAACTCAAACCAGAACAACAACTCGGATTCAAACTGGTCCTCCTCTCAATCTCAAGGACGTGACTCCCGTCTCTTGAAACCATCACTACAAGAAAACAGGTACATTTGCAAAGGAGGTTTTCGTCGCAAATCCGTTGCAAACGGAGATTTGCGACGATTTTTGGTTTGTCGCAACTAGCTCGTTGCAAACCAAAAAGCGTTGCAAAACCGTCGCAAATTCGTCGCTATGTTCCGTTTTGCGACGGATGTGCGACGAATACTGTTCATATCAAATTTGCGACGGATTTGCATAGGTTTTACGACGCAAACATCTGCGTCAACTTCGTGGCGGTTTTGCGGCGAAATTTGCGACGGAATTGCAACTGTTTTTGCTACGATTTTGCGACATTGTTTTGCGATGGGTTTGCGTAAAAACAATTTGCGACGTAATTGCGGCTTTTGGTTGCGACGGTTTTGCGACGAAGATGTTTTTGATTATTAAAAAAAAAAAAATTTATTATTTATAAATAAAATTCGAAAATATTTAAAAAAAAAAAAATTCATAAAATAATGTTTAAAATAAAAAAAAACATTAAAAATACAAAAAACAAAAACCAAAAAAATTCTAATCGAAGTTAAAATTATCGAGCGGATCCTGGCTCGATGTGCCTCCTTCTTCGTCTTCCCTCCTTAAAATCCCGGCAATGGCGGGGTTCGACTTCGCTAACTCCCGAAACAGATTATCGTAGATGTTCACCGTCCTCTCTAACTTCTTCTCCGTTAGGCCGAGTCGTTCTTTTGTTTCCCGGAGCTCCTTGGCCATTTGCGGATCAGAAGCATATCTCGAAACGGGACAAAATGGCACTCCCTGATCATCCGTCCGGATAGATCCTGTAAATGCCATCTTTCCCTTACGGTTTCGAGGAGCCATCTACAAAAAAAAATTAAAAGTTTCTAATTTTATTTTTAAAAATGTTAATAGTATAATAAATATTTAAAATTGTGAATAAAAATAAAAAGAAATTAAATTTTTACCTGTAATGCGACACGGTTGACCTCCATCGGTGACAGCTGAGTAGGTTGACCATCGGGAGTAAGCTGGGTTGAAAGTTCGTCCACTCGCTCAATGACATCGTTGTGGAGCTTGTGGACACGTTCATCAACCCATGTCCCGTCCGGCCTGCGGTGGGTCTTCTCCCAAACCGATGTCATCGTTGCGGGAACTCCTGTTTCCGCAGTCTGAAAATGGAAACATATTAAAAGTTGAATTTTTTGTTACCGTAAAAATTGAAAGTAAAAAAATTTAATAACTTACAATGTCAACCACATGCTGAGCATAAGAAATCTGTCCCGAACAGTGCTTTGAAGGCTGGTCACTACCGCCAACCTTCGTCAATCGAGCAGCCGAGCACTGGGCAGACTTCTCCGCAGAAGTCTCCAACTGCCAGAAGGCGACAAGACCAGCCCAAATATTGGGATCGAAGAAAGATGGCATACATACCTTCGGATCCGGATTCTTTTGCCACTTCTCCTTCCACCGTCCTATTTGGTTGTTGAGACGGTTCTTCGCTTTCTCCTCAAATTCTTCACGAACTAAACCAGTAATCGCGGGGTCCCAATAATATTTTTGCTGAAAATTGAATAAATAAGTTATAAAATTACAAAATTGAATAAATAAATAAAAATTTTAAAATTTTTTTACCGCGAATGTTTTGAACCACCGATTCTTGGTCTCCAGGTTAACATACTTCCAACTCGTGTGGCACATCTTGAAATCCCGCTCTATGATCTTTCTAATATCTTTTCCCACTTTGTTTTTGCAAAACCTAAAAAAAATTATAAAAATGATATTATGTTTAAATAAATATATTAATAATTATTAAACAAAAATAATGTAAAATAAATTACTTACCACTCAGCGTTGCCGGTAGAGTCAGGTTCTAAATGGGGAAGAGCCTGCCGTCCGGGAGTAACGAGAAGTTGCTCGAAAGTCATGTCCTCCCATGAAGGAATTGCTCCAGGGTTTGGCTCGGGAGGTGGCGTCGGCTGTGACTCCGGAATCCTGTTAGCGGTACCGGAAGGAGAGGCGCGCGCTGAAGGAGAGACGCGGGCGGAATGTGTACGCTGTTCTGGTCGTGAATGACCACTACCACGACCAACACCAGGCTCTAAGTAGTCGGTATAGTCGTTCTCCGCCATCTAAATAAATTTTATAATTTTGAAATTAGTAATTGCATATTAAAAAAATTTGAAATTTAATATTAATTTGAACAACTTTAAAGATAACATTAAAAGAAAATTTAAAATTCATAAAATAAACGAACAATTTAGAAAATTACCTTATCAGGTCGAGGGATCGGGATTCGGAAGGTCGAGGGATCGGGATTCGGAATGTCGAAGAAACGTTTTCTTAGAGAGAGAAAGGTTTTTTGTAGAGAGAGAAGAGAGAGGTGTGAGGAATGGGCGAGGGATTGGAATTGCTTATATAGGGAAAAAAATACCTCGCAAATCCCTCGCAATTCCGTCGCAAAGTGGGCCGACTATTTGACCCAATGCATGTTTGCCGCCACAGCGTTTCGTTTGCCGCCCACAAATCGTCGCAAATGCCTCGCAAATATTAAAAAAACCGTCGCAAATGCCTCGCAACTATTTTCAAATAGTCGCAAAAGCCTCGCAAACTGTAAATCCCAATGCGAATGTTCAATCAGTTAATTGAGTTGACCGTAAGTAAGGTCGCAAAAGCGTAGCAAATTTAGCGTGGCATTTGCGACAAAATCGTCGCAAATCCGTAGCAATATTTCATTTGCGACGCAATTGCGACGAAATCGTCGCAAATCCCACGCTAAAGTGGTTTAGGGTATACTTAGGGTTTTGGATGTTTTAGACTAAAATTGCAATTCATATATGTAAATAAACACTTCTTTAGGTCCTTAGTCCATGTATGAAACAAAGTTAGTCTACTAATTGAAGTTTTTCGTAAAATCGGCAAAAATGATAGATTGATCACATTCTTAGTATAAGTGCATGTATGTGACACTTTGTTATATATGTTTTGTTGATAAAGTTTTGATAAGTTTTTTATTTCAATAATTATAAAGGGATTGTTATTTATTATACGACTCATACATTTATATTCGAAGACGAGCCAATTGAAATGGTATAAATAATGTATAGGTTAGAGTTTAGGGTATGGAAGTTTGCTACGATTTTGCGACGGAATCGTCGCAAATCCGTCGCAAATGCTACGATTCCGTCGCAAAATCGTAGCAAACTTCCATACCCTAAACCTTAGTGTTTTGTTCTTATTCTTATTACTTGGACATTGATGGAAAAAAATATATATATGAAGTAAGGCCTCTATGATATGTTTTTATATTCCGCGAAAAGGAAATTTAAACGGTATAAATAATGTATTGGTAAGATTTTTGGGTATGGAAGTTTGCTACGATTTTTCGACGAATGCGTCGCAAAACCGTCGCAAAAGTTCATATTTGCGACGGTTTTGCGACGATTCCGTCGCAAAATCGTAGCAAATGGTTATATCTCTTGGTTAAAAAAAAATTATCAACACACTCAAAAATACATACTTATTATATACACATAATTAATAATAAATTTATTAATCTTCTTCGTCATGATCAGAAACATAACGTTCTACTCCGCCATCTTCGTCATCATCGTCGTCCTCATCTTCCTCTTCGTCTTCATCAAACTCATCTTCGTTTCCTTCTGAATCCTCGAATATCACATCAAGACCATTATGAAGTGGGTCAATTCTTGTCAAATTGGTGGTTACCTCTGTAGGGATCGAAACTTCTTCGGTTGCAGGTTGCACTGGGGGTTGATGATCATCATCAGCATCAGCTGCTAACCCCCCGACAATTCGACCCCTTGGGTTAACTTTAATCACGGATAGCCAATCTTGATCCCATCGTCCACGAGTACGAGGGTAAGGAATGAAGACTACTTGCTCTGCTTGCGATACTAAAACAAATGGCTCAAACTTGTCAGTGTAGCTCCTATTTCCTTTTACATCAACAACTCCAAATTTGCTGGTTCTAACCCCGAGACCATTGGATGGATCAAACCAATCACAACGAAATAATACACTTTTCAAGTTCAACACACCAGCATACTCAATCTCAATGATTTCTTTCAAAATACCATAGAAGTTTGTATCGCCCGGGACATGAATACCATAATTTGCAGTGGCTTTATTTTGTCCATGTTGAAATGTGTGAAAAATAAAGCCCCGAGTACAATACATCTTACTCGTTTTTATGCTTGCAATGGGCCCCAAAACAAACTCATGTACCCATAAAGGCCAACTTTGTCGAGATTTCTTCGCCACCTATTAATAAATTGAAATAATTAGTATATATATATATAAGCAATACTAATATAACTCATGCATGGTTCTTACCTTCTCCCGCATCCAGCCAGCAAAATCACGTTCTAGGTAAAATTGAACTTCTTCATCATTTAGTTCAGGAAATGCTTCTCGTATTTGGCCTTCTAACATTCTGTCCACCCGTTAATTAATTAGATGTATATATATTTTCAATTAATATATAAATATATATATATATATATATATACCTCTCATATGGCTGAAAGTAGTTACAATTTAGCATTATATACGTATGGGGAGCTTCCATATGCTTGAAATCACACCACGTTGATTCCTTCACTTTTCCACCCATCCGACCTACATCACAGAAAACATCTGGTACACCCTCCAAGTGATATGTTCGACCAACCCCACCATCGTCGTATCGTGTACGACGGGTTTTCTTAGTTTTCACGGTTTGGCTAAAGTAGTAAGTAGAGAAGTTTGATGTCTCCTCTGTCAAACTTCCAGCAATGATTGATCCCTCTACTCTAGCGAGATTTTTCGTCTTCATCTTCAAATGTTTGAAGAACCTTTCGAAGGGGTACATCCATCGAAATTGGACTGGACCACCCAAATCTAACTCATGTGGTAAGTGTACAACCAAATGTTCCATCACATCAAAAAAGGAAGGTGGAAATATCTTCTCTAAGTTGCAAATAGTGAGTGAAATGTCTGAATTCAACTTCGAGATTTCGTCCTCCGTTAAGGTTCTGGCACATATGTCTCTGAAAAATGCTCCAATACCTAAAACGCCAATCCGGTCCGGACTAAGTTAATTAATACAGTTACAAAATACATGTATGTATATATTAATAACCATAGATAAACGTAATACCTGCAATTGCCTCGTGTACATCATGCGGTAAAAGCTCTTGAAAGGCAAAAGGGAGTAGTCGCTGCATGAACACATGACAATCGTGGCTCTTCATCCCAGAAAATTTCCCCCCTTGCTCAACACACCTTGAAAAAGTTGACACGTAGCCATCTGGGAACTTCACCCACTCCTTAACCCAGTTAATCAAAGCATTCTTCGCAGCAGGTGATAGTCGGAAACTGGGAATAGGTGCCCTACCATCTCTTGTTAGATGCAACTCAGGCCATATGCATAAAGCCGCGAGATCCAGACGAGATTTCCGATTGTCTTTTGTTTTCCCTGCAACTTTCAACAATGTGTGTATAATATTCTCAAAGAAATTTTTCTCCACATGCATGACATCCAAGTTGTGCCTCAGCAGATGCTCCTTCCAGTAAGGCAATTCCCAAAATATACTTTTCTTATGCCAGTTATGGTATACCCCATACCCAACAGACATATTTGCTGGATTACTTTGCCAATTTCCTCCAACTTTTACAGTTTCTTCCGCACCATATCCATCGATTTGTTCTTCCAACTCCTCACCTGAGAGGTAAACCAAGGGGGAGGTTTTAACAACTCGATTTCGAAATAACGTCCTACTCTTTCTATAAGGATGATCCCTTGGAAGAAAACGACGATGACAGTCAAACCAGCAAGCTTTCCCTCCTGCTGACAATTGAAATGATTCGGTCTTATCTAAACAATAAGGACATGATAACTTTCCGTGGGTTGTCCATCCAGATAGCATACCATACGCCGGAAAGTCGCTTATCGTCCACATGAGGACAACCTTCATATTGAAGTTCTTACGGCTCGACGAATCAAATGTCCGTACACCAACATGCCACAACTCCTTTAGTTCTTGGATAAGAGGCTGTAGGAAGACATCAAGTGATCTTTTAGGATGCTTTGGCCCTGGAACCAAAATGCTGAGAAATAAAAATTCTCGATGCATACACATTTCCGGTGGGAGATTATATGGCGTCACTATGACTGGCCACACAAAATATTGCCTACCAGACATCCCAAAAGGACTAAACCCATCAGTGCAAAGACCCAAATACACATTTCTATGTTCTACAGCAAAGTCTGGATATACCGTGTAAAATTGTTTCCACGCCTTTGCATCTGATGGATGGGCGACCACCCCTTCCTGACAATCGTGTTCTGCATGCCACCTCATTGCCCCTGCTGTCTGCTCTGATTGATATAATCGCTTCAGCCTATCTGTTATTGGAAGGTACCACATACGCTTGAACAGGACTTTGGTGCGACCACTAGTCTTCTTATATCTTGGATGAGAGCAAAAACGACATTCCTGCAGCTGAGCATCATCTTTCCAAAAAATCATACAATTATCAATGCAGACATCAATCATCTCAGACGGTAATCCAATACTTGCTACCAATCTTTGTATCTCATAGTAACTTTCTGCAGAGTTATTACCCTCTGGCAAATACTCTTTAAACAATTCACCCCATTTATCCATGCAATTTTCACTAAGGTTATCTTCGCTTTTAATTGTCATCATCCTAGACGCTAACGACAATTTTGATAGCCCTTCTCTACATCCTTCGTAGATAGGTTCGTTAGCAGCATCTAACATATCATAAAAGTTTTTAGCACTCGGGTTTGGTTCTTCAAAAGTATTATCACTAAACGAAGCAGTAGTTTCTTGAAATGCATCATTGACCATATCATTAAACCTATTCCCATCTGTATTTCCATATGCAGATTCATTAAAATTATCATGACCATACTGATAATTACTATCCTCATAATTACTACCACCTTCTACATTCCCACGATAACTCGTACTTGAACTACCAGGAACATTGACAACAAAATCCTCCCCATGCGAAAACCAAACATAGTAGTTAGGTAAAACCCCCCTCGTAAATAAATGTTTCCAAACAGTTCGCGTATCATGTGGAGCAAAGTTTTTGCATTTCACACAAGGACAGAAAATTTTCACGTTACCGTCGTTGGTATATCCTGCGACAGCCCCTTGGTTGTTTATCGCCTGCGTCAAGAACTGGTCAAGCCCTTCTCTAAATTCTCTAGTCACTTGGTCAGTTTCTGGATCTTTGCGGTTGTACATCCATGCTCGAACCACGTAGACCTCATGATGCGAAGACATCTTCGATTAATTATCAAAATACTTTTTCTCAGAAAATTTTTCTCCTCGTTTTGTTTTAAAATTATGATTGGAATGTTTGTTATGAATTCGTCGATCATACATTCGAGGTTTTTATAGGAAATTGATTTATTTTGCTACCAATTTGCGACATTTTTGCATCTATTTTGCGACACGTTTGCGACTAAAAATATTATACCCATAATTAGGTAAGCATCATAAACACGTGTCTATTCTAAAATATCTTACCACGCAATATCGTCGCAATATTTGCGACGATTTTGCGTCGATACCGCATAATCGACGCAAAATCGTCGCAATTTTGCGTATTTATAGTTTGGTAAGTTAAGATTTACTTTGTAATTTTTTGTTATTAGTATTAATGTGTTAGGGTTACTATTAAATTTTTGGAAACTTCTCAAAGCTATCGTTGATGAAACTGTTCATGATTCCCATCGCTTTGTTCGAGATTCTGGCCGATATCTCGATGCGCTTGCTTCAGAACCTTGAAGATGTAGATCTTGTAAGTCTCGATATATAGTCGCCGCATAGTCAACGCAAAATCGTTGCAACTTTGTATTTATAGTTTGGTAAGTTAAGATTTACTTTGTAGTGCTAGTCCGGCTTTCTTCGGAGTAATTTTTTTGTTATTAGTATTAATGTGTTAGGGTTACAAGTAAATTTTTGGAAACTTATATTAATATACTATTATGATATTTTAACATTAACATCGATGTTCATAAACGTACGTACATTATTGCTTAAAAACGTAATACAAATAAACAGCTGATAACATAAACACATATTTTTTTATATTTTTTTTATTGATGACGTAATGTTTTACTCATCATCAATTTCTTCATCATCATCCGTCGTCGACCCTTCGTCGTCATTCTGGGATAGCCAATTGCTTGGATTTCGATGACCACGACTGCTACTACCTTCTTCTATGAACGCTGTAGCCAGGTTTTCTTTAGATATAACCTGTGAAATAAAAACTTGATTTATGTGTACGGATACTACTTAATACAATACCTTTAAAATATATATTGTAATTAACTTACATTGCTTATGTTCTCAAGAATAATGTTAAGATATGTTGGCGCCCTATCAAACTTAACAACTACAACCTCCTTTAGAACCAATACCGAACCCTCCTTTATGTGCGGCCCATATTTGTTATCAGATATGGCGGACCTATGAATGCTCGCTTGTACAGTCCCGGTAGGATCCTTCAAGGAAATTAAATAACATTTATAGATTACTAAATATATAATTTGCTAAAAATATATTTTCTTAGAACTTATATATATATGTTACCTTTAATATGCCCATCGCGTCCCCCAATCCATTAGGTTCCATTTTATGAATCACTTCTACCACATATGGTACGTGACGCCATTGTGGTTTTATTTTATGCAACTCTTTTACCAGTGTCCACCCACGTGTGTGTCCACCTATATATATTTTACGTAGAATAAGTAAAATATAATTAAATGTGAATAAAACATTTCTGTTTCTTAATTACTAATATATATTTCAAAGGTTGTATTAATAACATTTCATTATACCTGTTAATTTGGTGACATTTCCAATTGTCGTCTTCCATAGGACATCGGTGAACGATGGATCTTCTGCCTCAACAACACAGTTAACCATCTGTACATGTCTCTCATAAGAATTGCATTCTTCCAACATCGATTCTTCAAGTTTTTTCCTTGCCCGTTATTCTGCTTGTCTCAGGCCAGTCGGACCCGGTATCAAAGATCGATTGTTATCCATATTTGTTGAATTATATAATATTGTGAGATCCATAAGGTGGATTTTATAGAATGTTCATTTCAATTTGCGACTAATTTGCAAGACTTTTGCGACTAATTTGCGGCTAAAATATTACACTCATAAACAAGTAAGAATCAATTAAAACGTGTTCTACCTACTTTAGTTGCAAATCCCTCGCAAACGTTATATCGTCGCAAACTCGACGCAAAATTGCGTGTATTTTGCGTCTAAACGTAAACCGCGACGCAAAACCGTCGCAAACGTTATATCGACGCACAATCGCCGCAAATATTGCGACGCATTTGCGTCCAAATGTACAGATCGACGCAAAAACGTCGCAATTTTGCGACGATTTTGCGTAGGAAACTTCCCACGCAAATTTGCGACGGTTTTGCGAGTAAGTAAGACTGTTCGTCGCAAAACCGTCGCAATTACGACGCAAATTTGCGACAGTTTTTTTTCCGTCGCAAATGCACCTGTTTTCTTGTAGTGCATACATGGGCAAATGCCAATATTGCTATACACAAGGTCATAGCGCAAGAAGGTGTCCGCAACTTCCAGCGTCACAATCTTAGAGTCAGCCTCCAGCTACTCCTTTCCGTCCATGGTAGCCTCGTGCGAACTTGGTTTCCAACACACAATACACAACAAACAATTGGCTTGTTGATTCCGGTGCGACGCATCACATCACCTCTGATCTTCAGAATCTCTTTCTCCATCATCCTTATCATAGTAATGATGATGTCATGCTCGCTGATGGTTCAAACCTAAACATCTCTCATACGGGTTTTAAATCTCTTCCTTCTCTTACTCGTCCATTAACCTTGGATAATGTCTTGTGTGTACCCGATATACAACATAATCTTATTTCTGTGTATCGACTTTGCAATGCTAACAATGTATCGTTTGAATTTTTCCCTGCGTCGTTTCAGGTGAAGGATCTCAATACAGGGGTCCCATTACTCCAAGGCCAAACTAAGAACCAGCTTTACGAGTGGCCGGTCTCGAATTCTCACATCAAGGCTTTCTTATCTGCGTCTGGTCCGAAAACCAATCTTTCCTCATGGCATTTTCGATTGGGTCATCCCTCTTCTACAATTTTAAACTTTATTGTCTCTGCTTTTTCAATTCCCATTTCTTCTTCAACCCAAAAATCTTTATCTTGTTCGAATTGTCTTATTAATAAGAGCCACAAACTCCCTTTTACTCATTCTTCTATTACCTCTCACCGGCCTCTTGAATTCATTTTTAGTGATGTCTGGACTTCTCCTATAATTTCCATAGATCACTACAAATATTACCTTGTGCTTGTTGACCACTTTACCCAGTATACATGGTTGTATCTGTTGAAAAGAAAATTAGATGTCAAACATACTTTCATCACCTTCAAATCTCTAGTTGAAAACCGATTTCAAACCCGTATTGGCACGTTATTTTCCGATAACGGTGGTGAGTTCGTTGCCTTGAGACAATTTCTAATTGTGAATGGCATTTCTCACTTAACCTCTCCACCGCATACACCGGAGCATAATGGTTTATCCGAGAGAAAGCATCGACACATTGTTGAGACAGGTCTTACTCTCTTGTCTACGACTTATATTCCCAAAATTTATTGGCCATATGCATTTGCGACATCGGTTTATCTCATAAATCGTCTTCCTACTCCGGTATTATCTATGGCCTCTCCCTTTCAGAAGCTCTTCAATGAGAAACCCAATTATGAGAAACTTCGAATATTTGGTTGTATGTGCTTTCCGTGGTTACGTCCATACACAAATCACAAGCTTGATGATAGATCTCTTGAATGTGTCTTCCTTGGCTACTCATTGTCTCCAAGTGCTTACCTTTGCTTGTACAAACCCACTGGACGTGTATATACATCAAGACATGTCCTATTTGATGAGACTCAATTTCCTTTTTCCGGTGGATCTTCACTGCGCCAGTCGGAATCCTTAGATGATGAGAATTTTGATACACCACCACCGGTTACTCTTGCTCCTCTTCGCCGTGAAGCTTCGTTCATTCGCAGGGACGCCCACCTGAGATTCTTCACTTCGACCAAGCTTTACCAGCGCCGACCAATCATGACCAGACTCAGGTATCGTCTTCTTCTCTCCCTGAATATCCTTCGTCTCCTATCTTGTCTGAGCCCACTGCTCTAGGTAATAATGGGCCAAATCCCACGGCCCAGTTAACCTCAAATCCTATAGAGCCCACTGCTCTCACTGAAAATCAGTTGATACCCACAACTGAGTTTGAACCACCAATAAATCAACCCCCCTCACGCCAAACCACATCATTAAACCAAACCACAAATCCCTCTTCTAATTCCACCACTCAAACCGTAATCTCTTCTGAACCACCAGACCTAAATAACCACAAAATGCAAACCAGGGCCAAAAATAAAAATTTTAAACCACTTAAGAAAGCTTCAATGAATGTTACAGGTCCTTCCACCATTGTTCCTGAACCAACGACCATTAATCAAGCTTTAAAAGATGAGAATTGGTGCCGAGCTTGTTCCGCTGAATTTGATGCGCACACGGAGAATCACTCGTGGGATCTAGTTCCATATAATCCCAATCAAAACCTTGTCGGGTGTAGATGGGTTTTTACGACCAAATTTCTCTCCAATGGTGATCTTGAACGTTACAAAGCGCGTCTTGTTGCAAAGGGTTATACTCAACAATATGGTCTTGATTATGCTGAAACATTTAGCCCGGTTATCAAAACGACGACGATTCGTCTTGTTCTTCATGTTGCTACAACGAAATCATGGTCCAAGAAACAACTTGAAGTGAATAATGCTTTTCTTTAAGGTGAACTTACTGAAGAAATTTATATGACGCAGCCTCCGGGGTTTATTGATCGTGATCGTTCTTCCTTTGTTTATCGTCTCCACAAACTAATTTACGGACCCAAGCAAGCTCCCCGCGCTTGGTACATCTCTCTCAATTGCGAGCTCCAAAATTCTCTTATTGAAAGGTCATGACCTTAGAAACAATGTTGCAAACCTCAAAGTGCGAATCGCAAGCTTCGAAATACCTGTGAAACGTTGGAAAAAACTACGACGGTACCTATCACAAGAGTTTTTGGTAGGTACCCAAGAAAAAACGAGTGCTTTAAAAAGTTCAAAACGTAGTTGCGACTTCCAAAAATGTTTTATTGAAAAATCAAGACCTTCGAAACGCCGTTGCAAACTTCAAAGCGCAATTTGCAAGTTTCGAAATAGATGTGGAATGTTACGAAGAGCTATGACGGTACCTATCATAAGAGTTTTTGGTAGGTACCCAAGAAAAAGCAAGTGCTTTAAAAAGCAAGTACTATAAAAATGTCGTTGGAGCTACGGCAATACCTATTACAAGAATTTTTGGTAGGTACCTACGACAATACCTATTACAACAATTGAGTTACAATACCTACGACAGTACTTATTACAACAATTGAGTTACAACACCTACGACAATACCTATTACGACAATTGAGTTAAAGCTATGAAACACTACGATGACTATAGTCATTGCTGAAAGATCAGATGTATCAAAGAATTTAGTAACTAAGAGTATTTTCCTGAGCTCCGACAAGATTCAATAGCTAAACAACACATTTGAATATGAAATTATGGATTAAAAGTCTACAAAGACTAAGAGTACATCTGAATACAAAGCATCAAAAGATCACATAAAGCAAATGACAACGTTCCATAGAAAGTTCATGAAAACAAACTTGCAAGTACTTTATTTAATTAAGAGCTACAACGTTATGAACGAAATTGTAAGCTCTACCTATCAAAAGGAAGCATCACAATGTTCACAACATGATTGCAACCCTCGAAAATATTTTATAGAAGAGTTGTAACCTTTGAAACATCTTTGCGACCTTTGAAGCGCAGGTGTAAACTTTTATAGGTGTGAGCTCTGAAATAGGTTATAAGAGAGCTACCACGTTCGAAAAGCGTTAATGCAAGCTTCCACAAAATGCAAGCTTCCACAATGTGCAAGGTTCCATTAGTGTGAGCTTTGAAAAAGATTATGGGAGAGCTGCGACATTCGAGTAACATTAATGTAAGCTTTGACAAAGTGCAAGCTTTCATAATCGTAAGCTCCAAAATAGCTAGTGTGAGAGCCCCAACGTTCGAATAATGTTAATATAAGCTTCGAAAAGGGCGAGTTTAAAAAACGCAAGCTCCAAAAAGTAAGAGCTTTGACATAGATGCAACATCCAAAAAGCTAATGAAAGCTCCAAAATAGCTATGAAACGTTCGAAGGAACTCACAACAGGTCTACAAAGGCTTTAAAACAAGTTCTAATACGTTAGAGAAAGGATTTGAGAGCTACGAACCTCATATCCAAACGCAAGGTCTACTATAATGAATGATTTTTCCACGACAGACTACTCCCTAAATTCTAAATAGAAATTAGAGAGTGGGGGGCAAGTTGTTTGGAAAAATTAATACATGAGTTGACTTATCATAAAAGTTAACAGATACCTATGTATCATAAAATTCAACAGGTACCTAAGCCCACGTGGCATAGGTCCAAATGATACAGGCCCTATTGGCATAGGTCTAAATGTTCTATCTTCAAATTTCTAAAATATACGACCTCTGAATCCTACGTGATAAAAGACCTTCAAATCTTACGAGATATATACGAACTTCCAATTAAAGATAGGTCTGAATCTTATAAGGTAAGTTTGGAACCGACCTACGATCCGACCTATGAACTGACCTAAGGTTTTAGGGACCTCTATAAAAGGAGAGCTCCCAAGAGAGCAAAGGATCATGGAAAACACAACTAAAACCCTAGAAAATACCCTCTCGTCACTTTCAATCACAAGCTACGAGAGACCTATGAAGCTTTGAAACCTGCTAATCAGACCTTCGAAGATACCTACGAGATACCTACGAAGCTCTAATTCACGCTAATCAGACCTTCGAGGATACCTCTGCAAAGCTCCGATACCTACTAATCGGACCTTTGGAGATACCTACGAATTGCAATACCTCTGAAGATCTTCTCAAAGCAAACACTTTACGCTTTCAACTTATTATAGCTACGAGTTCATCAGTAAAGACACCTTTCTTTTGTCATTCCATAGAACTATTCGAACATGTTAAATTTATCCCAAACAATTAGAACTTAAGAATCCATAAACCAATAATGGTGGATTTTCAAAATTTTGGAAATCTTTTAGAATCATCCCCAACAACACCCCCTAAATAAAGATTGTAATTCACTTTGTAGTAAAATCATTGAGCTATAACATTTACACCTTTTACTACAACACCCGAGCTTCGAGTCACCATGAAAGCAGAGGAATCTCTTTCAGTGATAGAGACGCAATCGTTGAAACACCATCACTGATACTCAAACGATTACTGGTGAAAATCCTAGCTAGGTTCCTCTGTGTGTTGAAGATGTGGGATTCCATCATTCGCCGCCGAGATTTCATAAAATTGTTCATCGTAGAGTCTTCCACTCAACCTGGTCATTTCTTTCTCACTTTCAAGGTTGAAAATGAATGTTTTATCTTCTCGTCTCTTCAAACCCTAAATCTAAGAAGATCGATTCTTACCATATGACGCATCATGCATATGAATACACAATCAATTCTTCAACTGTTCATGGTTTTATTTGCTATGGAACTACTTGTGGTATATAATTCCATCACTGGAAGATCGATCACATTGCCCGAATTCAAACACGGAATTTTTGTCATGAAACATTTCTTGTGCTATGATCTCATCAATGGTGTTTACAAAGTGTTGTGTATGACCGGACTAAAACTTTTTTTTCCAATGGCAGAACTAGAAACAACATTCATGAGTTTCGATGTTAGTTCTGAAAAATTTGATCTTATGAAAGGACCAGATGGTGCTGAATATTCCCATTGTTGGTTTTCGACTATGATAAGGTATGAGGGGAAGCTAGCTATCATTGTAACATCCCGAAACAAAATTTGGAGAATTTGGAAGGGGTGTCGATCGACACCAGGAGTGGGTGTCGATCGACACCAAGGTTTCGGGTCAGTTTTGGTTTAAATCAGAATTGTTCGATTTTGGCTCGATTTGGGTGCGCAACCCTAGGTAGTCCTTTATAAGGACCCAGCCGCAAGTTCTGATCTTTTAGGTGAAAAATGGTGTGTTGATCAGAATTGAAAAAAGAGAGGAAGAGATTCGAGAGAGTTCTCGAGGAAATGATTGTTTTGCGAAATCAGGCAGTTCTGTTGCCTTGTGTTAGAGAAGAGGATCGGATGATCAACTCATTTTTGATCATCATGAAATGTTATGGGTAAGTTCATCTGTCTCTTAGCTAGCCGTGAGGAAAATCAGTTTGTCAATTGGTTCTGTATGCTAAGAGATATTCATGTTTTCGTGAGTGATGTCTATGCAGAATCGGGTCTGTGATCAGACCACTTCGAGAGAGTTTTCCCAGAGTTTCATAGCGAGTTAGGCAACTATCCTTATGTCATTGGAAAGATCTTTGCGTCTACTTTCCGAATCATGTTTTATATCTTGATTCTGAGGTAAAATCCATATTTTATGATCATTCGAATTCAGTATGTCGTTCTGTTTTATTTCAGAAATTCTGATTCGATTTAGGGATAAATCTTGTTAATGAGTTATAGGTGTCAGAAAGGGGTTAGCTGGTGGCTTTGTAGCCTTGCAGAGGCTGTGTTATTCACTGTTAGATTCGTATTCACATTCTTGGGCTAAGGTGAGTGCGTGATCGCGGTAATACGTAGATTCGAATAGGTTGTTCGCTTGTTTGATTGGTATTGATTGTTGCGTATGATATTGCCACTGTTATTACTGGTTTCGTGACTGTGTCGTGCCTTGCCGTGATTGTGTGTTGTTTCAGTTGAATCAGAGGCGAGCCACGTGAGGATAGGCTCGAGCTCTGGTTTCAAGAACATAGTGTCGATCGACGCCTAGAGGCTGTGTCGATCGACAGCCTGTGATTGGAAATGATGCTTTTTATGATCGAGTGTCGACTGACACCATGGTGGTGTGTCGATCTACACCTGTTAATTGTTTGTAAAATTATTGTGAACCGGAATTTTGTTAATTGTTTAATCTGAAAACTGCGATTTAAAGGTGTAATCGGTGTTGTATATTAATATATGTTTTTTTTATGTATTACCTTGTTGGCGGGATGATCGCTCCACTAAGTATTTATGATAATACTCACGCAACTCTCGGTTTCTTTTGAGTTGCAAGTAAAGGAAAAGTGTGATCGTGGAATCAAAGCGAGGACGAGGGATGATAGGATCTCTACTTTTATGTCTCTAGTAGCCTGTTTAGGTTGCTGGTTAATTGTATTCTGGGATTGCTAGTCGTGAGTTTAATGCTGGAATTTAGTTGTTTTGGAATTCATGTTTATTGAATTTGAAATGGATTATTTGGTTATATGTTTCCGCTTATGTTTTTTATTTCACTCTGAATTAATCGTTGAGGATTTAATGATTATGGGATCATTAAATCTGGATTAATTAATTAATTTAAAAAAAAAATACAGGTGTTACATTTTGGTATCAGAGCCTATACGGTTTTAGGACGTTAGGTTGTTTGATTTGAGACTATGTGCTAAGTGTTTAAGTATAAAGTCTTAGATCATCCTCCCGAGCCTTCAATGAGATTCCACCGTAAGTGTTTATTGGGTTTTGTTTTGATTCTAGTATCTTGATCTGTATTTTTGGGGAAATGCAGAGAGTGTTGGCTAGGGTGTTATTAGTAGAGTCTGGGGTCAGGAACGTGTGAGTGAGTCTGCCGAGTGTATGGTTTTGAATACCACCTGTGAGCTTGTTCAGATTTTGCAAACATTTCAGGAGGGATCCGGGAGTGCAGCCAGTGTTAGTACTAGTCTGAGAGTACCAGCGAGGGTACGAGTATGACTGGTAGTGTAGGAGGCCCAGGTGTGGGTACGACTGCAGGTGTAGAGCTGGGTCGAGATGATTGTCTGGCGAATCTGTTGGCTCAGTTGTGGGAGCGGTTACCGGGTTTGGTACCAGTATAGGCTCCAGTGGTACCTCTAGTGGTAGAGGTGCAACCGAGGGTTGCGGTAGCAAAGGAGAGTCCGTCTTGTCTGGGAGTGATGGGCATATACAGAGTTTTGTAGATTCCTAGGCTATGCTGGCCTTGGTGTAGAGGTCGAGCAGGCTCGGATGAGAAGGTTCTTGTGAGAACTTCAGGTTGAGTAGTGGGCGCGATGCAGAGTATCCAGATTTGCCTCGAGGGGGGAGTTAGTGGAGGCACTTGCAACAATTGAGGACCTATGAGAGCAGGTCGAGGATTGAGTAGTTGTTCCTTCTTTTTGGTTTTGTTTCCATATCAGAGTTTTAGCTTTGGTGTTGTTGTTTTGGATTTTGGTATTTTCGTTGGTGTTGAACGATATACTTTATTGGAAATTATAAGATGTTGTTCCTTATTTAATATCCTATGATTTATAAGAAGTGTGGTTCTTATATATGTTTATGAATGTGTTGACCAATATGGGGTATATTTTTGAGAATATTCTGGGTTGGGAATATCGAGGTTAGACCACGTGAGGTAGTCCTAGTCGCTGATGTTTATAGGCGTTTCAGAATTATTACTCTAGGGGTTGCGGTCCCGAATAACTCATTCAATCTATTTTGGAGAGGATTAGTTCTCTCGAGGGGATGATTAGTCTCTCATGTGTACCCGGAGCTCAAAGGATGCGTCCTGAGAGTGGAAGGGGCATGGTGTACCCGAACCTCAAAGGATGCGTCCTGAGAGTAATAGATGTCTGGAAACGTGCGTATAAACATACGATTAGATGCGAGCCTCTATGGTAGACGATGGTTATTTGGATTATGATCTATGGTAGATGTCTGGAAACCACGCAGTAGAGGTTGAATATGGGAAGATTTCTGGAATGAAGCATGTGCTTATTCGAGCGAGAGTAAATTGTGGTAGTGAGAGGTGATTTTTCTAGTCGCATATTGTTCCAAAGGAAGTTGCAGAGTTTTGGTCTAAATTGGTAAGCGGTTCTAGCACGTCATTGTTTGTGCTACTTTCGCAGGAGTCCCAGCGTGGGGCAGCTGATCAGGTAGATCTTCTGAGTAAGTTTCTTGTGGCTCTCGAGAGGGAGCAGGTATAATGGATGCATCAAGGCAGTTGGTTCAGTGTTTCAAGTCGCTTCGAATGAGACATTTGGGTACGTTGACGAGTGTGTGGGTTGATGGATAAGTGTGCCGAGGCGTCAGGAGTGGATTTGGATCTCTTGTGGCAGTTTTAATCTCGATATTTTTAGGCGTTTGGTGTTTATTGCTCTAGGGGTTGCGGTCCCGAATAGGTCATTCTTTTTGAGGATGTTTAGCTTCCTAGATATCGTGGGCTCAAGGGATGCGTCCTGAGAGTTTGAGCGATATGTTACCTGACGGGTCTGGGACTGCGCTCTGCGAGTATCAGGGTATCGTTCTGACAGCTCTAGGATGCGTCCTACGAGTATCAAGACGTATAATGAGTTAAGAGCAATAGATTACTGTGAGGTGCGTTGAGGTATCGGATTAGGAATGTACTTCAGAATTTTTTGTATAGATCTTGAAGAAGGTCTGTGGAATTGGTCAAGTGTTTGGTTGGAATAGAGTTGTACGGCTAGCCAGAAATGGCAGGTTAATAGCAAAGGAAGTAATCCGAGTTTTAGGTGCTTGTACATGTATGAGTTGATTACTCTAAAGGAAACGTTTTCCTATATAGATCAGAGCTTGAGGGAGACGTCCTGAGAGTGGAGTGGCATCGGCATTGTTACCTCGAAGGAGACGTCCTGAGAGTGTGATGATGACGGTATAAGTATGAGTAATCAATGTATGACTGTGGCACAAGCATGAGACGGATTACGGACCGCAAAAGGTATTCTTTCTTTGTTCGGTATCGACGACCTGGACAACGGATGCAGCGTTTTTGGTCGTGCATGTTCCTGTAGATGGATGTGCAATCGATCGATCCAACTTTAGGCCTGCAGCTGGTTGTGCATGTTCTTATGTGATTGTTGCGGGATCAATCGGGCAGACCTAGTAAGGATTTGGAAGCACTGCAATCGGTATATTCACTGATAGGAACCGAGTGTGTTTTTAGTTATTGTTGAGGATGTGTGTTCTGGATTGGGGTGGCCATTGGGCCGATCACTTGGGTTTAGTCGAGTTTGTTTATAATAACATCTTTCAGGCGAGTATCGGGATGGCTCCTTTCGAGGCTTTGTATGGGAGGCCATGTAGGACGCCTATATGTTGGACCCAAGTGGGGGGGATGAGCATTTATGGTGCTACCTATGTTCAGGAAACGACGGAGAAGATCTGTGTTTTGAGGCTGAACATGAAAGAAGCTCAGGATCGGCATAAGAGTTATGCAGATTATGGAAGAAAAGAGCATGAGTTGCCATGGGAGATCGTGTGTATCCCAAGATGGCAATGTTGAGGGGTCCTAAAAGATTTATTTCTGAGAACAAGCTGAGTCTGCGTTTTATGGATTCATTTCCTGTAGTGGAACGTGTTGGATCAGTGGCGTACCGGCTTGAGTTACCTCCGATTATAAAGGAATTTCATAAGGTTTTTCATGTTTCGATGTTGAGGAAGTGCCTGCATGAATCGAAGGAGTTAGTGGCTAGGATTCTTGAGGATCTGAATCCTGATTCGATGGTTCTGGCGGTTCCTGTGAAGATGCTCGAGAGGAGTATCAAGGTTCTGCGTCGGAAGAAGTTTTTGTTGTTGAGGATTTTGTGGGTTTGTGGCGGTTGCCAATATGAGATTTGGGAACCAGAGGCAAAAATGAAGCTGAAGTTCAAGAAGTGGTTCGACAAGCAGGTCGCCGTTTGAGCTTAGCTTTCCTTGTGGTTCTAGTTTCGGTTTGGTTTTTGGTTTCGAGCTTTGTGATTTGGTTCATGTATTTTCGTTTCGATGTAACGATGTACATTTTTGGAAATTTATAAGATGAAGTTTTCCTTTTTCTTTTCCAGTGTTTAATAAGATGGGTATTCATATAATTGTTGATATTTTGGTTGGAAGTATCGTGCCTAGACCATGTGAGGTAGTCTAGTCAATGGGTGCTCTTAGTCATTTAAGAATCAATTACTTTAGGGACTTTGGTCCCGAATAGCTCAGTATAGAGCGATTGCTTTGTGTTCTTTCGCGGGATGCGAGTACTCCAGTTTTTGCGCGGTTGCTTTGTGATCTTTTTCGGGGGTGTGAGTTCCCCATATATCTTTGACTCGAAGGATGCGTCCTAAGAGAGTGAGCGGTATGGTATGAGCTAAAAGTAATCAATGTCTGATAACATGAGTGAGCGTAGGACCTGATGTGGACCTCGGAGATCGTGTATGGATCTCAGAGATCGGGTATGGATCTCAGATTGTTTTGACCAGATAGGGTCAGTGGGATGGTCCTGAGGATAGTTATATTGGGATTCGAGGTCGAATCCAGTTTAGTGGGGGAGAATTGTAACATTCCGAAACCAAATTTGGAGAATTTGGAAGGGGTGTCGCAGGAGTGGATGTCGATCGACACCAAGGTGTCGGGTCAGTTTTGGTTTAAATCAAAATTGTTCGGTTTTGGCTCGATTTGGGTGTGCAGCCCTAGGTAGTCCTTTATAAGGACCCATCCGCAAGTTCTGATCTTTTAGGTGAAAAATGGTGTGTTGATCAGAATTGAAAGAAGAGAGGAAGAGATTCAAGAGAGTTCTCGAGGAAATGATTGTTTTGCGAAATCAGGCAGTTCTGTTGCCTTGTGTTAGAGAAGAGGATCGGATGATCAAATCATTTCTGATCATCGTGAAATATTATGGGTAAGTTCGTCTGTCTCTTAGCTAGCCGTGAGGCAAATCGGTTTGTCAATTGGTTCTGTATGCTAAGAGATATTCGTGTTTTCGTGAGTGATGTCTATGCAGAATCGGGTCTGTGATCAGACCACTTCGAGAGTTTCAGAGCGAGTTAGGCAACGATCCTTATGTCGTTGGAAAGCTCTTTGCGTCTAATTTCCGAATCATGTTTTATATCCTGATTCCGAGGTAAACTCCATGTTTTAAAATCATTCGAAGTCAGTATGTTGTTCTATTTTATTTCAGAAATTCTGATTCGACTTAGGGATAAATCTTGTTAATGAGTTATAGGTGTCAGAAAAGGGTTAGCCCGTGGCTTTCTAGCCTTGTAGAGGCTGTGTTATTCGCTGTTCGATTCATATTCACATTCTTGGGCTAAGGTGAGTGCGTGATCGCGGTAATATGTAGATTCGAATAGGTTGTTCGCCTGTTTGATTGGTATTGATTGTTGCGTATGATATTGCCACTGTTATTACTGGTTTCGTGACTGTGTCGTGCCTTGCCGTGATTGTGTGTTGTTTCAGTTGAATCAGAGGCGAGCCACGTGAGGATAGGCTCGAGCTCTGGTTTCAGGAACATAGTGTCGATCGACGCCTAGAGGCTGTGTCGATCGACAGCCTGTGATTGGATAGGATCTCTACTTTTATGTTTCTAGTAGCCTGTTTAGGTTGCTGGTTAATTGTTATTCTGGGATTGCTAGTCGTGAGTTTAATGCTGGAATTTAATTGTTTTGGAATTCTAGGTTTATTGAATTTGAATTGGATTATTTGGTTATATGTTTCCTCTTATGTTTTTTATTTCACCCTGAATTAATCGTTGAGAATTTAATGATTATGGGATCATTAAATCTGGATTAATTAATTAATTTAAAAAAAAACAAAATACGGGTGTTACAATCATCTCCACTATAATTTCAGCTGATGGTGGTATGGTGTGGGTTCTAGAGGATGCAATGAACCATATATGGTTGAAGAAGGTTTTTGTTTTGCGTAGTTTCTGGACAAGCTTAGCTCAGTGCATATTCACATCATCACATGAGTTTTATTGGTTTGTTAACGTCTCGATGCGGGTGAGCTTATTGTGGCACCGATGATTTTGCTTTTTCCACCGTATTATGTTCTCAATTATGATCCCAAAAGAAATAGTGTGAGAAAAGCCGTGATAGAAGGAATTGCAGAGCTAAGGATAAGATGTTTAGGAGCAAGAATGGAAAACATTGTTTTCTATTATGTATCTTCTCCAGTCAGGTTGATAGTCTTATGTTTCTGTAAAAATCAATAGGCCACAAGTTGATGGAATCAGTTAGAACTTCCCCCCTACAGTTCATCTTTTGTTCTTCCCGTTGTGGTTACTTGGGAGTTGGGAGGTCTCATGATCCTTGTATATATATTTTCTACAATTTGTTCATTTAATCTATCTTTTGTTGCTACTGCTATTTTGTTTACTAAATTTGTAATCTTTACATTTCCCAGTTGTCTGTTAGGCCTAAGAACTTCTTCACCTTCACAAAAAGCTTGATTCATGTCTGAATTCGATTTTTCTGGTTCTCTCCCAAACATCATAGCAAAACTACCTTGGTTTGTTATGGTTTCAGTTGGATTTGATTTTCAGACATATTGGCATGTGTTTTGCCCTAAGATCCGTCACTCTTTATTTTTTGTTAATAGAAAACGTCACCATGACTACTTATCAAAGTCGTTCTGATTAATACATTGTTTTTAGTTGGCTTGCTACTTGATTTGATAAAACTTTCAACAGATAGGTTGGTATCCGTTAGTGCTTGGCCATATGCTCTGTTCGTGAGCTACTTCTGTTTCATTGAGAAATTCTCTTTGTCTCAGACTCTTCAAAACTCTCTAAGCTTGTAAGAGTCTTTGAACTCTAAGACAAATAGTTCTCCAAGATTAGTTTACACAGTAGCCTCCAATATTTCTAAAATGGTGTTTCATTTTTTTTTTCATGAATTTATTCTTACAAGTATGTAACTTCATAATATATGTGCACTAAGTTTATGAAACCAAACATCTCTTAGTAACTGTGACTTTGAGGCCATGTTTCATGTGAAGAATAATTAAAGAAGCTTGATCGCTCGTTTTCCCTTTAGCGACTTTGATGTCATAGATTTGTATGATCTCAGTAACCACTGTCTTCATCTGCCAAAAAGAAAAATTCTTCCCCATGCAATTTCTCAGACCAGAGTTAAATGCGAAGAACTTGAAAGAAGGTTCTTGTTTTAAGCCTCCATTCTTGGTGATCCATCTCTCTGGTTTGAATTCAGATGCGTCCTCTCCCCACAAGGCTTTCAATTCCCCCAACTCATTGATATCAAACAAAATCTTCCAATTTGCATCGACTTCGTGCCCACTTGGAAGCACATCTTGCTTTATTGGAGTCTTTCGTTCAAACGGGACTTGAGGGTAAAGCCTTAAGGTTTCACACAATGAGGCCTGTAAATACACCATCTTATTAAACATGCCTGGATTGAAACTCTTGCCAGATCTTGGTAAATTTGTGTTTATTGATATATCATGGTTTTTACCGTTTTAGACCATGATATAAAGTCTATATAGAGTCTTTGTGGTGTTTTCCATGTGTTTTAGAGTCTTTGCAGGTTTCTAGACATTTGGAGCGTAAAATATGTTTACTGGAAGTTTTGGAGCATTGCGGAAAGAAGAGTCGAAGATCGAAGTAAAGAATCGATTTCAGGAGTTGGTGTCGATCGACACCACTATCAGTGTCAATCGACACCCTATTCAGACGAGCCAAATTCCCAAATTTGAAGATTTCCAATTTTGTCGAAAAGTTTCAGATGTTTACTTTTATGCTTTATGACGGTTTAGGACCTCTATAAATATGTTTTTACAGCCATTGTTTAGGTTTACGCTTTAATTTACTTAGTTTAAGAAATATCTATCAATAAAATATAATGGTTTCTTCTTTGATTATGTCTGAGTAGTTACATTGTTAGGTTTAGGGATTTTCAAAGGTGTTTGATGGTTGCTAGATCTGATTTAATTATTAGGATAATATCATTAGAAGTTCTTCATCTTAACTTGTGTTTATTGCTGATTTTAGCCTCGTGAACTGAAATATAAACTTAGGTTAATTAACAGAAATGTCAGTTTTATTAATTGTTTGATCTAGTCTTTAATGAACAAAATTCCTATTCGCAGAGAAATTTAATTTAGGATTTTGCTAACAATTGAACCAGAATTTATTGCTTGTTTAAATTAATTTGAATTCGCAACGACAATTGGCTTTCTAGGATTTAGACATATAATCTCTGCAATGACAGCTGATTGGTTTTACATTAGTGTTCATGTTTAGGAACTGTGTTTCATAATCCTATCTTTTATTTATTTATCTGCAATTTTGATTCACCTGCGATTTCCTTGTGTCTAGCTTTTATTTTAATTGATTTCACAACCGTTTTACTGGCTTTATTTACTTGCATTCAAATCATCTTGCTTAGCATAATTCGAGCATATTAATCTATTGTGTTTCTGATTCCCTGTTGATTCGATCCCTAAATTCTGCATCTGATCTCTTAATTTGAGAGAGTAGCTCTAGGGTTAATTTGAGCATATCAAATTTTGGCGCCGTTGTCGGGGAATTCAATAAACCATTAGATTTATATTATTAGAGTTTTGTCTAGGTTTTTAATTTTGTTTTTATTTTACTCGCTAGTTTCTTTTCTCTCTTTTTGCTTTGCGTTTCAGGTGTATGTCTGATACTAGAAGCAACCAAGAAAATGAGCTAGTTGGATACGGTCTTCAGGAACTTCAATGTTTAGAACGTGAGAACAGAAGAGCAGCAAGGATAGCCGCTAGAGAATATCTCATACTGAGATCGGGAGAAGATGGAATCCTAAGTGATCTGGCAGGATTAAGATACAACGAGGAAGGACAGAGGATCAACGACGATGATACGGTGATCGTCGAGGAACAGGCGATTCAGGAGGCAGCTGTCAAGCGACAAGAAGGACCTGTCGAGCGACATGAAGAAATTGAGGGTGTCGATTGACACCAGACCCAGAATCAGCTGATTTTGTTGAGGAACAATGCTGCGCGAGGAAGAACACTAGCGGATCATAACCGGCCTGGCCAATTTTATGCGAATCAAGCTGCGATTCGTCCACCTCCTTTTCAAAGGATTGATTTTGAGTTGAAGCCTGGTTACTTCAGCCTAGTCGCTCAACACCCCTTTCATGGTCTTCCACATAAGCATTCGATGGACCACATTAAGAACTTTGAGGATTTAGTTTTCAGCATCAAGACCCATGGAGTGTCCAGCGACTATCTATTCTGCAAGCTATTCCCATACTCTCTTAGTGGGGATGCTTCTTACTGGCTGAAACAGCTTGAACCAGGATCGTTGACTACTTGGGAGGACACCAAGAACGCGTTCCTGAACAATTTGTTTGACGATGCAAGATCTGAGAAGCTGAGGACGAAGATTGCTTCATTCAAACAAGGTTCAACAAAAGCATTCAAGGCTGCGTGGATACGTTTGAAATCCTACCAGAGAGATTGTCCTCACCATGGATTCAGTGATGTGTAGCTGCTAGGCATCTTCTATACAGGAGTGGACTGGAGGTAACATATGACATTAAATGCAGCGAGTAGTGAGAACTTCAACACCAACTATCCAGAGAATTACGGTTCTTCATTCTACCAGAAGCCTCCTGAGCAGGACAATGAGGTGAAGAATATGTTGGACCAGCTTCCAGAAGGACAACAGAAGATGACAGTGAACTTCAATGGGAAGATGGATGACATGTATCAGGACTTGGATGGAATGATTTGAGCGTTGAGCACTCATGTCAAGAAGCTGGACGTACAGGTCGCTCAAACCGCCAGTTCTATCAAGAGGCAAGAGGGATTTCTTTCTGCAAAGACTGATGCCAACCCAAAGAGTGCTTGCAATGTTGTTCTAATTGAAGAGGAGGGGTATTTTGTTGAGTTTGAAATTATTTTCGAGTCTGCAAAACAAGTGTCAATCGACACAACAGTAGAGCATCGATCGACACTTGCTAAAAATAGTGAGTCGAGAATTAAGAAGCCAGTATTGATCGACACTAAGAGCATGCACATTGGTGATATTCTTTGGGTATCATAAAACATATTTTAATGTTAATTTTAATATTAGTTTATTGTTTGAGACTCAATAAGAAACTGTTAATAAATCTCTCTCCAATGGTGAGACTCAAATGGATTTCATAATTTTTTTTTTTTTTTAAATATTTGCAAAATGATACAAAATCAAGAACCAAAGTGGTTGTACCATTTTGTAGCATGAATTCGAATTCACCACACTCTTCTATGATCATCAAAGGAACACAAATTTGTATACAAGACCACAATACAAATGAAATACTGACAAAAACAAAATCACAAAGGATTTCAGTATTCAAAACTATATCGTCTATCGGAACAACCAATACATGATTTGTTCTAAAGTTAACCCTAGCTATCCCAAATGTGTAATACAAGACAAATGATATACACACACACACAAAAGATTTGAAGGAAGTAGAAAGCTAACCTTTTGTCTTTCAACTGATTTCTACTGATTTCTACAGTCGAGCATTTTACACTTGTCTTCACTTTAAAAAACAACACATGATCCTTCCATAGCCAATAATCCAAACAACATCATGAAGCATCCCACCGAGACCCAAAGGCTCAAACGCTCACCTGTAACAAGTGACGACCAAGAAAAGGTTATTAACAATTGGAGGATATAATATGAAATTTAGTGACTTTGTTATGTGCAGTCATGTATATGCTTAAATAGGAGATCACCAAGGTTTTCGAGGATTAGAAACCAATGCTTAGTAGCATCCATAGGTTAAGAGTAAGTTCAATTATTAGTATTTGCATTGATAACTAGCAAGTTTTTGCTCCTAGAAAGCATACCACTAGTCTCTATTAGAACATATACAAAGAAGGAATGCACGACTATTGCATAAACAATTATAACCAGTCCTGCAACAAGAGTTACCTGATGCAATATGTAACAAGTTCTGGAGATACTGCTTCCAGGCAGCATCATCATTTCTCTTACTAGCAGGCGGCATTTCAAGCTTGTATCGAGACTCAAAATCAATCCGCACTTAGATAAATCATTCAAACTCTTTGATACCCTTTTCTCTAATCCGGATTCTAAGAAAACAAAGACCTAGAACCCTAACATAATAAGGAAGCAAAAATTGACTCTCTTTGATTGTAAAGTCCAAGATGAAGCAAAACCCAAAACCAAAAACGATTTTAGCCCATACAAAATTTTCATCGAATTCGTTCTAAACCCTACTCCAACATAATTTCATAGACGAACAAACAAATCGATATAAGGATCTTCATAGTGAAATTCACCTCGAAATCGAACTTTGGAAGAGGAGGCAAACCCTTGAGAAAATCAGCCGGCTTCTTAGAGCTCCGACGCATCTCTTCCTTCACCAAACAGTCGACCTCAGACTTAATCAATGGACTACTGAGGAACAAGAGACAGAGGAGACGAGATTCACTGACGACATTCGCTTCCGACAATGACCAAGGCAGAGAAGAAAAATCGCCATTGTCGCCAGGAGAAGGGAGAAAGAAGCGAGATCGACAACTGATTTTTTTTTTCTTCCCTTTTCCGCTATGAAAAACCGCTGACCAATAATGAGTGGACACGTGGCACCGTTGAGACGGTATCAAGAGTCTCAGTACACTGAGACATATCACACCAAATAAATTAGTTTTGAATTATTTTAATTATGTTTTTGCCTTGTGATACTCATCAAATATCACCACTGAACATGGTCTAAGGAGAGTATCAATCGACACCTCACCCAGACGAGTCCAAAATCGCGAATTCTTCGGTTCAAGCAAAGGAAACCATCCCCAAGCCTCAAGTCCCTTTCTCCAGAGCTAAAAGGTCCAAGCAAGAGGTCGAAGAGGCCATTTTCAAGAAGATGATTGATAAGATCATGGTTGAGATACCTCTTGTTGATGCAGTTAAGCTATCACCTGCTCTAAAATGATACGTGAAGCGAATGGTTGCGAATGGAGTTAGTCCTGAGGAAGGAGCACTTCTTACTCGAGATATCAGGGCGATTCTCTTGAACATAGCTTCAATTCCTAAGAAGAAGAAGAAGGAAGTGGTAGTCTCAGAGGAAGTTAGCGCGATTATTCAGAGCAGAATCCGAGTCAAGCTACCCGATCCAGGAAACTCCGTGCTCAATTGCTCTATAACAACAGGGAAGTTTCCTCATTCTCTTTGTAATTTAAGATCCGGTATTAACTTGATGCCATTATCAGTTGCATAAAGACTTGGGATGACTAATTTCGTGGATATCTCTTGTCCTAGCCGATCGATCCAAGAGACTCCCAAAAGGAGTTCTAGTGGATGTGCCAATCATGATTCAAGACTGCATAATTCCTACAGATTTTGTGGTTTTTGAGTATGACGATGAACCTGAAGACCCTCTGATACTGGGAAGATCCTTCTTAGCTACTGCTGGTGCTCAAATAGATGTGAGGAAAGGGAAGATTATGCTTGATCTGGGAGATATTGTCATGGATTTAACACAAGAAGAAAATCAACCATCGATGGTCAAACTTTTTATGTGGAAATTCAAGAGGATGAAGACTCAATCAAGAAGCTCGATTCTAGTCCTTTATCTGTTGCTGAACAGATGATTCCACATCTCCCATCCCACGACCCTCCCAAAGAGCAAAGGTAGGCGCTTCCTGCACTCTATTCTAAACCTCCTGATTTCATTCATAAGGATTTAAAATGTAAAAAGGCCATTACGCGCTCATACAAGCAACGAGTTTCTAGTAGAATGCTTGGTTTTTCTACTAATCTTGCAGGAATTAAAGAGCGTAAAGAAGGGAATCACGTCAAAGAGAAGCTCAAAAGGACTTCCAAACCATTCGCGAAGATGCGAATTAGCGTACCTCAACAGTTCAAAGACAAAGGCGAAGTAGTCATTAATGAGATGGTGCAGAAAACGAAGAAAATTATTCCTGGAATTTTTCCATGGAAAAGTGCAGATCCAGCAAACATCTAAGTTCCTCAACACAGTCAAGCTAAAAGACTGAAAACAAGTGCTTAGTGGAAGGCAATCCACTGGTACGTATTTTATTTTCGTTTTATTTTGTTTACTAGTTTTTGGTTTTAGTTTAAGTGTTTCAGATGCTTCTTTTAAAAAAAAAAAATCGTGAAGGAACAGTGGATCGATCATCTGATCGATTGGATCAAAATCAGGGGTGTCGATCGACACCCTTGCCAGTGTCGATCGACACCCCCTATTAGATAACAATTTCCTTCATTTTTTTTATTCCTTTCATTTTGTTCTCATTTATTTCACTAATCTCAGGCTTAATAACACTGGGGACAGTGTCGTTTAAGTCTGGGGGAGGTAGTTGCTAATTATGTGTTTTATTTTGAGTTTTATGAGTCAGTTTTTCATAATTTCGAGTCAAAACTCCCTTTCTACTTACTTTGAATAACACTCAAGGAACATTACAATACAAGTTGGTTGGTTTTTCTAAGGTGGATAACTGGAAGTGGATCGGTTTAACAGTGCGAGTTCAGATTTCTATAGAACGCCAGAAAAGATATTGCAGACCCCGCCCTTAATCAACTCTAATTTCTCGTCTTGGGCGTTGGAAATCTCAAGACTTGATTCAGCTTTCAAACATTTAAAATCGAGGACAGACCGCTCTGAAACTTCTTCCTGATGATGATACAACTGTCAAAGATCAAAAAACAAAAAAAGCCTCATGACCCTGTCTCCACAAGAAACAACAATAATCAGCGCTGATCTTGAGAAGTCATAGAGATGCCAAGGAAATAAAAAAAAGTCTATAGAAAAGTGCCAAGTCCGAAAATCAGAAAAATCGTGAAGAAAAAATTCAAAAATGGATTGCATCTCTATGATATCCTTAATTGGATAAACAGTTACGAAGGGAAGAGAGAGAGTGAAACGCAAGAAAGTATTAAAGGAAGTGAAAGAATCTAGAAGTTCCACCGATCGATATTCCCTCGATGAGACCGCACCTAAATAACTAAAGGGGTTTGCAGCTGAAAGTCTGAGTTTCTCTAAGGGGTTTGGATTTAATCTGGAGAATTGCTAAGCTTCTAGGGACCAATGGAAGTATCACCGGATTGACTTAGCAAGTATGTGGATCCAGAAGGAGTGATCACAATTGTTTTGCTTAGGGACAAGCAAAAAGCTAAGTATGGGGGAGTTGATATATCATGGGTTTTACCCGTTTTAGACCATGATATAGTCTATTATATAGAGTCTTTGTGGTGTTTTCCATATGTTTTAGAGTCTTTGCAGGTTTCTAGACGTTTGGAGCGTAAAAGATGTTTACTGGAAGTTTTGGAGCATTGAGGAAAGAAGAGTCGAAGATCGAAGTGAAGAATCGATTTCAGGAGTTGGTGTCGATCGACACCACTACCAGTGTCGATCGACACCCTGTTCAGACGAGCCAAATTCCCAAATTTAAAGATTTCTAATTTTGCCGAGAAGTTCCAGATGTTTACTTTTATGCTTTATGACGGTTTAAGACCTCTATAAATACGTTTTTACAGCCATTGTTTAGGTTTATGCTTTAATTTACTTAGTTTAAGAGATATCTATCAATAAAATATAATGGTTTCTTCTTTGATTATGTATGAGTAGTTATCTTGTTAGGTTTAGGGATTTTCAAAGGTGTTTGATGAATTGTTAGATCTGATTTAATTATTAGGATAATATCATTAGAAGTTCTTGACTTGTGTTTATTGCTCATTTTAGCCACGCGAACTGAAATATGAACTTAGGTTAATTAATAGAAACGACAGTTTTATTAATTGCTTGATCTAGTTTTTGATGAGCAAAATTCATTTTCGCAAAGAAATTTGGTTTAGGGTTTCCGTAACGACAGTTGGTTTTCTAGGATTTAGACATAGATAATCTCTGCAGCGAAAGTTGATCCTTCAGAATATTGATTAAAAAAAAAGCACCTTTTGGGATTATCCTAATATATAGAACCTTTTTCTAATTTTAGACACTCAAAGTTCCTAAAATTTAATATATTTAATTCTAAAAAGTTTTTAGACACTCATGCGAGTGTCACCAATGCGGATGGCCTAACATGAGAAATTGTCTGATAATAATACATTGTCAATGGCGGATGATATTTTTTAACGGGGGTCAAAACAAATACACAAAAATATATCATACAAAATGTAAATTAAAAAAAAAAACTAAAATGTATATAGCATTCACTTAAAGTTTATAACTTTTTTATTATTCACTTGTTTCATTTATTACCTCAAATAATTTCTTGTGTTTACAATGTCGATGATAATTAATACTTTAGGATTTTGTTTTGTCTCGCTATTTAAAGAAATTTATATAGCAAGAAATTATAATACTGTTGCTTTGTAGAAATGTAAAGTAGGTGGATTTTCATTGACTAAAAATAAAAAAAAGTATAGTAGGTGAATTTTCTTAAGTAAACCTACGTGAAATGTGAAAAGTTACATTAACTTGGGTTTTGTTGTAAATAATTACTATAAGAGACTAAGTGTTTATGATGTTGTAAATTAGGAAACTTGGGAAACAAGGAAGTGGAGAGGTGAGGGTTTATTATTGTTACTTGTATCTTCTTATTGCTTCTCCACATTACATATATATAGTAGTGAAAATTACACAAAATGATGATACATGGATTACACTTAACTATGTTAACAAATTGACTAGTGGCAAATATGTGTTTATTTTAGAACTAACCATGTGTCAATCAATAGTCCATGCTTAGTGTCTAATTGATGAATAATCACCAAATTTTTAACACTCCCCCTTTAGTATTCATCATTCGTGATGCGTCTGGTTTTAGACTGCCTCGTTAAAAACCTTATCATGGTAAAACCCAGTGGGATAAAAACCATGATAAAGGAAAAAGAGTGCAGTCTCTCTCTGGAAATGATGGGGCTAGTCTTCATTTCATAAGTCTCGTAGATGACACATTCCGATACTTTGAACATGCTTCATGAATACCGTTGTCGGAAGCGCCTTTGTAAATAGGTCTGCTGCGTTGTCAGTTGAACAAATGTACTGCACATCGATCTCCTTGTTCTTCTCAAGTTCTTCAGTATAAGAGAAAAATCTTGTAGGAATATGCTTCGTTCTATCGCTCTTGATATATCCTTCTTTTATTTGAGCAACACAAGCAGCATTATCTTCATGAATAATTGTTGGTTCTTTGCTGGTATCGATTCCACTTTCACTTTGTATGTGTTGGATCATTGATCGGAAGCACACACATTCACTACAAGAAAACAGGTCATTTGCCACTCCCAGAAGCGTCACAAATTCGTCACTAATGACCCATTTGCGACTACTTTGTGACGCCAACTCGGCGTCGCAAATCCGTCGCAAAATTAGCGACGCTTGTGTGACAACAGTATTTCAGTCGCTAATTTGTGACTAATATGAGGCTTCTCGAAGGCGTGGCAAATAAGCGACTGAATTGTGACACCATATATTAGTCGTAATTTTGTGACGAATCAGTGTCGGTTCATGTAGTCGTTAGTTAGCGACGAATACTGTAGTCGTTAATTTGTGACTGATAAGCGACGCCTTTGTAATAGGTTTAATTCATCTGTAGTCACAAAGTAGTCGTAAATTTGCCTCTGATTTGCGACGCTTGTTTTTGAAATGTTTGTTTTATTAGTCACTTATCAGTCTCATTTCAGTGTCAATTTAGCTACTAAATTATGATTCTTATTTAGTTATGAATGCTCAAATGCAAAGAAGAAGCTATCAAATATGAAACAAAAACCATATTATACATAATCAAGCATTTCAAGTTCCAAATGCTTGCAAAAGGTTTAAAGTACCAAAAGACAAAATACTACAACTCATAAATTGTGTGTTAAAAAAATAGTGATAAGAGTGAAAGGAGTCATGAATGGTGTTATGTAGCTTCTTCCGCAACAACTCTCCTTCACAAAGTTGATGCTCTGTGTCTGCAAGGCGGTCTTGCAATTCACGGATACTTTGTTTCGTTCCTCAAATTTTGTCATAGTATGAGACATATATGCATCTACCATCTGTTGAAAGCAAACAAAAAAAAATGTTAATGAAAGCAAAATCAATTGAGTTGAACAGATCAATTCACAACATTACTTTTAGCTTTTTTTCTAGCAAAGGCATTCAAGAATCATGTCTGTCGTAAGTGAGGGATATTTATTCGGCTCAACACATTAAGTAAAACGTTTTGTTTTCAGAAACCAATATTCAGTACACTACCTCTTAGAACATGAGAAGGTAAGTGGTGAATACCTTACATTAGAAATGTCAAAAAGCTCCATGAATCTCTGATCTGAGATTCTATCTTTTGAAGCTGCAAATCTTTGGTACTCGTTGAAGATGGACGACAAGCACCATCTATGTATCTTCCTCACACAGCCCACAAGACATCCTGTCTGATGCTGCAACCGAAGAAGAAGATATTAGCATTCTTTCAATTAGAAAGAAAAGACCTTGACTCGGGTTTTTGTAGAGGAAGAGATATTTCAATTTACCTTCTCACTTTTGCAATGAATCAAGACAGGATGATTCTCGTATCATTGCTTAACATGAACCAAGGTAAAACTTACTACCTGTGCTGATTCGGAATTATTTGGTGTTGAGCCAAACAATGAAAGCTCTTCATTTCCAATTGTATCTTGAAAAGCATCAGAAGATAACCACAAACGTTTTGCTTGATGATCCTCACCTTCAATGTCTTCATCCTGCATAAAATTAGGCAAGAAAATTTTCATTGAAGATTTTCTTGACAATATCATAATATCATAATACAATCCTTCTGCCCAACCACCAGTGAATATCACACCATTGACTAATCCAAGCTTATGCAATTCCAAAACTTAACTTATTGAGAAACAATTCAATCAAAAACCTAATTAATTTGCTAATTCATTTATCAATCCCAGAACCAGCTTAAGATAAACTAGATTAACCTGAAATAGCAATTCTTCAGGTTCGCTATAGATGAGAGGAATCACACGAGCTCCACCAGCTTCAGCGAATTTCACATGCGAAGCAGCGATATACGTCGAGCTCGTATCATTGCTTAACCGACCCGTTGCAACATCGCTGGGATGGCTCCGAATTCCGATGACCGGCCTTTAGTTCAGATTCGGATCCGCCAAAATCAGTAGAGCAAACGGAAATAGCAACGAAAATCGATTAGAGTTAAGAACCCTAACCTGGAGATTGTGAAGCTTCACGTATTCCCAGACTTTCTTCACGGCGGTGGCACGAGAGAGCTCTGTTTCGCCGGAGAAGCTAGCGAGAGCCTGAGAGACGCGAACGAGCTTCATGATTCCTTTCCCTTCTCTACCGGTTCGGGCGATTCCAAATCGTCTTTTCTCGGAGACGAAGAGATTGAAAAAGATAAACATGAAAATCAAATCAAATCCTTCTCATTTCTTAAAAACCCTAATAGATTTATTGCAGAGAGAAGGTGAATGATGATGTTTTGCTTTATTTTTTTTCCATTGTCGGCTGAGAAACGAAAAGTAGAGATTTGAGAGATTGGATGTGGTAAACGGACAAGATTAGCTCTCTCAGATTTGAACGGCCAAGATTAACTCTCCACAATTGCCATGTCATCGATCCTAGTGATCACTAAAGTATTTACTAATTTTGTTTAAGTTATTTTGTCTAGGCGTCGCTAATCCGTCGCAAGTCAGTGGCTAAATTATGACTAATTTGTGATATTTTGAAGGTAGTCACAAACCAAATCTTTAAACCCTAAAGAATTTAACCCCAACTTATGGTCCTCTTACTTTCCCCTAGACCCTATACCCTAAATATATGGATATATCCAGTAGATTAGGTTTAACAAAGGTAATTTACATAAAACATCAAATTTCACAACTAGAAGATGAAAGTTATATAAGTTTATAACTTAGTAACACTTATAAATGTAATGATAGCTTCAAACTTTAATTTGATTTTTTTGCTACTAACACATATTTTTGGTTTGCCATTGAGTTTAGAACCATCTATATACAAACATGAATCATATATAGCTTGTTTAGTACCATTTTTTAAAGTTTAAAAATGTTATGTAGTAGCAAAAACGTCACAAATCAGTCACAAATGTAAAACGGCATCGGAAAGCCGTGGCAAATCAGTCGTAAATTAGTGACTATTTTGTGACACATTTTAAGGGTTTTGGAATCATTACCCTAAACCCTTTAGTGTCATATTTGAGTCACAATACAGTGGTAAATTAGTGACTATTTTGTGACACATTTTAAGGGTTTCGAAATCATTAACCTTAACCCTATAGTGTCACAATTCAGTCACAAAAGAAAATCCTATAGAGTCACAAATCCGTCGCAAATATGTGGTAAAGTAATAGGTAAGTTGTGACGAATTTGTGACGTCTCGATAGGGTATTGGAAATCGAAACCCCAAACGCTATAGAGTCACAAATCAGTCGCAAATCCATGGCGTCGCCAATCTGTAATAAATGTGTCACAAATTTGTGGCGACAATTTTCGTCCTTACCGAGTCGCTAATTAGTGACTGATATGTGACTAGACCAAAACCTTCGCAAAAGTGTCGCAAAGTAGTCACAAATTTGCGACACCCTTACGACCAGATACCTCTGTCGCAAATTTGTGACTACTTTGCGACTGATATTTCTGACGTCGCAAAGTAGTCTCAAGTTAGTCGCAAATATTAGTGATTGATTTTGCAGTCACAAACCGCAGTCACTTATGGATTGTTTTCTTGTAGTGATTCTCTACTCGCCTCATGAAGTGCAATAATTTTCGCATAATTTGAAGAAGTGGCGACCAAATTCTGTTTTTGCGAACGCCACGAGATAGCAGTTCCTCCCATTGTCAAAACATTACCAGTTTGCGATTGAGCTTTATGCGGATTAGATAAATAACCAGCATCTGCAAAACCAACTAGACTACGACTCGAGTTACTTGCATAATATAATCTCAAATCAACTGTACCTTGCAGATAATGGAAGATATGCTTTATTTCCTCTCCAATGTCTGCGTGTAAGAGCTGAACTATACCTTGCAAGTAAGTTAGTAGCAAAAGCTATATCTGGTATAGTACAATTTGCGAGATACATTAAAGCACCTATTGCGCTCATATAAGGTACTTCGGGACCTAATATTTCTTCCTTATCCTCACAAGGTCTGAATGGATCACTTTCTCAACGTCTTTTGGACATTTCTCTGTATCAGATTCCTCTAGATAATTTTTATTCATGTCCTCTAGACATATCCCATTATTACATTCATCTTGAATCTTTTTACTTTGCTCAACCAAATTTCTTTTCTTGCGGGGATTCTTATCTTTTGAGCCCATTGGCCTCCCTCGCTTTAATTGAACACTTGGTTCATTCTCTTTGCTTCCATCCATATATTCTTCAGGAATATCAACTCTTGATGGAGCATTCGCAGCTGGTATATAAGATTTCGTTACTCTTCTTGTATCTGTGAATGCATCTGGTAACTCGTTTGCCATATTATGTAGGTGAACAACCTTTTGAACTTCCAACTCGCGTTGTTTTGTTGGGGGATCAAGATAAACCAAAGATGGAGTACACCATGTAACATCTTTAGGTATTTGATTAACTACTCCCCCTAATGCAGGGAATTCTTCCTCATTAAAATGGCAATCGGCAAAACGTACCGTAAACATATCACCAGTTACCGGTTCAAGATATTTTATTATACTTGGTGATGTATACCCGACATATATCCCCAATCTCCGTTGCAGCCCCATTTTTGTTCTTTGCGGTGGCGCTATCGGTACATAGACTGCACACCCAAAAACTCGAAGATGGGATATATTTGGTTCTTGGCCCGATGCCAACTGTAATGGAGAATATTTATTATATGCACTTGGCCTTACCTGGACCAATGCTGCCGCATGCAATATAGCATGTCCTCAAATAGAATTTGGGAGCTTCGTTCTCAATATCAATGGCCTTGCGATTAATTGTAGCCGTTTTATCAATGGCCTTAATTTAAACTTCTGCAAAAAAATTTGGGATATCCACATCTTTGATTTAAATTTTTTGAACAAAATATCCTTAAAATCCAAAACCGGCCGGGCCGGTTATTGGTTTTCTGTTCGGGTCACCGGTTTTCTGCTGTTTTCTGGGTTTATCCGGTTTAGTTATATGCCGTATTTTTAATAAAATCCAAACCGGATACAGTGCCAGATCCTGGTTTAACCGGTCGAACCGGTCCGGTCCGGGTATTAAAACATTGCTCTTATCCAAACACTCTTCATAAGACAATTCCTATAACCAAACACAATAATTTATAGTTAGTTTGCATAATTAAATTTGAACAAATTAATTTTAAAATATATAAAATCTTCACTTTTGGAATCATAAATCACGATTTTAATTTTCATATAATTGAAAATAAATTAATGAAGGAATGCATTGTTTTCACTTTGGAACCTTCAATAAAAAAGGTATATTCCCATGTTTACAAACCTACGATGCTTATATATATAAAAATATATTGTGTTGAGTCATAACCTGTATTTTTGTATATTATAAGATGAAATTAATACATTTATTATATATATTGACTAAGAAATTAAAATCGTTATTTTTGAAGATTATGAGATTGTATACATTGACCAAAAAATTATATACCACTATTATCAATTATTTTACGGGTGGGATACATTTCTATTCAAAATAATGACAAAATTTCAAAATATAAAGCAGATTTCAGATTCCGTATAACAATTTTTCAAAAGTGGTATTTGATTTTTTTAATTTCTAACTATATTGATTTACTCGTTAATCATATTATCCCTCGTATAACGCAAGTAACTTTCTAGTTTAACTTATTTTTCTATTGGGTTTGGGTAATGGGAATCAAAGGTTAAATTTGATTGTGGTCATAATCATTAATATTGAAGGTATATAATAGGTTTTCTCAAATTAATAGGGGTCACATGCTAGATAGTTTCACTGAGATAGTTTCTGTCTCGGAGTTTTCAAAACCCTCTAACTTGCAAGACTCTTTGAACACTAAGACAGAGACTTCTCCAAGATCGAGAACTATTGCCTCCTATATTTCTCAAATGGTGCTTTCATTTAACTATAATGATTTATTACAACGAGGTCACATGATAACATTATCCTTTGAATTCAATTTATTAAACCAAACATATCTTAGAAACTGTGACTTTGAGTCCATGTTTCATGTGAAGGACTATCGAAGAAGCTGGCTCAATCTTGTGCCCTACGACGACTTTGATGTCATAGTTTCGTATGATCTCAATAGCTATTGTCTTCATCTGCAAGAAAGACAAATTTTTCCCCAAACAATTTCTTGGACCAGAGTTAAACACAAAGAACTTGAAAGAAGGTTCATGTTTTAAGCCTCCATTTCTCTCAGAGATCCATCGCTCTGGTTTGAATTTAAACGCATCCTCTCCCCACACGGCTCTCATTCTCCCCAACGCATAAACAGAGAACAAAATCTTCCAATTTTCATCGACTTTGTGTCCACTTGGAAGCACATCTTGCTTCATTGGAGACTTTCGTTCGAAAGGGATTGGAGCATAGAGCCTTAATGATTCACACAATGCACCATGTAAATACACCATCTTGTTTAACATGTCTGGATCTAAACTCTTGCCGGATCTTGGTAGATTTGTGTTGATCTCTTGACGAATCTTGGTCACAGCTTGAGGGTTCTTGGAGAGAAGCCAGAAGAACCAAGTGAGAGTTGTGGCAATGGCATCTCGTCCGGCAAGCATGAAACTTTTGATGATGTCTTTGAGAAAGTTGTCGTCTTTTGGGTTCAAAATCTCATATTTAGAAGTATCAAGATTCATGTAGAAGCTTAATAAATCCTCATCACGAGCTTCTTCTCCGGTCTTGAATTGATGACGACTTTGCATCTCCTCTCTTTTTGCGGATATATACTTTGCACATGATTTGTCAAAAGTAGCATTAGCTTTTATCATCTTCTTCTCTTCTCCGAGTCCAATCCAATTTTGCAGCTTCCACAAGATCATAGGCTTAACATGTCTAACCACAACAACTTCTTCAGCATCATCCATAGCTTTCGCATACTCGTTCTCCGGCATTTCAATGGAAAGAGAATCAGAATCGTAACCCGTTACCAGAGTGAGGGTTACATCAAATGCTAACCTCTGGAACACATCTTGTAAATCAATAACCGTTTTCGCCTCTGCAAAATGATCAAGAACTGGCAGCAGACCGTTCTTGATTTTACTCGTGATGGTCTTTAATGAGAAGCTTTGAAACTCTTGATGGCTAAGCATGACCAGTGCGGATTTCCTCATTTCCTTCCAGAGTTTCGAGTCAGCAGTGAAGATTCCTTCTCCTAGAAAATCAAAGATCTCTTTGAACTCCGATCCCTTGTCATAATTGGAGAAGTTGGAACTAAAAACGTGTTGAATGTTTGCAGGATCTGCAGTGATCAACATGTTCATGCCGAAGAACCATGGGCCTTTGAATGCAAAAGTCAAGTTGGAGACCTCGAGAATCTCCGCAACGTAGGCATTAATCCTATGAAGCGCGAGGAGCACACCAGGAAGCATCCCAAGAAAAGGCCAGTTTCTAGGCGAAATTTGATGGGGTTTCTTGTGCATCAAGAAATGGAAGAAGATAGAGATAAGGAAAGCAATGGAGACTTCAAGTAAGCCTATGTAAGTCATTAGTAGAAAAGGTTTATTTTTTCTTGGATATTTCCAAAGATAGAGAGACAAGAAACTTGATTTGTTATTGGTATATTTATAGCTACTAGGAACCCTGTAAAGTTTAAAGATATTATGTATATTCCATTAAAAAATAAAACAAAAGGAAGCGATAATGTTTTCCTCTACATTGATACTTAAAGTCAAAACTTAACTCAAACATAATAATAGTAACATATATTAATTTCACATGTTAATAAGAGGAACAATGCAATTGTAGCAACTTTTTTTTACTTCTTAATCAATCAAATATATGCATACTTCTTTAACCCTACCAAATAGGTGGTAGTCTAGTGGTCTTAAGAGACAATACTAGTTTTACACACACACAAAAAAGAACGAATACTCAATGTCACTTCGTTTCACTTGGTCTTTCTGACATTATGAATGAAATTTAAAAAGAATATTAGAATTTACAAGTTTTAGTAATAATCGTGTAGAATCGTAAGTTGAGTATTGACACCATGACACTTGACCATTGTTATTGGTCGGAGTTTGGGTTGGTTTTTTTAAATGAACTGGAAAAACCAACTTTTTTTTTGACGGCATGAAGATTAATTATGAGATTTTCTGGGCACAATATAAAATAAAATTATAAATTACTTTTGGAAATTAAATTTATAATATCTTATTATAAAATTTACTTCTTAAGCGCATACAAACTATTTTTCCACTATGTGTATAGGGAGGCTAACCGTCTTGCTGACGGATTAGCGAACTATGCGTTTTCATTACCGTTAGGGTTACATTTGTTTGAGTCCGTCCCGGACGATGTTGTTTCTTTATTGTTAGAAGATGTTAGCGGGATTGCTACGTATAGACATGTTCGAATGTAGTTTTTAGTTATTCTTTTCAACCCAAAAAAAAACAAACCATTTTTCCACCAATTTAAAAATTTTTAAAGATAATTTAATGAACCTACTGTTACTCTTTTACTAATTAATTCCTATAGAATATAAATGAAAAATTTGTGGGTGTGTTCTAAAATTATGGAACCCATACAATTGCAGTAGGTGTAGAGAGGGCCACAATAAAATTATCCAGAGAGATTTAGTAGACTATAGTTAATGAGATATGCATGCATGCATGGCTCCTTAAAATTATACAGAGAGATTTAGTAGACTTTTAATAATGAGATGCATATGCATGCATCAAGCATGGCTCCATCTGGTCATGGTGTGGCTAAGAACTTCAGATCGGCTACACGTGACACGTCTATAGCATCGAACATGGGTGGACGGACCCACGGTACGGTATAGATAATTGGGTCACATGACCAGCGTTTAATGTCCGGTATAGATAATTGGGTCACCTGACGAGGGTTCAATGTCATATTACCTAGCTTATTCGGGTCGGGGTACAAAATCGGTTCCAATCGGACACAGGTTTTATCGGGTCTTCTAATTTTGTACCCATATAGGTACTTGTAAAATTTTGTTTCGGTTCAGGTTCGGATCTTAGCAAATACAGATTCGGGTCCAGGTTCCAAATTACTTAACCTGTAGATATCCAAAACATGAGTTTGTATGGCATGTTTAGTTAAGACTCACTGTTTGATTGTGTGTTTCCTTAATAATGTTTATAAGTTACAAATTTTGTTCATTTTGTTGCGGTAGATCAATTAACGAGTCGTGAATTTGACGATTAGCTTAAACCTATATGTTTTCTACCTAATTCAATTTCAGATCAACAATTGACACTAATGTTCTAATCATTCTTTTTATCCTCAAAAGTTTTTTTTGTTACATGTAGCAAAAGGACTATTGAACATGTGAACGAATTATAGGAAATATTTTAAGATATATACTATTAAAGTCGTCTGACTATCAACATTAATGATGCAAGTACAAATACATGAATTTTTAATTTGAGTATCCGTATATAACGTAGTACTAATATTTAAATGAACGGGGAAAGTGTCGAAAAAAGCGCCAACTTTCAAAAAGTGGACATTTAAAGCCTCAACTTTGAAATTGTCATTCTCAATGTTTTTGTTGACTTTCAATAAAAATAGGAAACTTTTGTTGACCCTGACGTTTAAGGCACGATGTTAAGTGTCTCTAATTAATCAGATTACAAGGTTATTGTATGTGACAAATCTCCGTTTAATCAAAACGGGATCGTTTTACTGTGTATAAAGCGACGTCGTTTAAGGCTAGAAGACTCATCAAAATCCCCAAATCGTGATTCATCCCCAATTCTCTCAAATCCGTAACCCTAGAATTAAAAAATCTCTCAAATCTCTACTCTCAATCTCATGTTCTCTTCTCGGAATCCCTTAATTTCTTCTCGAAATCTCTTCTCGAATCGTGATGCCGCTAAAAACCCGTGGTGGAAAAAAAGAGTTGTCCGAGTCGTCGTTCCAAGAGACTAATGGGGAAGGGTGCAAACAAAGAAGTTGGACCAACGAAGACTGGGGTTGTTCGTCCATCGAAACAAAAAGAAAGAAGATTACAGAGGCTGAAGATGTTGAAGAAGATCGTGAGGCACTGAGTGGAGATGATTGTGCGGTTGTTGGCGATGAAGATTGTGATGACGTTGGGTATGCAGGCCAGGGAAACGAGAACCATGAAGAAGTTTCGGCGAACATTGCAACTAATCCGGAAGAAAATTGCGACGAAGGTTTAGGTATAGAGGAACAAGTTTGTGAGAACTTTGAAGCTGAGTTTGGAGTAGATGCAAGAGAAGAAGATACTGAAGACGAGAATGATGCAGAGACTGATGCAAATAGTGGAGTGAAATCTGGGATGATGAGAGAATTCTTGAACATCGGTCAAACAGTGATGACGGATGTGATGAGGAATGTGATCCTGAAACAGAAGCTGAATATAGTGAAGATTTTCTAAGATTGGGGAAAACATTCAATTTCCCAGAAAATTTCAAGATTGATGCGCTAAGGTATTCTCTGAAAACTAAGTACGACATAAAGCGTTATAGGTCTAGAAGTCTAAAGGTTGGTGCAAAGTGCTCATATTGTGATGGAAAATGTTCATGGAGATGTTACTGCTCGTACGATAGGAAGAAACCAAAGATGCAAATAAAGATTTATGATGATAAGCACATGTGTGTTAGGTCAGGTTATACAAAGTTGTTGAAGATAAGGACAATTGCTTGGTTATTTGCAGAAATGTTGAAAAAGAATCTAAAGATGACAAAAGTAGAGATGGCTGAGGAGGTAAAGAGAAAGTACAACCTCACGGTTACTTGAAGATAAATGTAAAAAGGCGAAGATAAAGGAGATGAGGGATGCGAGAGCTATTCATCGTGATCATTTTGTATGATGTTGGGGTCGGTTCTCACCCGCTCAACGTTAACATCCAAAGCCAAAGTGACTAAAGAAATGGCTCTCCGAATTTATAACAAACGTGGCGAGACAGCTCCTGGGTCTTCACGCGAAGCAAGTCTAGTGATCACGGAAGCTGTCTGGACAAGGCGAAGGGTCGTTCAAGACTTGACAAATGGAGGCGTGTTCGGCCTCACGGAGCCGACCGCGGCCTCGCCAGAGGCAAGCGACCACGGGCTCGCTCCACTCAAGCTTGCGACCGTGCGATCGGCGCCCAAGCCCGCGACCATAGGCTCGGTCGGGACTCGAGGTCGCGACCACACACTCACTCATCGCCGACCATGGGCTCGCCGAGCCTGGGCGACTATGGCCTCACCCAAAGGCCGATCACATCCTCTCCAGTCGCGTCTTAAGCCCAATAACGTAAGGAGAACCCAGTCCAGACACGAGGCCCACATAGCACAACCGACTCAAGCAATTCCGTGAAGACCTAGGAGATTTAGTCAGTTTAGGAAGCTATATATATGTCATTGTAAAAACCTTAAAGGGGATCCGCAATTTTTCACATACACAAGCTTTGTACTCAACTTGACACAGCAATAAGAACAACTCTTCCTCAATCTCTTGTGATCCCTAGTTAACATAGAAATCTCTAAATTCTCCTCACGAACTCTTACAAATTTAGTTGTGTTGGTTTCGACCCCCACAATTTTACGCCGACTAAGGGGAGCAGAGAGTTTCTAACACACGAAAGCTAGGGTTACGCAACACCGTGAAGATGTCCAGCAACAGCAGAAGCATCGAAGGATCCTCGTCTCACATAAACGACAAGAAGAGAGACGACTCCGTGGAGAACATCGCGCCTCATGCCGCTAACAACCCCACGGATCTCACGGAGATCAAGCAGATGCTCAACACTCTCATGAAGAAAGCTGAGGATCAGGAAAAGAACCTGGAAGCCACGACGAACGAGCTGCAAGCACTACAGAGAAGGAAGCGCAAGAGGTCTCGCATCCGTCCAACACGTCTCAGCTTTGCGACCCCTCGGACCAGTCAAAGGAACCAAAACGAGGAGCTGTCACCTCGGACCAATCGCACAGCTCCAAAGGACTTGCCTCCACCACCGCCTCGTCGGGAAACCGATCCTACTCCCGAGCGCGTGATAGAAGAGTCAGACGAGGATCTACCCCCTCGAAGACGTCCCCGAGTCAACACAGAGGTCGACCACAATACGGTCGCTGAAGAAGGCGATGTGATCATAGCAGAGCTGTACCGGAGAGAGAGAGAGCGCAGGGCACCGCAGGGCTCCCGAGACGAAAGAGTCACAGCACTGAAAGCCCAGCTGGATCAAGTCGTCTTCGATCTGCGGACCACCAAGATTCAGATGTATCGCAGTTCGGGAAGGGCTCCTGGGGTTGCCTACGTGTTGGAGAAGGCACGTAACACCCCTTTCGCCGAAAACATCTCAGGGGCTAGAATCTCTGATCCGGGACGAATCAAACTCCCAAGCTACGAAGGGACCTCCGACCCTGCCGATCATCTAATGGAATTCGAAGTAGCACTAGGAAGAGCAAACTTCAGAGAAGCCGAGAGAGACGTCGGCTACTGCAAGCTATTCGTGGAGAGTCTCAAGGGACCTGCACTCCAGTGGTTCTACAAGTTGGAGAAAAACTCCATTCATAATTTCCACCAGCTATCTGAGATGTTGTGCAGCACTACAACATCTTCGCCGAGTGAAAGATCTACGACGCAGAGCTGTGGACTAACAAGCAAGGAGAGAACGAGAGTTTGCGGTCTTTAATTACCAGATTCAAGCTCACCTTATCAAAGGTAGACGGAATAAGCAACACAGCAACATTGGAGGCCTTAAGAGGAGCGGTTAAATGTCCATCTCTGTTTTGGCAAGAGCTTACTATCAACCCTCTAACGATGATTCAAGACGCTCTTCACCGTGTAGCTGACTTCGCCCGAAGCGAAGAGGAGCTTCGTGCCAAAAGGGGTGGGAAAACCAAGCAGATGAGCGAACCCTCTTTGGTTCCAACCCCAGCTGCAGCAAAGAAAGGCTATCCTGCCTTCGTCCAATACGAAGGAGGAGCAGGTGGAGCTCATAAATACCAAATAGACTCACCTGGATATGGTAGAGGTCGCGGCCGCGGCGGAGGGAGCCTCACATGGGTTAGAAACCCGAATGAGTACGACAAAAAGTTGTATTGTGAATTCCACAAGGCGACTGGGCATTCAACTGCGAGGTGCCGTGAGTTGGTACGGCAGCTGGCCGCTAGACTGGCTGAGGGCACAAGTTGTGCAACCGCACAAGTTGCGCAACCGCGAAGGGAACGAAGGCTCCGACCCGGAAACACACAAGGAGAATAAAAACGTCTTAATCTCGCAAGGGCTGCAGAAGAAGGCAAGAGCTAATTCCAGTCAGGCGACGGACCTGACCATCCTCTTGTGAGCAACACCAGTGCCCCACCGCACCTCTCCCCACTTGCCGGGTCACTATTTCTAGTCTTCTCCACCAAATGAACTATGAGGCGACTTGATCCCTGCAAAGGGTACGTAGGGAGCCTATCTTCGGATGGGTTGAGTTGCCCCCCTCCGTCACAAAGGGGGGGGATTACATTTCACAACAGTCTCATTCCGAACGAGCTCACATGATCTCCTCCGGTGGGGGAGTGAGTGTTTTCACCAGTCTCTAGTCGACTTCGGTACCGTCTTTCGTCAAAAAGGGGGGGGGGAGTGGGGTACCCATACGCACTCCTTGACACCGTCACTTCTAAAAAAAAAACACTCGCCACAGCACTCATCATGAGAACAGCTTGTCCTTTATGGACTAGTCAAAAGCTTTAATCGAGTAGAGTTGTTCTACATTTATTGCTGCTGGCCACATCAATAGTGTAGAAATACGAATACAACGACATCCACAATGGATACAGCGCGCTATATAAGTACTAGTGTTCAGTATTGGGTCATGCCAACTGATCACCAGTGTTCAGTATTGGGTCATGCCAACTGATCACTCAGAAACCCAACAAACGTCGTTGGTAAAATGCAGCTGCTAATGACCTTCGTTCGAATTATACCCTGAACGTGTCATTCAGAAACCCAGGATACACGCTGGTCAAATCTAAGGTGAACTTGTTCTCAGATAGACATGTCTCGAGAACGGCACCATTCCACAAAGTCCAACAGCAACGTTGGCAGATAGAGAGCGTAAACGCATTCGCATTCTCTCTACTTAACAAAGCTTCATGCATGAGTAGACAAAGCCCAATTCGGGAGGCCCAACGTCAATGTTGGCAAACACATGACAGAAACGCATAAACAGCTCAAAGAATTCCTAAGTATAGGAACAACATCAACAACATCTAAAGCAAGTGCCTGAAACTGAAACCATCGAAGTTCATCATGAACAAAAGCTACAAAGTTATCTCACATTCTACACAATGCAATGATCCAAAATACTAGCAAGAATACAGACTGTCCAATGCTACAATCGAAAATCACCGAATCCAACAAGAGTTTTCAGAAACAAGAAACTACAAATAAACTAAGTCATAAGCAAAGGAGAATGATCACTCATCAGTCACTCATCCTCATCAGCTACGTCAGCATCCTCTGCGATCTCTAAGGCTTGCCTCACGCTAGAGACAAGCTCATCAAACACGTCACGAGCATCATATATTGGGATTTTCCTCTCAACCAAAAGCCCTGCTACGGTGTCCAAAGTCGGGCCATCAGGCTCACGAAGACGCTCGATGAGCTCCAGGCTCGCATCAATCTCAGCAAGGTCTAGCATGTTGTCCTTCGCTGTCCCCTCAATCTTGGCAAGCAACCTGGCAGCCTGCCCAATTCGGCAAGCAAAGTCACGAGTCGCCTCCTCCTTGGCCTTAGAAATGGCCTCCTCAATCTCAGAGTCTCTAAGATTCTCAGCCTCTACTAGCTTGCTCCTAAGCGAAGCGATCTCCTCCTTGTCCTTCGCATGCCTCGAAGACGCCTTCGACAGCTTCCCGCTCAAATCATCTGACCTTTTCTTCGCAGAGGCGACATCATCCTCAAGAACTTGGATCTTCTCAGCAAGCTCAGCATTGGCCCTCCTGGCCTCGCTAAGCTCATGGTCACGAGAGCGAAAGTCCTCCTCAAAACGGAAGGCCATATGATCCAGCTGAGTGGAGAGCTACATACACGAAGGAAAACCAAAGAAACGTTATCAAGACCAAGACAAAGTAAAGTAACAACAGCGAATGCAAGGAAAAAGAGAGAGATCAAACCTCAACAACTGTGGCCTTCGCTAGTGCGAAAGACCGTCCGCCAGAGCCGGGAGTCGGGGAGCGCGATGCTGCAACGCCATCACTAGTCGGGGTCGCTAACGAACGTCGGAGAGGAGCCCACCTTCTGTCGCTTCGGAGGCGCCCCGTCAGGAGTACCTCCCGCCTTGCCCTCCGACCCTAAGGGCTCTCTTCCGCGACTGCTCACGCCGCCTAGCATCTCATCAGGGGTGAGATCAGAAACCCAAAAACGTTGAGACTGGTGCAGCAGGAGTCTTAGGCGCTGTGGTCGTCAGAGCACTCGTCTGCGAGCTTGCCCTCGCTGAGACTGCGGTGCTCGTCGACACTGCCTTCTCCCACTCTGCTCGCTGGTAGGCCGAGACTCTCGGAGCACCCCGTCCAAGAACCTTCCCTGGGAAGATCCTGGTGGAAAGCGCCTTCTGGATCCTCTGACGGGTGAACGACTTCACCCAAGTCACCATCCCCAGACGCGAGAGCGCTGTGGATGGCCACTGCATCACTCCGGCTGACTGTCTGGAGTGATGGCCTCACTG
>OY755211.1:21478083-21614570 GCA_963576765.1 Draba incana | reverse complement strand
CATCACTAGTCGGGTCGCTAACGAACGTCGGAGAGGAGCCCACCTTCTGTCGCTTCGGAGGCGCCCCGTCAGGAGTACCTCCCGCCTTGCCCTCCGACCTAAGGGCTCTCTTCCGCGACTGCTCACGCCGCCTAGCAATCTCATCAGGGGTGAGATCAGAAACCCAAAAACGTTGAGCTGGTGCAGCAGGAGTCTTAGGCGCTGTGGTCGTCAGAGCACTCGTCTGCGAGCTTGCCCTCGCTGAGACTGCGGTGCTCGTCGACACTGCCTTCTCCCACTCTGCTCGCTGGTAGGCCGAGACTCTCGGAGCACCCCGTCCAAGAACCTTCCCTGGGAAGATCCTGGTGGAAAGCGCCTTCTGGATCCTCTGACGGGTGAACGACTTCACCCAGTCACCATCCCCAGACGCGAGAGCGCTGTGGATGGCCACTGCATCACTCCGGCTGACTGTCTGGAGTGATGGCCTCACTGCAAAAACAAAGCAATATAAAAATCAGTACATAAGGCATGAACACTATACAAAAGAAAATTTTCCTAAGTATAGACTTACCTCTTTTCCCCCAACTCGTCCTGACAAGGGGGATGCAGTCTGCCTCAATGGTCCTCTCTGAGATCTTGACGAAGAAGAATCGACACTCAAAAAGATCGTCCTTGCTCGGGAACTCATCGATGAGCGCGCGACCCGAACCCGGAGAAACAAGATACCTAAGCTCATCTGCGCGGCCCTTAGGCCTGAACTCTAGGAGGCCGGTCAGCTGCTCGGTGCTAATCTCTGCGTTGCACTCCCTGCTAAGCACATAAATACCAATGACGTGCCTCAACCCTCTGGGGTTGATCTGAGCAAGGGAGATACCATTCGCATCTAAGAAGCGAAGGAGGAAGCCTGGCACCGGAAACCACAACAAGCAATGCTCGATGAAGTTCTTATACACGGTGAAGTACCCCGGGGGCGGAGCATCAGCTCGCTGTGTGCGATCCAGAACGACCAACACGATCTCATCTGAAATCTCGCACTTCTCACGGAGAAGCTGCAGTGACTCCTCGTCGCAGAGAGTGGATCCCGGAGGGTCCGGTCGCGCCTTCTTCTTCCTACCCACTACAGGTCGGTCAACCTCATCTCCATCCTCAGCATCAGAGGGAAGTGACCTAAAGGAAGAAGAAGAATCTGACAAAGCGGCGTCGGCTGCTCCATCCGGGAGCCCCGGATCCTCAACGTTAAGGGAGAAGGAGAGTCCAACTCCCCTATCACGGGCCATCGAATCATCATCACCGCTAGGTCTCCTCGCATCCTCAATATCCGCTAAGTCATCGAAAACACCATCATCGCTCTCATCGAACCCGCCAAAACTAACTCGCGGAACTTTGAGCTTATTGCGGAGACAAATCCCGGTGCTCGCATTATCAGGACATGCGACCACAGGGTCGGTTCGGCTTGATGATGCGATTCCAGGATCGGCCCGGCTGGATGCTTCGACCGTGGGATCGGTTTGGGTTGATGGTGCGACTACAAGCTCGGCACCACACAACGTTGCGATCACGGGGTCAACTCGATGAGGAGACGCGACCACACCGTTGGACCAACGAAGAGGTGCGACCATGCCCTCGGTTCCACGCGAGACCTTGGTCGCGGGATTGGTCTCGCGTATGGATGCGACCACGCCCTCGGTTTCGCATGAGAACTCGGTCGCGGGTTCGGTTTCGCGTACGGACGCGACCACGCTCTCGGTTCAACGAGAAAGCTTGACCGCAAGCTCGGTGTTGCGTGTTGACGCGACCGCGTGATCGACCCGATCGATCGGCACGACCATGGGCTCGGTTCTAAGCGTCGCTTCGCCGCGATCAACCGAATCAAGGTTTTGTGTTACCATAACCACAATCTACCTATACACAAGTCAACAAAATAGATCACGAGTCAACATCTTTCTTCTCCACCAAGAACACATCTCAAGAACACATCCATCCCTAGAACAAATTTCAAAGGAGGATCTCGACAATTCTATCCCATCAACAGTTGAAACTCGAAAGTCAATGGCAATCAAGGATTTAAGGATTCTCCTAAGCAATCAACAATTCAACATAACAAAGCTTGATTCTCCATGAAAGAGATCTAGATCTACAAGCTTGAATTTTCAATGAAGCTATGGGATTTGGAAGGACTTGTGCAAAGGGAAACAATGGAGGAACTTACCAAGTAAGAAGAGAAGTAACGAACTCACGGTCGGTAACAAGCGAGCACACGGTCGGTGTGATGGTGTGACGGCGGAAAGAAAGGAGGAGAAGAAGAGAAAAAAAAAAACTTTGCAGGAAAGAGAAAGGAAAGGAAGAAGGAGAAGGTAAAAAAAAAAAATCAAAACCTTATCCTCTCTTTCCCTCATCACACGGGTCCCACCTCCGTTCAAAAACACAACACTCTTCCCTCCGGAAATCACCTTGCTATAACCCGAAAACATCATTGACATTAGTAATCGCAACGCGGAGTCTTAAAATCTCCATAGGAAATGCAGAGTCATAAAATCTTCGAGAAAGAAAAAATAATTTCTGCAGAAACGCAGCAGCTTTTACAAAGGAAGCACGAAGTCTTAAAATCTTCATAACGTTTACAGAGTCTTAAAACCTCTTGCGAAAAAGTCACTCTCTACTACTGTAGAATAGACAAGCGCCTAGACTTCGAACGTTAACGCTGATATTCAACACATCTTTTAACTCGGCATCATTAGCTCTAACACTACCGAGCTGGGGGGCTAACTGTTGGGGTCGGTTCTCACCCGCTCAACGTCAAGATCCAAAGCAAAAGTGACTAAAGAAATGGCTCTCCGAATTTATAACAAACGTGGCGAGACAGCTCCTGGGTCTTCACGCGAAGCAAGTCTAGTGATCACGGAAGCTGTCTAGACAAGGCGAAGGGTCGTTCAAGACTTGACGAATGGAGGCGTGTTCGGCCTCACGGAGCCGACCGCGGCCTCGCCAGAGGCAAGCGACCACGGGCTCGCTTCACTCAAGCCTGCGACCGTACGATCGGCGCCCAAGCCCGCGACCATAGGCTCGGTCGAGACTCGAGGTCGCGACCACACACTCGCTCATCACCGACCATGGGCTCCCCGAGCCTGGGCGACCATGGCCTCACCCAAAGGCCGATCACATCCTCTCCAGTCGCGTCTTAAGCCCAATAACGTAAGAAGAACCCAGTCCAGACACGAGGCCCACATAGCACAACCGACTCAAGCAATTCCGTGAAGACCTAGGAGATTTAGTCAGTTTAGGAAGCTATATATATGTCATTGTAAAAACCTTAAAGGGGATCCGTAATTTTTCACATACACAAGCTTTGTACTCAACTTGACACAGCAATAAGAACAACTCTTCCTCAATCTCTTGTGATCCCTAGTTAACATAGAAATCTCTAAATTCTCCTCACGAACTCTTACAAATTTAGTTGTATTGGTTTCGACCCCCACATACGAATATAGAGTTATCAAGCAGAGATATTCAAAACTAATCCAGGGACTGTATTTGAGATTGAGACAATTCTGGGGCCAACCATTGGGAGCTTACAAAGGTTTCTTCGTTGCTTTATATGTTTTAAGGCACAAAGAGAGTCTTGGAAATATACTTGTAGGCCTATCATAGCAGTAGATGGTGCGTTTCTGAAATGGAATGTAAAGGGACATCTCTTAGCCGCTACTGGGAGAGATTGAGACAGTAGAAATTTTCCTATTGCTTGAGTTATTGTCAAAAATTGAGAATGATGAAAACTGGGACTGGTGTTTTAAGATACTCTCTACACAGTTGGAACTTGGAGATGGAAGAAATGTAGCCATTATCTAAGACAAGCAACCGGTTAGTTAATCATCTTTTACGTGTCTAACAACTGTTTGGTTATCAAGCATATAAAATAACCTTTTTCTCTCTATTTTGTAGGGTTTAGTTAAAGCCATTAAGAATTTCATTGCAGCAGCTGAGCATAGGCTATGCTCTAGGCACATCATGGAGAACTGGAAGAAAGGTAGCAAGGACATGGAGCTACAACGACTCTTCTGGAAGATTACAGGAGTTACACTCAGGGAGAATTTATTTTTCACATGCAGGCTCTGCAGACATACAATCTAAATGTCTATGATTCTTTGTGGAAGACTAATCCAAGAACATGGTCTAGAGCTTACTTCAGAATAGGAAGCTACTGCAATGACAACTTAAACAACATGCGTGAGTCTTTCAATAGAACAATAAAATTAGCTAGGAGGAAACCCTTGTTAGATATGTTGGAAGACAATAGGAGGCAGTGTATGGAGCGTAATGAGAAAAGGTATGTGATTGCTGGAAGGCTCAAGACTAGGTTCACAAAGGGAGCTCATGCAGAAATAGAAAAGATGATTGATGGTTCAGAGTTTTGTGAAAGATGGATGGCCAGACATAATAGACATGAGGTACAACTTGGTAATGGCACTTTCTCTGTGGATATGAATGAATGTACTTGTGGTTGTATGAAATGGCAGATGAATGGTATACCATGTATTCATGCTGCATATGTCATAATAGGAAAGAGAGAAAAAGTGCCAGACTATGTCACTGATTGGTACACAACTCAGACGTGGCGGGAAACATATGTAGTTGGTATTGCTCCAGTTCAAAGTGATAAGTTATGGCCACCAATAAACAAACATGTTGTCTTGCAACCAACATGTAGAAGAGGTTGTAACATCCCAAAACCAAGTTTATGCAATTTGGTTAGGGTGTCGATCGACACCAGTTACTGCAGAATCGGGATTTTAGATTTTTTTATCGCGGTTTGGCTCGGGTTAGTGGATTTAACCTAGGGCTCGGGTTTAAATACGTCCTAAGGCCTGGTGGCCGCGTTTCATTAGAGAAAAACGCTGAGAATCCTTAGAGTTGAGAGAGCTTTTGAGAATCATTTGTTCTCGGTTGATTGTTGCAAAGAAATCAACCCGAGAACTTTTCTCTTCGAGCGTTAAGGTTTAGTTCTCGTGTGTGGCGTGTTTCGTGTGATTCCCTATCCAAATCAGAGTCGTTCCAGCCTTGTAGAGCCTGCGTTCTTCCTGATTCATCACCGTTTCGATCCTAAATCGCGAGGTGAGTGCGTGATCGCGGGTTCCTCGTAGAATTTTGATTGTGTGTGATTGGATTGTGTTGATTAGCATTCTGTGAATTGTTTATTGATGGATTGATGTGTATTTTTGATGTGTGATCGTATTGTGTTTGATGTGGCAATCGTTGAAGCCTTGGATCGAGTCGCGTGAGGATAGACTCGGATCCTGGGTTCTGCATTGAGGTGTCGATCGACACATAGAGGCTGTGTCGATCGACACCCCGTAAAAAATGATACTCGTTGTTAGAGAGTGTCGATCGACACCATGGTGGCATGTCGATCGACACCTAAATCTGAATTATTAAATTTTGAATTATTGTGTAATCTGAATTTGAATTGATGGTTAAACTGTTGGTAATAGATATTTGTATGCTATGTTTAACCCATTATCGGGATGACCGCTCCACTGAGTATTTATGATAATACTCACGCAACTCCCGGTTTCTTTTTGAGTTGCAGGTAAAGGAAAAGTGTGATCGTGGAATCGAGGTCATTGGAAGAGGATGATAGGGTTGTTGTTGTTGTTTTAGACTAGTGAACCGAACGTTTTAGGTTGCTAGTTTATTTATTGGATCATTCCTGAATATTGTTATTTGATTTAATTGGTTTAAGGAATTATTTATTTGATGGATTATTTTATTGATTTAAATGTTATGTTTTTCCACAGTAGAAATGTCTAGGTAAAAAAAAAAAAGCTGGTTGTTTCAATTTGGTATCAGAGCCTAAACGGTTTTAGGACTATGGGAATTAGATGTCTGAGACTATGTGTTTAAATTGATTTTTGTTTTTAGTCAATTTAATAGAGTCTTAGTATCATCCTCTTCGACCTTTTAAATGATTCCACGGTAAGTTTTGTGATTAATTGTGACTTCTTGTAGCTTATTGTCCTGTTCTGTTTGAGTTGCAGAGAGATGGACGCCAGAGCTAGAGGTCATGGACGTGGCAGGGGTCGTGGGGGCCGAGGTCGTGGTAGAGGGCAGTTGCCAGAGGCGTCTAGTAGTGCGGCTCCGAGTGCTGCGCAGACGTCAGAGGCTCCTTCGCATCATACATGATCGCTGCGCGAGACCAGTGGTAGTGCTAGTGAGAGTACTGTGGGTGCTGGGAGAGGCGCCGGGATGGCTGGTAGAGGAGCGGGCCCGGGTGCGGATGATGTTCCTGGTCAGGATCGTAAGGATCGCATGGAGGCTACGTTGGCAGAGTTGTTGAGGTGTTTTTTGGTGGCGGTTCCGATTCAGGCTCCAATAGTGCCTCAAGTGGCAAAGGTCCAGCCGAGGACTGCGGTTGCAGAGGTGCGTTCGTCTTACCTGGAGATGGTGAGTCAGATGCGTCAGATGAGTACTACTTTCTTTTTGGGTGGTGTAAGCCCCGAAGAGGCAGATGAGTGGCGGTTGCGTGTGGAGCGCAATTCCGCTCGGTCCGTTGCCCTGATGAGTACAGGGTAGAGTTGGCAGTCCACTATCTGAGTGGTTATGCTCATTTTTGGTGGAGAGCTTTGGAGGCCAGGAAGCCTGGTTCAGCATAGACCTGGGGAGAGTTTGTGGCCGAGTTCAACGCTTAGTACTTTCCTCAGGAGGCTCTAGATCGTCTCGGGACGAGGTTCGTGGAGTTAGTGCAGGGTGATCGTACTATTCGATAGTATGACGCCGAGTTCAGTAGGCTGCTGGTCTATGCGAATAGGGGCATGGAGGATCAGCAAACATAGGTCTGGAGGTTACTGAGGGGACTATAGTCGGATTTACGGACCAGATGCAGAGTGACAGAGTACGCCTCGAGGGCGAAGCTCGTAGAGGTTGTTGCAGGGGTCGAGGAGGATCTGAGGGGGCAGGCAGCCGCGGTAGTTCCAGTGACAGTTGTTCCAGCTGCTCAGCCGAGACAGCAGCACCCGCGGAGTGGTTATGGTTCTGGTTCTGGCAAAGGCAGCAAGCCTACGCAGGGACAAAAACAAAAATGGGATGGCGCTTCCAGGCCCAGTCAGAGTTCGAGGGGCGGAGCGTGTTTCGGATGCGGTAGTTTTTGTCCTAAACTGCAGCAGATGGTTGTTGCTGCAATCAAGCCGGTGGCACAGTTGGCGGCAGTGCATCCATTGGGTCAGTTAGGACCAGCACCGCGAGTCTATACCCCAGGTGAGGTGGGCCAGGGGCAACATAGCGGCGCTTTGATCATAGGTAAAATCTTAGACTCAGACTTCATAAATTCTTTAGTTGGTGAATTGTTGTTTGTTTCTGTTATTTTACTTGTGATAGTCTAGTATGGTTCTCAAAGCATATGAATTGTGTAGGGACCTTGTTAGTGAGAGGTTTTGAGTCCTATGTGCTTTTCGATTATGGAGCATCAAACTGCTTTATTACCCCGGAGCATGCTGAGAGCAGTGGCATCTGTAGCAGCGCTGGTGAGCGTTCAGGTTTGGTCGAGGTGGATGGAACTGGATTCTTGGCTACTTCGGGCCGTACTAGAGCAGTTGATGTTCAGATTGCGGGGCAGTTGATGCTAGCAGACTTGGTGATCAGTCTGGTGGAGCTGTATGACGTTATCCTGGGAATCCATTGGTTGTCTCATTACAGAGTTCATCTGGATTGTTATCGAGGCAGAATGATCTTCGAGCGTGAGGCAGAGAGGCTGATGTTTCAGGGAGTGAGTTGATTGAGAGAGGATGCGAGGTGTATTTAGCGACGATATCTATGCCAGAGTTCGTTGGTAAGGTTGCAGTGAGGGAGATTCAAGTTGTTTGGGATTTCGAGGATGTTTTTCAGTCGTTGCAGGGATTACCGCCGTCGTGGTTCGATCTGTTTACGATTGAGTTAGAATTTGGGACTGAGCTCATCTCTAAGGCACCTTACAGGATGGCTCCAGATGAGTTGGCAGAGTTTAAGAAACAATTGGAGGATTTGGCTAGTAAGGGTTTTATCCATCCGAGTACTTCACCGTGGGGAGCACCGGTGTTGTTTGTGACAAAGAAGGATGGTAGTTTTTGGTTATGTATCGATTACGGGGGACTTAACCAAGTCACTATAAAGAACAAGTACCCTCTCCCAAGGATTGATGAGTTGTTAGACCAGTTGAAGGGTGCTACTTGGTTCTATAAGATCGACTTGGCTTCTGGATACAATCAGATTCCGATCAACGAGGTTGATGTTCGGAAGACTGCTTTTAGGACACGGTATGGTCACTTTGAGTTTGTGGTGATGCCGTTTGGTTTGACGAATGCGCCAACAGCATTCATGCGGTTGATGAACGGCGTATTTCAGGAGTACCTGGATGTCTTCGTAATTATCTTTATTGATGATATATTGGTTTACTCTAAGCGTCCTGAGGAGCACGAGGTGCATTTGCGGTTAGTTCTGGAAAAGCTTCGAGAGCAGAAGCTTTTTGCTAAGCTGAGCAAGAAGATGGGATTTCTTGGCCATATTGTTTCGGTAGATAGAGTTTCTGTGGATCCGGCTAAGATAAAGTCTATTCGAGAGTTGCCTAGATCGACTAATGCTACCAAGATCAAGAGTTTTCTGGGTTTAGCAGGATATTATCGGAGGTTCGTCAAAGGCTTTGCGAGTACGGCTCAGTTGATGACGAATTTAACCGGGAAAGATGTCCCATTTGTTTGGTCTCAGGAGTGTGAGGATAACTTTGCGAGGCTGAAGGAGATGTTGATGAGTACACCGGTTTTGGTGTTGCCTGAGCCGGGTAAGCCTTACGTAGTGTACATGGATGCTTCTGGGATTGGTCTGGGTTGCGTATTGATGCAGGAGGGTAAAGTGATTGCGTATGCTTTGAGGTAGCTAAGGGCTGCAGAGCATAATTACCCTACGTATGATCTAGAGTTCGGTGTAGTGGTGTTTGCATTGAATGTTTGGGGATCCTATTTGTATGGTGGGAAGGTTTAGATTTTCACAGATCATAAGAATCTGCAACACATTTTCACTCAGCCGTTGCTGAATGTGAGACAGAGGCGCTGGGTTGAGCTGTTGGCAGATTATGAGCTGGATATTGTTTACCATCCTGGTAAGGGAAACCAGGTAGCAGATGCTTTGAGTTGTCGACGAGTAGATTCGGCTCGGGAGCAGGATATCGAGTTGCTTGTGAGCGAGATTAGCACTCTGTGGTTATGTGCTCTTTCTGAGGAGCTGTTGGGCTTAGAAACGGCTGATCAGGCAGATCTTCTGAGTAGGATTCGAGTGGCTCAGTTGAGTGATCAGGGCTTGGTTGCTGCGTCGATCGCAGAGGGTTCTGAGTATCAGGTCTCAGTGAATGGGACGATTCTTGTTCGCGGTCGGGTTTATGTACCCAAGGTAGAGGAGTTGAGGCAGGAGATTCTGCGAGAGGCTCATGCGAGCAAGTTCTCGATTCATCCTGGAGGGACTAAGATGTATCGTGATCTCAAGCGGTACTATCACTGGGTCGGGATGAAGAGAGATGTGGCGGCCTTTGTTTCTAAATGTAACATGTGTTCGTTGGTGAAAGCGGAACATAGGGTTCCGAGTGGTCTTCTGCAGAGTCTACTTATTCCGGAGTGGAAATGGGACATGATCACTATGGATTTCGTAGTGGGGTTACTAGATTCGCGGACGTATAATGCTATCTGGGTGATTGTGGATCGGTTGACTAAGTCCGCACACTTTTTGGCCATTAAGATGACCGATACAGCGGCTAAGTTAGCTAAGAAGTTTGTGCAAGAGATTGTGAGGCTGCATGGAGTGCAAGCTAGTATTGTTTCTTATCAGGATCCTCGGTTTGCATCAGAGTTCTGGAGAGCGTTTCATGCAGAGATGGGCACTAAGGTGCATATGAGTACGCCTTATCATCCGCAGACTGATGGGCAGTTAGAGAGGACTATTCAGACTATGGAGGATTTGTTGAGGATGTGTGTTCTGGATTGGGGTGGCCATTGGGTTGACCACTTGGGTTTAGTCGAGTTTGCTTATAATAACAGCTTCTAGGCGAGTATTGGGATGGCTCCTTTCGAGGCTTTGTATGGGAGGCCATGTAGGATGCCTTTATGCTGGACCCAAGTGGCGGAGCGCAGTATTCATGGAGCTACTTATATTCAGGAGACGACGGAGAAGATCCGTGTTGTGAGGTTGAACATGAAGGAAGCTCAGGATCGTCAAAGGAGTTAAGCTGATAAGCAGAGGCGAAAGCTAGAGTTCGCGGTTGGAGATCGCGTGTACCTCAAGATGGCTATGTTAAGGGGTCCTAACAGATCCATTTCGGAGAACAAGCTGAGTCCGCGGTTTATGGGTCCGTTTGCTCTAGTGGAGAGAGTTAGACCGGTGGCGTATCGGCTCGAGTTAGCACCGATCATGAAGGCATTTCATAAGGTTTTCCATGTGTCGATGTTGAAGAAGTGCATGCTTGAGTTAGAGGAGTTAGTGCCTGAGATCCTGCAGACCTTCAGCCTGATTTGACTGTTCCTGCGGCTCCTGTGAGGATTCTGGAGAGGAGAGTCAAAGAGCTGCGTCGGAAGAAGATTCCTTTGTTGCGAGTTTTGTGGGATTGCACGGGTTGCGAGGAGGAGACCTGGGAGCCGGAGGCAAAGATGAAGTTAAAGTTCAGGAAGTGGTTCGACAAGCAGGTCGCCGTTTGAGCTTTTTTCTCTTTGTAGTTCCAAATTGCGGTGTAGCATGTTGCTTATGTTGTATTTTCGTTTTTATTGTAACGATTATACGGTTTTTAAGGATTTATAAGATGGAGTTGTTCCTTATTTATCTATGTTGTATAAGTTGATAAGTTCTTATATCTGTTTTGTGGTGATATTCCAGGTTAGGGAGTATCGGGTTTGACCACGGGAGGTAGTTCTAGTCGATAGATGTTTATAGACGTTTTAGAATTTATTACTCTAAGGGCTGCGGTCCCGAATAACTCATTCATTTTATTTTGGAGAGAACGCGTTCTCTCGAGGGGATGATTAGTCTTCCATGTGTACCCGGAGCTCAAAGAATGCATCATGAGAGTGGAAGGGGCACGGTGTACCCGGAGCTCAAAAGATGCGTCCTGAGAGTCGAAGGGACACGAGACACCGATAACTCAAAGGATGCGTCCTGCGAGTGGGAGTGGTGTGACACCGATAGCTCAAGGGTTGTGTCCTGCGAGTGGGAGGAGTGTGGAATGAGTTAAGAGTAATAGATGTCTGGAAACGGGCGTATAAGCATGAAACTGAACAAGAGCCTCGGAGATCGGATGTTAGGATCTCGGGAGATATTGACCGGTTTTGGGTCAGGTTTGGGTCTTTGATAGACGGTTTTGTAAGGATTCGAGGATGAATCCAGTTTAGTGGGGGAGAATTGTAACATCCCAAAACCAAGTTTGTGCAATTTGGTTAGGGTGTCAATAGACACCTAGGGTGAGTGTCGATCGACACCAGGTACTGTAGAATCGGGATTTTAGATTTTTTTATCGCGGTTTGGCTCGGGTTAGTGGATTTAACCTAGGGCTCGGGTTTAAATACGTCCTAAGGTTTGGTGGCCGCGTTTCATCTAAGAAAAACACTGAGAATCCTTAGAGTTAAGAGAGTTTTCTAGAATCATTTGTCCTCGGTTGATTGTTGCAAAGAAATCAACCCGGAAACTTTTCTCTTCGAGCATTAAGGTTTAGTTCTCGTGTGTGGCATGTTCCGTGTGATTCCCTGTCCAAATCAGAGTCGTTCCAGCCTTGTAGAGCCTGCGTTCTTCGTGATTCATCGCCGTTTCGATCCTAAATCGCAAGGTGAGTGCGTTATCGTGGGTTCCTCGTAGAATTTTGATTGTGTGTGATTGGATTGTGTTGAGTAGTGTTCTGTGTGTTGTTTATTGATGGATTGATGTGTATTGTTGATGTATGATCGTATCGTGTTTGATGTGGCAATCGTTAAAGCCTTGGATCGAGTCGCATGAGGATAGACTCGAATCCTGGGTTCTGCATTGAGGTGTCGATCGACACCTAGAGGCTGTGTCGATCGACACCCTGTGAAAAATGATACTCGTTGTTAGAGAGTGTCGATCGACACCATGGTGGCATGTCGATCGACACCTAAATCTGAATTATTAAATTTTGAATTATTGTGTAATCTGAATTTGAATTGATAGTTAAACTGTTGGTAATTGATATTTGTATGCTATGTTTAACCCATTAGCGGGATGACCGCTCCACTGAGTATTTATGATAATACTCACGCAACTCCCGGTTTCTTTTTGAGTTGCAGGTAAAGGAAAAGTGTGATCGTGGAATCAAGGTCATTGGAAGAGGATGATAGGGTTGTTGTTGTTGTTTTAGACTAGTGAACCGAACGTTTTAGGTTGCTAGTTTATTTATTGGATCATTCCTGAATATTGTTATTTGATTTAATTGGTTTAAGGAATTATTTATTTGATGGATTATTTTATTGATTTAAATGTTATGTTTTTCCGCAGTAGAAATGTCTCGGTAAAAAAATAAAAAAAGGTGGTTATTTCAGAGGCAATCCTGGGAGGCCCAATAACTTTGATTGGAGGAAAAGTATGTATGAAAATGCATCATCATCATCATCATCATCATCTAAAACGAAGTTATCCAGGGCACACCGAGTGATGACATGTTCCAATTGCAAAGAAGAAGGTCACAATAAACAAGGATGTAAGAATGAGAGAGTGGCTACTCCACCCAAAAAACCAAGAGGTCGACCAAGAATAAATCATGTTTGTATCTTGTATCCTCTTTCAAATTTTGATAATTCAACACATGTACAATTAGTATTTCTTACTTTCATTAAAGTATGAGCCGAGGAATGTCTTCTTTGGACAAGGACAACCTTTCCAAGGAGAATCATCTCAGGGTGTTTCACAGCCTCATGTTCCACGACCACCACCGTCACAACCACCACTCTCACAACCTCCTGTTTCACAACCACCACTGTCACAACCACCAACTTCACAACCACCAAATCTAGAGAGAGGAGAAGGATCACAGAGAGGATAAGGATTAAAAGGCTGGAGATCATAGTTTAAATGTTCAACCTAAAGTGTAACCAAGATGGTTTGGTGTTTGAGACTCCGTTTGATGGCTTAAAACATGTATTTTGCTTATCTCTTTTGTTTGTTTAGGTCGGATTGATGAGAACCTAAAGTTTCTATTTTTGGCTTATTTGTTTCTCTTGTTTTGTTTGTGTCGGATTAAGTTTGTAATGAACATGGTTGCTACTTGTTTTAATTGCACGTTTTTAATCTTTTATTTTCCCCTAAGAATGATTTAACAAACAACAACAAACAAGATGCATTGACTATAAAGAAAAAAATATTAGAAAGGTTTAGAACAACATTACAACTCTCCTAATAACCAACCACAAATTTCAATTGTCATACCATAGGATTTGTTTCCCTCACATTTAGTTTTCCTAATCTCATTTTCCATGATTGCAATTCTTTCTAAAGCATCTTGAACTTCTTCAAGAACACCATCCTCCACCCACTTAAACAAATGCCTTTAATGCACAACACAATAACACATTGTTAACTTACGCTTGCTGAATTTTAACATAAAAATGGAATTTGAACAATACTTACATCAGTTTTACTTGTCCCTGAATTGGCATCACGTTTGCTGATACAACGGAAGTAAAGATCGTCACTCCTAAGCCCACACACACTTCAACTGCAAACAACGATCTCTGACAACACATGAGGAGACCGAGCTTGAAGAATTCATCGGAAGAATGCACAAATTCAGAAGAATAGGAGAGAAGTAACGATTTCGAGAAGAAATTGAGAGATTCCGAGAAGAGAACAAGAGATTGAGAATAGAGATTGAGAGATTTGAGAGAATTGGGGATGAATCACGATTTGGGGATTTTGATGAGTCTCTGAGCCTTAAACGACGTTGTTTTATGCACAGTATAACGATCCCGTTTTTATTAAACGAAGATTTTTCACGGACATTTAACCCCGTAATCTGGTTTATAACAGACACTTAACATCATGCCTTAAACATCCGAGTCAACAAAAGTTTTCTATTTTATTTCAAAGTCAACAAAACATTGAGATTAGAATGACAATTTCAAAGTTGAGGCTTTAAATGTCCACTTTTTGAAAGTTGGCGTTTTTTCGACATTTTCCCCTTAAATGAACTATTATATTGGATAGATGAAGAGAATATGAAGCAAAAAAACATAAAATATTTGAAATAGCAAACCTAAAATTTAAACTACTTGAAAATGTAACAAAAAAATCATATAAAAAATTCAAATTACTTTAAAATATGAAAAAATATACCTAGGCTTTAGTATATGGGTATTCGAGTAGGGTACAGGTTTGGATCTTATCGGGTACTGGTTCTATCGGGCCTAGAAATTTTATACCCATACAGGTACCTATGAAATTTTTGGGTCGGGTAGTGTTCGGGTATTACAGGTTCGGTACAGGTTCATGTATAAAAGTTCGAGTAATTATGCCCAAGACTAGATTGGGGTGGAGATTGGATTCAGTATTTTCACTTGTCAGAATTATCTTACAATAATAGCTATCACGCTAGTATCGGAATGTCGCCTTATGAGGCTTTGTATAGGAGGTCTTGGAAAACCTTCTTGTGTTGGAGTCAAGTGGGGGGGGAGGGGGGAAGTATCTTTGGGCGGAGCTTTGTGGTGGAAACCACGAAAAAGGTAAGAATCCTAAAGCTTAAGATGAAATAGGCTCAAGATAGACAGAAAAGTTATGCGGACAAGCATCAGAATCCGTTAGAGTTTGAAGTGGGATATGTGGTTTATCTCAAGACAGTCACATATAAGGGGAAAGAGTGTTCCGCGAGGAATGTTAAGCTAATTCCACTATATATGGGGCCACACAAGATCTTGGAAAGGATCACTATAAGAAAACAGATGATTTGTGACTCCCGAAAGAGTCACAAATGATCCATTTGTGACTACTTTACGACTAAAAAACAGAGTTGCAGTAGTTCAGTCGCTAGGTTTTTGAGTTGCAAATGAGTCGCTAATTGGCGACTATTCTGTGACAAATGTCTTTAGTCGCAAATATGCGACTCCTCTGTGTTGGATACGTTGAGTCGTAAATGTACGACTACGTAGCAACGAAATAAACTAGTGGCAAATTTGCAACGACATAGCGATGCTTGTATTTTGTGACTAAGTTGTGACGCATTTGGTAGTCGTAAATAAGCGACACATTAGAGACGCTTTTGTTAATGTATTTAGATTGGTTAAGGTTACAAATTTGTCTTAATGGTATCACGTATTAGACACCAATTTGCGACTCTGTATTTTTAAAGTCAGTTTTTTTAGTGTTAATTTGTTACTAATTTGGTACTAAGAACATATTGATATTTGGTTTTGTTTTGGAACTAAAATAGAAAGCAAAAGAAGTCTTAAACTTATAAATTACTCAAGGCTAAAACTTGACAAAACATAAGGTTATATTGTACAAAACAAAAGGTGTTAAACTTAACAAATTTATTCACAACACAAAGAGACAAGTTTGAGAAGAAACTGTCAAGTATTGGCTTCGGGTTGTGAGGCCGTGGGTGCTTGATCATGCGGTATGGACCTTGGTGCAGTCTCTGTTGACTCAGTCATGTAAGAAGCGATGCGGAGATCATCGTTCTTCAGGAACCGGACCACCTTCTCAAATTCAGAGTTGCGAGACTAACACTGCCTTAGCCCCGTGGCTTAAAAGTTGGATCTGCCACCATCGATGAGGGCATTTCATAATTTTTTATCATGTTTCTTAATTGAGGAAGTCCATAAAGGATCGTGATAAAGTGATGGTTGAACCTCCTTCGAAGGCAGACTAGTGCAGTAACTAGATAAGAAGGTAAAACCGAAAGGAAGACGGAAGGTGAAAATGATCCACATATTGTGGGATTGTGATGGGGTAAAAGGGATCACTTGGGAACCAGAAGCAAGGATAAAAGCTGAATTTCCTAAGTGGTTTGAAAAACTTAAGGCAGATGTTGTTCAAGGAAAGAAGTCTCGGGGATGGACTTCAAGCTAAGTGGAGGAGAATTGTAACGTCCGTGTACCGCGATTTGGCCGGTATGGTACATCTAGTTCGATATGATCGAGCTGGATTCGAGCTGAGCTGGGTAGTTGGGTCAAGAGAGAAGGAAAAAGTCAACAAAACTGAGTTTGAGCAGTTGAAATCTGAGCTGGGCGGATTTATCGGATCGCGGTCGGATTCAGACAAAACGGTTATTGGAATTGTCAGAACCGCGGTTGAAATTAAGTCCTTTAGCGAGAATGGTTAGTGAGCCAAGGCGAGAAAAACACACAGTAATGGCTACTAAATATCTTGGGGGCAAAGAATGGTTATCTGGGCAGTTTCATGGCGGTTTTATCGGGCTTTAATGAGAAATTGTGGGTTTCTCTATCATTTTCAGGGGTTTTATCATTAAGGGAATTCAGAGAAAGACTTAGAGAGATTTTTTGTGAGATTTCAAAGAGAAACTCGAGATAATCTAAGGTTGACTCGAGAGCGTGTGTTGGCGCTCGAATCTTCGTCTTGATGTGGGTATAAGTTTAACCATTTAACCAATTTCCTCTACGTGCACAACAATCACAATTAGTATAGATAAGGGATCGAATCCACGAGGACTTGTTAACCACACTACAAATTGTAATGAATAAAGTAAAGCTATAACAAAATATGATTTGGTCATTTGTGTGATTGTGAATGAACACGAATGCAATATTAAATAAATCTGAAATCAATGGGAGAAAAGCGTTAGGACATAAGAAATTCGCAGAGAATTATGCAACAATAACGATTGATTTAATCTAGGGATTTTAGATATATCGGACTATCTAGAACTCAGAACACTAAGGTATAGTTTTCCACTTCCGTGGCTCCAACTACTATGTTCAGCCACCCTAACAGACTTAACTTTCGATTGTTATCACAAAATCAAAACATGAAATAAAAGTTCAAGTTCTGATAAAGTTCACCAAAATCTTTAACTAACCTTTCGAATCGTTAAGTCGCTTGGCTCATCGAAAACTAGTTCATGCAATACAAAAGCTTTTGGAATCTCTATTAATCTAAGATCAAATTGCTAAATGTGCGGTAAAACAATTATGCATAGAGTATAAGTAAAGATGTAGATTTTATTGATATCCCTAAACAATCATCAATCAATTATCGAATTATGAAATTCATTGAAAACCTAAAACCTAACAAGTGAATTACTCAAAAATGGTGCACGAGAAACAGCAAGGATATGATGAATTCATGATAAGAAACTTTAATAAAAGAGTAGGGGATAGAAGATTCTTCTCTATATCGAAGTACAAAGCGAGATCATCCACCAAAAGCACCTAAAACAAGATCTATGATGAATTCATCCAAAGGAGGCGTGACTGCTGCTCTCTATGAATAAAATTGTTTATGATTTTTGGCACACCCTGAACAAGAGGTTAAAAACAAGTATTTATAGTTCTAGGGTTTAACTTAGGGTAAAAACGGCTTTTAGGTCGAAACTGCCAAATCTTCATTGCTCCAACCGACCTTCTCTTCAAGGCTCGATGATATATCATGGTTTTTACCCTGTTTAAGCCATGATATAAGTCCTATATCTAGAGTCTTTGTTATGTTTTGTGTTGGTTTTAGAGTCTTTTCAGGTACAAGGACGATTGGAGCTTAAAAGATGTTTACTGGAGTTTTGAAGTATCACGGAATGAAGCGGCAAAGATGCAGTCATGGAATGAAGTTTTGGAGTCTGTGTCGAGCGACACCACCACTGAGCATCGCTCGACACTACGACATGAGAAGCAAAGAATCCTATTTTGAAGATTGGTGTCGATCGACACCACCTATCAGTGTCGATCGACACCTTGTTCGCAGAAGCCCAGTTCTTAATCGCAGAAGTCCGTTCGAAGCCCGTAGTTTCCAGATGTTTACTTTTATGTTCTGGCCGACTTTGTAACCTTATAAATACGTTTTTAGAGTCATTGTTTAGACTCATGCTTTATTTTATGGAATTATTTAGATTAATCATTAATAAAATCATGTTTTCTTCTATGATTATGTCTGAGTAATTTCCCTGTTAGGTTTAGGGTTTTTGAAAGTGTTTGATGAGTTTGCATGATTTGATCTGATTATTAGGATAAATTCTTTAGTAGTTCTTCATCTTAACTTGTTCTTATTGCTGATTTTAGCCTCGCGAACTGAAATCTGATCTAGGGTTTATTAATAGAAACGACAGTTTGATTGATAATCCTGAACTAGTTTTTGATGAGCAAAACTCCTAATCGCAAATGAATTTGGCTTAGGGTTTTGTGAACAATTGTGCCTGAATTTATTGCTTGTTTAGATTCATAGGATTCGCAAAGGAATTTGGTTTGCTTGAATTTACTCATAGAAATTATTCGCAGCGAGAGCTGGTATGTTTACTTTTGTGTGCATGTTCATGAACTGTTCTTCATAATCCTAATAACTGATTTATCTGCAACTCTGATTCACTGGAAAATTCCCTGTACCTAGCGTTTTTCTCTTATCGTTTTACAACCGTTTTCATTACTGCTTGCTTTACTTGCTTTTACATTCATCTTGCCTAGCTTAATCTGAAATTTATAATCTATTGTGTTTTCTTAGACTTCCTGTGGATCGATAACCCTAAATACTGCAATTGACCTCTTAATTTGAGAGAGTCTAGCTCTAGGGATAATTTGAGCTTATCACTCGAGCTGGGCCTAAAAATGCTTCATCTTGACTTGCTATGGTCACGTGCACGGGTCATAGGTCCATTCGGTGTTTGACTCAATTATGCACCTTCTTCATCTTCGAGGCAGTTTGACATGTCCTTAGTACATCGAGTGTATCTTCTTGCTCACACCTCCAAGTAAAATAATTACAACTCCATCAGAAAGGTGACTCAAAGATATTGAATCGTTGTCAATTTTTATTAAATTCCAAGTTGATTTGATCTTCCGTCTGTAGCAAAACTTCATACTCTTTAGTGTTGTCCAACTTGGTAACATGTGATATCTTGATATATCTTTGGCTTGGACTAAGTCTTTGGCTTGTGAAACTTGATGTAGCTTAGAATACACCTCTTTGAGCTTTTTTTGCTCATTTTTATGATTTTTCCTGTTAAGACTCTAAAACTACAAATACGAGGAAAAACTACCTCTTTGGTGTAAAAGCTTATTAAAATACTTAGAAAATGCATTGAAGTAGATAGTAATATAGGTAAAATACGGAGTATATCATGTGTGTTAGTGATTGATCCGGTGGTGTCGACTATCGAATCCATCGTGAAAAAGGTGTCAGAACTAAGACGGATAAGGCAAACCAATCCAATTGACTAGGGTGAGTGTGTGACCCTGAGCCTAAGTCTAAGCCGTTTTATTGAGTATAGTCATTGACTCTGTTTGGGTGATTCCAACTGTTCGCTTATCGATCCGGTGTGTGTCGGCCATCGAATCCATCGCGAAAAGAGGTGTGAGAACTAAGACGGCTAAGGCAAACCGATCCAATTGACTAAGGTGAGTGCATGAACGTGAGCCTAAGTCTAAAGAATTTTCTTGAGTAGAGTCATTGAGTTTGTTAGGATGATTCCGACTGTTTTCTTATCGATAATTATGTTTCAGCTAGTTCATCTTGATGATCGATCCCGTTCACTCACGAGTCTAGAAATAGGCTTGCTTGGGCTGGTCTGGTTGCGGAAAGATTGTGTGCGGTGACTTGGGATGATCAGGCTTAACGAGCGACTGTTGATAGGCATGATTGGCCGTTTGAGTCTTACTGCTTGATTGCGTTATATTATGTGGCTAAGTGGGGCATGACGACCACTCTCACTAAGCAATTTTGTTGCTTATGCCTCCTTTGTGATGAATGAACCAAAGTTACCAGCAAAGGTAGCTTGAGTGATTGATCCGTGGAGACTAAGGCTTGGAAGAGAAGGATGGTGGATTAGATCGGGTAGATAGGTCTTATGCAATGTAATAGCTTATTAGCAAACTTTCATTGTATTTGACCTCACGAGTTAATCTAAGTAAAAATGAAGTTTATGCTTAAAATCTTGTCTTAAAATCGGTAAAAATGCATTGAAAATGCTAAGCAATGAACATGAGGGGTAAAAACTAAGAGGTCAATTTATAAGTATTGAACCGATCAGACGTTCAAACCGAATCTGTCCCGCAAGATGGAATTCCGGGTTCGGGCGTTTCAATAAGCCTGTCACTAGACAAAAAAATTATGCGAGGAATCTTAATGAACAACTTATAGTTTATGATCCTAGAGATGGTAAATGCAAGAAGATTGATACACCAAATGGTCGTAGCAGTAAAGACGTGTGTATGATAGACAATGTGCTCTACATTTATTGCCCTTATGATGGGGTGATGTGGTATGAATTTAAGGAGAATGAATGGAGAGTGCTTAATGGTTTAAAACTCATCAAGTATCTTACCTTCCAATTGTTAATGGTTGAATACAATGGAAAGTTGGTGATTTTTCAGGAAAAAATGAAAGGGGAGATTTGGTGTGAAATGATCACGTTGAATAGAAGTGGAGTAGAGGTTACAGGGAAGGTTGAGTGGTTTGATCTCGTACGTTTTGTGTCTTATGAATATAATATTATGCATTGTTTAATAATATTATGCATTGTTTAAGTTAGATTAAGGTATGTATAGTGGAATAGTGATAAATGAAGGAGGTTTTACGAGTTAAGTAGAGATTCATTCTAGGATTGTCCTTAGTGACTAAAAGTGTAATATCCCTATCCCGGGTCATTGGGCCTGGGTAGACATATTTGTGGGTAAAACCTAATAAATGCACATAATCGTATAAGTCTGAAATGCCTTATTAAATGCGAACATCGGAAATGTCACAAAAGAGTAAAAAACCAGAGTCGAATGAAAACAGAGTCGCTGCTCTTAAAACTTAAAGTCTGTAATAATGATAAAAGCGGCATTTCCTAAATAGCACCCCACCGGACACTCCAAGCTCCTATTCCGTTCCATCACCTGAAGAAGGGAAAAAAGAGAGTGGTGAGTACTCAGTGAGAGTAGGTCACCCTTGCCCATATGATACACCAAACACACAACCAAGCCAACATACGGTATAGCCCGGTAACAGCAGTTATACTAAGATACTCAAAGGGGCAACACCCTTTACACAGAGTACCGTTTACACCACGGTAAGCTTAGAGCCACCAAGTGCAACCATCACACACAATTTCCATTATGGATATATTTATATGTAATACTCCAAGGGTCTAATCACTCCAAGGCCTCAGCCGACCCTAACCCTAACGCGGGGTTTACACTCCAGGTCGAGGTTCTCCACCTTTTATATGTACACTCCAGATATAATTATATATCACATGTTAAGATCCTATTAGACCGGTAACCCGACAACCATCCATCACGGTATGCTACCCCATGACGGTTCAACTTAGCACACATCAACCAGTTATAAATTCTGCAATTCTATAATAAACAACAAGCTATGAGTCTTAACAAACTACTACTACACAAAATATAACATATGCGAAATAGGTTATGAGTAAAGAGCATCCACAAGTCACGCCTCACCTTAGAGATTGGGAGGGCAAGCAAAGCACGGACACGCAGCTACGAATCTGCACAAACACAAATGGAGTTAGGTCCCGGCACCTTTCTACTTTAGGAAACTTCTCATTTTAGGAAGGTTTCCATTTCGGAAAACTTCTAAATCGGGAAACTTCCTTTTTCGGAAAGTTCCCATTTCCGGAAACTTCCTAATTAAAAAAAGTCGGTTTAACCGCACCGACCCAATCCGATTAACCCAAACCAAACCGACATGATTAACTGAACCGGTTCAATCGGTTTACTAGGGTTTTCCCCCTCAACCGATCCGGTTAGATTCCCTAAATCGAACTAGGGTTTACCGAGAGTTACCTTGCACGAGAAGTAACCCGACGGCTAGGGTTTCTCTGAAACCATTTGGCGAACCAACGACGACGGCGACGAACGAGGCAGCGGATTCGACTAAGCGACAGCTCGGCTTAGTCTCACAACGAGCTCTTCCTGAAGCAACGGTGGATCCGACTACAGTTTTTCCTTCACCGGACTCGACAACCACCAGATCTTCTATGGCTACGGTTACGGATGAGATCTTCTTCCCACGAGGACGGCCTCGTTTCCTTTTCACCACAACCGGAGCTTCTTCTCTGATCGGTTCCTCTCTTTGCTTGGTAACAACACTCGGCGACTCTTCTCTCACGGCGGCGACGGCTTGACAAGGCACGGGAACGGCGGTGATGGCACGGCGACGATTCTGCAGAGTTTTGCTATGGTTTAAGATTGTTAAGCCTCCCATCTCTTTCCTCCTCTCCTTATATAGGGAAAATGGAGAACACCCTAGGTCATCACTCATTTGGGCCTCCACTAAATGGGCCGGATCCAAGTCAAATGGGCCTTGGGGTGGGATATCACAAAAAGCATTCTCTTTTTTTTTTTTTGCGTTATGTTGATGTTATCACGTTTGATACTTTTGGAGTCATCGTAGTTAACATCAAAATTTGGTTTATTTATAAATGTTAATTATGCTCTGTTTTTGCTTATATATGTATATTTTGGCCAAAGTATGCTATATTTTGTTTTATAGTTTTCATCGTTTTTTATTTTTCATGAATCTCATTCAAGTTTATTTTTGTCACGTGCCATTAAACTTCTTAAGTAAAGAAGGAATTTGCTACCTTTTTAATCGATGATGAAATTGTCCGAAAATGCATTCATATCATAAGGAGTTTACAGGATACAACATTCTCAATACAACATTTAACACAAATACCGGAAATTGTAACAATTTCGATGAAGGAGTGGATAGCTTGGTTACTCTTTAGTCGTTTGAATTTTCGTCAGATTTTCTTTTTGAAAATTATGTATACATAAATTACTTGTCCCTTTCCCAAATTATTTGTTTGAAATTTTATGTTTTTCTAACAAACCAAAAGAAAAGTAAAACATAAAAACATGTAAAGATACATTTTGTGTTATTTTATAACAAAGATGACTCAAAAATATTATATGAGCACTAAACAAACAATAAAACTAAAAAAAAAAAATAAATAATAAAACTGAAAAAGCCACATTCTTAAGTGAAGAAACCAAGATTCAAACTCATGATGTGGAAGGTGGCGTGGGTGTAATATAAATTTATAGAACCACTAAACTATAACTTAAAATTGTAATCTAGGGGTCCCAAAATTTATATATTCTCTCGGAGCTCTAAGGCAAATGCCACGGCCCTGAACGGACATAATATTTCTCTCTTATAAAAAAAGTCTTATTCTTTCATTACACAACTAAACTCACCGTTTGATCATTTACTATTTGAGTCACCAACCGACAGTGACCTCTTTTAGAGAGAAAGAGTAAATAAATTGGTTTCTTCATTAATGATCAAAAGTGTACAAAATCATGTTTATATACAACACAGTAGAACAAAATGAAAGATAACCAATAAGATTAATTAACCTATTAACCGGAGCTTAACCGGACTAAACCACTATATCTAAAATCCCCCCTCAAGATAGAACTTCGTAGAGATTGAGAAGACCCATCTTGGATATAATAGCATGAAATTGAGCAGGATACAAAGGTTTAGTGAGAGTATCAACCAATTGATGTTCACTTCGCACATGAAGAGTTTTGATGAAGCCAGAATTAACAAATTCCCTAACTTTGTGACAGTCAATATCAAGGTACTTCGTACGCTCATGAAAGACACGGTTCTTGGCAATGTGAATGGCAGCAGTACTATCACAGTAGAGATTAACCGGAGCTGGATCAGGTAACATCAAGTCTTTAATGACCATAGCCAGCCAAATGAGCTCCTTAGTACCAAATGACATTGATCTATATTCGGCTTCAGCAGAGCTACAAGAAACTGTAGGTTGCTTCTTGGAATTCCAAGAGATCAATGCATCGCCAAGAAACATACAATAGCCTGAAACAGAACATCCAGTCCTGGGGCAATCTGTCCAATCCGCATCAGTGAAGCCTGTGAGAGCAAGATCAAGCTGAGAAGAGTAGAATAAACCAGGACCAATACTACCTTTGAGATATCTTAAGGCTTTGTGAGCAGCTTGCAATTGAACTTCTCTAGGAGCAGAAGAGAATTGACAAAGCTTAGTCACAGCAAAAGAGATATAAGGTCTAGTATGACACAGATACAACATTTTCCCAATAAGGTCTAGTATGACACATATACAGCATTTTCCCAATCAATCTATGGTAAACCTTTAGATCATCAAGAAGAGGAGTGTCATCTTTGTGAAGAGAGTGATTGGGTTCCATGGGAATAGAAGAAGGCTTGCTTCCAAGAAAACCAGTTTCAGTGAGTAACTCAAGAACATACTTCCTTTGGCAAATGGAAATGCCTTGATAGGATCGGGCAATTTCTAAGCCAAGAAAATATTGAAGAGGACCTAAGTCTCTAAGTTGAAAATGAACATTAAGTTGACTGATAAGTGGAGGAACCACCGATTCGTTGCTGCTGGCAATGATGATATTATCAATATAAACTAGGACTGTAACAAAAATACCATATGTGAACCTAGTGAATAAAGTGTGATCACTGTTAGTCATCTGAAAACCCAATGTATACAGAGTGGTAGAGAACTTGATGAACCATTGTCTTGAGGCTTGCTTCAAGCCATAAATGGATTTTTATAACTTGCAAATAAGAGTTTCATCTGCATTAGAATCACCATCAGGTTGATGATATCCAGGAGGAAGAGACATGTAGATTTCCTCATCTAAGTAACCATTCAAAAAGGCATTAGAAACATCTAACTGGAGAATCTTCACTGTGATTATTTTTGCAACTGGAGACAAAGTATCTCCATAATCAAAACCTTCTTCTTGAGTGATATGATAATGCCAAGCACAAAAAACTTGAAACGTGAAGAAGAACTTGAATCCGAGGAGCAACTTGTAGCTAAGGAAAATGGAGCTAAGGAGCAGCTTGTGGCGGAGGAAAATAGAGCTAAGGAGTTGCATGTTGCTAAGGGAATTGATGGAAAAGAAGTTATCTTAACCTCATTGGTTTTGATACTTGATCAACAAATGGGCATGTGTCTCATTTGTACCCTTTTTCCCTTATCTTTCGTTTTATCCCAATAGGTTTTCCAAAGAAAGGTTTTTAATAAGGCAAATAATTCACATCCAAATCACCCATTTGATGATCCAAACCAGGCCAGAATCTTCAAAAAATCTTCTAAGGTGTTAGCCATCAAGTCCAACCCATTTTATGCCTATTTGAAGTCCAAAAGAAGCCTAAATCAAGTGTCTAATTTCCAGGCCAAATAAAGTGACGAAAATCAGAAGTTTGAAGGTTGTTTTAGTTTTATCTTTTAGATTATGTCTTTAATTATGTTTTCATTTTCTAGGCAGTCTTTGGAGCTTGTTCCAAGACTTGTCTCTTCCTCTTCTTCTCTTCTCTTTATATTCTCTTGTATTCTCATTTCTGAAACTTATCAAACATTTTATTCTCAAACCTTTTACAACTTGTTTGATCTGTATGGTGTGTAATATCCATACGACTTGTTCTTGTTTTGGTGCATTTATGCAAACTGAGTTCAAGATTGATAGTTCAAGAGTTTAACCATAACTCTTGGAAGTATCTCTTAATCCATTGGTTCTGTTTATCATTCACAAAATCATTTCTCTATCAACCATCCGCTGCATCCATCTCTATTTCAATCCATTCATCTTCAATCTGCTGCATCAATCAAAGGATCTCTTGTGTTCTGATCTGAATCAACCAACAAAGTGACTCCTTGGGCTGACATCCTTTCCAGGATCGTGTCATTGAGTGTAACCTTTGGCAACAAGCCTAGCTTTATATCATTCTACACTCCCATATGAATGATGCTTAATCGTGTAAATATATCTGCAACCAATGGCCTTCTTACCAGGTGGCGAAGGACACATAATCCAAGTGCTAGTTCTTTCCATAGCTTCAAGTTCAACCTTCATAGCCTCACACCACTCCTTCATTTGTTTAGCCTCAGAATAGATACGGAATTCAGTAGTAAGAGTGATACTTTGAATAAAAGAGCAAAAAGAAACGGACAATTTTGTATAAGAAAGAAAATTAGCTATAGGATAAGGAGTAGAAAATGAAGTATTATACATATAGTAATCTTGCAAGTGTGGGGGAAGTTTGGTAGGTCTGCGAGAGCCTACTACAAGAAGTAATAGACCCTCAGAGGATGTATTCTCATGATGGTAACTCATGATGGTAAGAAACATCAGAAGATGATTCAGCAGAATAGAAGGAATCATCAAGGGATGCAGGGGAAGAAAGATAAGGAAAGAAAGTTTGTATATCCTCTGTCAATGTAGAGGATATAAACAGGAAAATAGTCTCATGGAAAATGACATTTCTCGAAATAGAAATGGATTTCCTCTCCAAATCCATGAGTTTATATCCTTTGTAGCCACTAGGGTAACCTATGAAGACACAAGCTCTAGCCCTAGGTTGGAATTTGTTACTATTATGACTAAGAGTAGACACATAACAAAAGCATCCAAAGGTTCTAAGGTCAGTATAGGTTGGGGCTTTATTGGTAAGAAGCTCATAAGGAGTCTTCTTATCTAAGATTGGAGTTCGGAGCCTATTAATGAGAAATACTACAGTTAAAAAACATTCTCCCCAGTAGGAAATAAGAATATGGGACTGAAACATGAGAGACATAACAACATTTAAAATATGTTGATGCTTACGTTCCACAACAGAGTTCTGTTGTGGAGTATCAGGACAACAATGATGCGCAGTGATGCCCTTATCTAAAAACAACTGAATGAACTTTAATTCCTGAGCATTATCAAATCTAACAGCTTTTACTTTTAAATTTTATTGAGTTTCAATTAATTGTAGAAAAGCAGAAAAGATAGTTAGAACATATATGATTTTAGTTTTAACAAGTAAATCCAAGTTGCTCTGCTAAAGTCATCAACAATTGTTAAATAATACCTATAACCATCATAAGTAGGTTCAGAAAATGGACCCCAAGTATCTATATGAACTAAATCCAAAGGATGCAAGACAACGTTTAGGATCAGATGGAAATGGTAAATGTTTCTGCTTTGCTAAAGGCCAAATAGAATAATGAGTATCCTTTTTATTAGATTTTGATATGTGTAATACATCATGAAGACTATCAATTCTAGACATAGATGGATGACCCAATCTAGAATGCTAAACAGATGCATCAACAGTCACGGCAGAACAAGCAGGAGAAATATTATCTATGAAAGTAAGTGTAGACTTATCTGAATCAGACTCCAATATGTATAAGTTTCCAATTTGACTACCCTGACCAAGCATCAACTCCTGAGTAAGATCCTGGATAAAACAAGTAGTAGATGTAAAACTAATAATGGAATGTAATTGTTTAGTAAGCAAGCTGACACTAAGAAGATTGAATCTAAACACACACACATATATATATATATAAAACCTCATATAAAATGATTTTCTTTGTAAGCTGAATAGACCCTACTCCTATGATACTCACTGTGGTTCCATTAGGGAGATTAACAAAGGTATTGACTAATGGTTGAAAACTTAAGAAGCTAGACTTAGAGTTGGATACATGGTGAGTGGCTCCAGAATCAATAACCCATGAATCCAGAGAGATATCCACTTCTAGAGATTTGGAAGTGAGCATGTCATAGTAAGTAGGAGGATATCAAGTGAGGAATGTACCAGACAACTATGAGATGTTTAGTGCGAAAGTTGAAGGTGAAGCTTGAACAATAGAAACTGATGGTGTGCTGCCAGAAGGAAGAAGCTTTGAACTATGGAAAGAGATGACTGCCTGAATTTGATCCTTTGTCATATGTGAATCCAATTGAGAGAAACTGGATCAGGTTTAGTGTCACTAGTAACCACTGAAGCCAAATTGGTACTAGGAACCACATGAGTATATCCAGACTTAGAACCACTAGAAGGAGCAGAGGGATAGGTCTTCTTTTCCCTGAATAGCCTAGTGGATAACCATGGATTTTGTAACACCGTTCTTTCAGATGACCAACCATATGACAATGGCTGCAAACATGGTGAGGTCTATGTTGAAGATTGATGGCATTAGCGTGACTATCCAGCTGAGGCATAGAATCATTATCACTAGCAGAGACTTGAAAAGCTACAAAAGGAACAAAACCCTTAGTGTGAGAACCAACAAGTCTTTGACTCTGATCTTGATCAAGCATGTTGTAAATAGTGCTCAAACTTGGTATGTTCTTTTTGTTGATCATCTGACTTCGAATGTGAGCAAATGAGTCATTTAAACCCATAAGAAATTGGATAATACGACTAGTCTCAGCATCTTCTAAGAGTTCTTCAACTTAACCACAGTTACAAGAGCAAATTTTCTGAGACTTAGTACTGGAGAGACGGTGCCACAAAGTCTTTTTTTTAGTAAAGTAAGTAGAAAGCTCCATGGAGCCCTAACGTAAAGTTAAAATCTCATGTTCCAACTGATAAATCCTAGGGAGATTACTAACTTCAAAACGCTTCATCAAATCAATCCAAATTTCTGCTGCATCATTATAATAGAGGATATTGTCGTATATCTCAGAACTAACAACGTTGAGAAGCCAAGATTTGACCATGCTATTGCATCTATTCCAAATTTTGTAAAGTGAAGTAGATTCCGAAGGACGAGGTACAGATCCATCAATGAAATTCCACTTATTCTTAGATTCTAGAGCAAAGATCCATCAATAGTCATAGCAACTTTCCAACTATTGTAATTTGTTCCATCTAACGGATACGAAACTAAAGAGAGTCCAGGATGATCCGCCGCATTAAGAAAATAAGGACTATGTGAGCTATCGGTAGAATCCATACCAGAATGAGGATTATCAATAGATCTAGTCACCGGAATTGTATCGGATTGACGGCGATTTGATGCGGAAGTTCGAGAAGCTCCACGAGAAGGAGATCGGGCAACCAGAAAAATCAATCGGAGTCGCATGAGCTGGAAATGTGGTGCGATTACGAGTTTTAGCTCTTCGTTTCGCCATTGAAATTGAAATCAGAGAAGACGATGAAGAAACGTTGAAGAAGATCGGAAAAATCAAATTGATTCCGGTGAAGAATCAAGTCGATTCCGGTTTAACGGAAAATTTTTGTTAGGATTTCTCTTATACCATTTTAGAGAAAAAGAGTAAATAAACTGGTTTCTTCATTAATGATCAAAAGTGTACAGAATCATGTTTATATACAATACAGTAGAACAAAATGAAAATTAACCAATAAGATTAATTAGCCTATTAACCGGAGCTTAACCGGACTAAACCACTATATTTAAAAACCTCACCGCTCATAACGTGTTGTGAGCGACTGGAATTTGAAAGTATATTCTCAGGTGGACAGGGTCGTGTGTCTAACTGAAGTAGGCAAAAGCTCAAATGACTTGTCAACTGTGCCCCCCCCCCCGTCCCGTTTCGTCGAATCCCACCGTCTTTACATCAAGTTGAATAGTTATTGTTAATAACCGAAGCTAAAATTAATTATAATACAAATAGTTATATCTATATTTTCAATAGGAAATAATACTTCTGACTTGTTTTTCTATGAGTTCTTTATATGTTGTCTTAACAAATCTTTATTTGTAAATAAATTGTCAAAACTTATGCACGTTATTTTTGTTGAATTTATTCAAATTATGTGGGCTTCGTCCAAACATCTGACAAATTTAATAAGGTTTTGTTAAAACGTTTTTTTCGTAATCCACCACAAATTGATAAACACCTTCTCCTACTTTTTTTTTTTTTTGCTAAGAATGTAAATATTTCATTAATAATGAAAACAATTTGGTTTACAAAAAAATGTGAACCGCCTACTTTGTATTCGGAATACTTGTATCAAAAAATTGATAAATGATTCATCAGTTGACCTTTCGCAATTTTTACGGATAGTAAAATCAGATCCAAGTTTTTGTAGCTGAGATCACCATCCACGGATTGCTAACGTTAAAACAAAAAAAAAAAATTGTCTTTTGTTGTTTTTAATTATAAGAGTTTACTTTGGGTTATTTGTAAATTGATTAATGATTATGAACACGTAACATCTACCATAACTCCAAATAAACGTAAGAGCGTCCGCATCGTAAACTTTCCTCCTGTCGTTTGAAAAGTAATACCGATGGAAACAAAATCACAAAACCAAAAAACAACACGGACCGTCGATCTGCTTGCGTCATCAGCCACGTCATCTAGACCGACACGTGTCAGTCAAATACCCAGACGCCACACGATCCATTGGCTCGTTCGGTGTTAGCCTCCGGTCTCTGTCTCTCTTCCCCAAAGAAATTGGGTTCAGAATCTCTCTCTCCTCGAGGAAGAAAAAGAGAAAAGTCTTGTCCTTTTTTTAAAAAACCCTAGCATAGCACGACTACGCCGCCTTTGCTCTGGTTCAGAGTCTGGGGATTTCCTGGGTTTCGGAATCGGGTTTAGATGTCAATTGCTCCGGTAAGTTTGGAATTTTCTGTCCTGGGTCGACTTGGAATTTCGAGAATTGAATAGCTTTCAGTTTAAATCGCTCTTTGTTCACCAATTATGGTAATTGAAGTTGAAGCCTTGAGTATTGCTTCAAACTTTCTGTTTTATTTGGAAACTTATGCTACTTTTTGTTCTTCACCACAGCTTTTCTGGATCATTTTCCAATCAGACTGTCCTTCTTTCTAATTGGTTGTGTTGAAGAGCGTTTGATTTGGAAGGTTTCTTTTGACTTGAAGCCTGTCAAATGCCATATGGCTGAAGACAGCCTACGGGTTGGTATGATATCTTCTGGTTTGGCTGTTTTACTCAATGGTGAAGATGCCAAGGATAATTCATCCAAAACTCGTATTGTTCCACATTACGATTATTCTGGTCACCGCCCTTTACAACGGACTATTGAATTCGTATTCGGTCTAGCGGAAAAGTCTGTTGGTCTATTGGATGGTAAAGTAGACAGTAGCTTGATTCGAACCGTGATTAAGAACCAATTCTCTAAGCTTCATAGTGAATCAGATGCTTCAGTTAGTAATAGAGAAGGAATATGTGTAGTTCATCACGGCGTTGGACCTCCTATTGTTGGCCTCGAAGAGTATAGCATATGTGGTGATATCAGGAGTGTGAAGCCGCCTCTTGTGTTGGAGAGCTTAGCACTCTTCAGCAGTGCCAGGGCTAATGCTTGTATTTGGAAAGGAAAATGGATGTATGAAGTGGCTTTAGAGACCTCGGGAATCCAACAACTTGGATGGGCAACCATTGCTTGTCCTTTCACAGATCAGAAAGGTGTGGGTGATTCTGATGATTCATATGCTTTTGATGGTCGAAGGGTAAGAAAATGGAACAAGGATGCTGCACCTTATGGACAATCATGGGTAGCTGGGGATATCATCGGTTGCTGCATAGACTTGAACTGTCATGAGATATCCTTCTACAGGAATGGGGTCTCACTCGGGGCTGCATTTACTGGTATTAAAAAACTTGGACCTGGATTCGGGTATTACCCTGCTGTTTCTCTTTCCCAAGGTGAGAGATGTGAGTTAAATTTTGGTGCTTACCCGTTCAAGTACCCTGTAGAAGGTTTCCAACCCCTTCAAGAGGCTCCTCCTCGAAGTTCTTTTGCAACAGAGCTACTACGATGCTTTTCAAGATTGCTGGATAGACCGGATCGCTCGTTGGCTGAGACATTAAGTAGACTGAGGAGGTTTGCCTCGGTTGAAGAACTCTTTACCCCTGTTTCCCGTGCCATATGTAATGAGTTATTCTACATACTTGAGCAAGACCCTTTGTTGCCTGAGTACTTAGGAAGGGGTGCATTTATGTCCTTCCTCTTGGAGATTTTCAGAACTCAAGCACCACATGATTGTTCAAATTTAGACAGAGTTCTTGATGTGCTTCTTCAGTTCCCACAATCTCATTTGATCTTTGAGCATGTGGTAAATGCTCTTGCTTGTGGCTGCAAAACAGCGACGCTGGTTTTAACAGAATGTCCATACTCAGGAGCTTATCCTTATCTTGCGCTGGCAAGTCATTTGTTACGGCGGGAAGAATTGATGGTACACTGGTGGAGATCTTTGCATTTCGATTTTTTGTTCGAAGGTTTCTTGTCATGCAGGAGTTCCAACAAGCATGACTTACAGCAATTAATGCCTGTTGTTTGGTGGCCTGGATCCTCTGAAGATATATCCTACGAGAGTAGCATGGGATTTACAATCTCTGCTCTCTCTGAAGCCATTAACAAGGTATGATAAAAAAATCTTTTTGACTGATTTTCTTTTGCTATAAATAATCGCAAGCATTACTCTGCTCTGGATACTCGTTTTCTGAGTGATAATACGAGGAACATAAATAATTAATTCTTTCTCCTGGAACTTAGATTGAGGAGAAGCAAAGGAACCTCTGTCTCTTGGTCATACAGTTTATACCACCCGTATCGCCTCCCCAGCTTCCTGGCTCAGTGTTTAGGGGATTCCTGCAGAACCTTTTATTGAAGAACAGAGGCGCAGACAGGAATTTGGCCCCTCCTGGAGTTACACGTAATTCAGTTCTTGTGTCTTTGTTTTCAATTATACTCCATTTTTTGTCAGAAGGTTTCACAATGCTAAAAAGTAGTGAAGCCATCCATCACAATATTGGTTTTCTACACAGAGGTGGTCAGCAGAAGTTTCCGTTGAGTTTGTTTCTTAAGAATGATCCACATCGAGCTGACATCACTAGGCTTGGCGGGCTATTTAGTCACATATCAAAGTCCTACCCCACAGATGACCAAGAAGAAGAAATAATGCGGTGGGAAGAAGGCTGTATGGATGATGAACAGAATAGAGTGACTCACGCAACTGAACAAAAGCCATGCTGTTGCTTGGCCTATGATACTGATCTTAATAAATCCTTGAAGGATCGAGGAAAAAACACTGCTAAAAGTTCTTGTGGCCAAAGCAGCACCAGTTCTGAGAGATCCTCTCATGTTGCTGCAGATTGTAGTACTGGAAGTTTCAGTGAAGAAATAGAGGATAAACCTAGCACAAGTAATCAGTCTGACCCCGAATTTGGTTATCGTCCAGTAAGATATATGGGGACTGCACTACAAGAGAGTAGAATATCATCGGCTATACTAAGCGAAGAAGAACTATTAGATGCTCTATTGCTATTATACCATATTGCTGTCGCTCCAAATTTTAAGCAGGTAATTTTAGTTTTCCCTCTTGTTCAGATTCTGTTGTATTGTTTGTATGATACATGAGTAGCTTGAAAGGCTGATAGGTTGTCCTTTTGCTTAGGCATCATATTACATGTCTCACCAATCGCAATCAATATCACTTCTCGAAGAAACGGATAAACAGATAAGAGAACGGGCTTCTAGTGACCAATTAAAGCGCTTGAAGGAAGCTCGCAACAACTACAAGGAAGAAGTAATGGAGTGTGTTAGACATTCCGCATGGTAAGTTTCACTTAACTCTTGGATTTCGGTAACTCCAGAAGGAGGGTATAGTGAAGGGGTTTCAATCATGATTAATGTGAGGCAATGTTACTATCCCTAACTCGCCTTCGCTCATTGTGAATCATTTCTTATAGGTTCCGCATCTCATTGTTTTCTCGGTGGAAGCAAAGGGGAATGTATGCTTTGTGCATGTGGGTTGTACAGTTACTTCTGGTTCTCAGCAAAATGGATTCTGTGTTTGTTTATATTCCAGAGTTCTACCTTGAATCTTTGGTAAATAGCTTTCTCGTTGGTAGAAGTAAACATGTTTCAATCTCTCTTTGGCCAGGCCTCCACTTCACGAGATGTTCCAAGAATTTAATCTGTTGCGCTGTCTCTGTTTTTTTCAGTGAAATTCTTATATTTACAATGTCTTTGATATTTTTCTCAGGTAGACTGTTTCCATGTGCTTCGCAAGAGTGATCCTCCATTTGTGCCATCAACTACATTTATCAAGCAAGGACTTTCATCATTCGTATGCCTATATACCTTTACACTTTTTGTTTTGTCTTTTCTTTTTCTCATAGCTGAGTCTAGTTAACTAGCTTTGGTCAGTTGCACAATGGCTCTAACATTGGCATCACAATTTCTTGGGGTTTCAGATCACTTTTGTAGTTACGCACTTCAACGATTCAAGGATATCAAACGCAGATCTTAAAGATCTACTTCTCCAGTCAATATCCGTCTTGGTACAGTACAAAGAGTACTTGGAAGCTTTTGAGAACAACGAGGCAGCTACTCGACACATGCCTGCAGCTCTACTGTCAGCATTTGACAACAGATCTTGGATTCCTGTCACAAATATATTTCTTCGACTTTGCAAAGGTTCCGGGTTTAGTTCTTTAAAGAATGGGGAGTCTTCGTTTTCATCTACTGTTTTCCAGGTTGGTTTGATTGATTTAATTTGTTCCTATTTGATCCTCAGTTTACATCTTGGTATTTTTTTTTTAGGCTCTTCTACGAGATGCTTGTATCAATGATGGTGAATTATTGTCTACTTTTCTTAACCGGCTATTCAACACGCTTAGCTGGACCATCACTGAATTTTCTGTCTCGGTACGAGAAATGCAAGAAAAATATCAGGTAAGATAATGTGGATCCTTTTTAATGATTATGTTTTCGTAGTAATTGATTAGTTCTTTCTGAATGATTGTGTTGCATAAATCTGTAATAGCCTTACAAGTATTTGTCTTTACGCAGGTAATGGAGTTTCAGCAAAGGAAATGCTGTGTGATTTTTGAGCTTTCAAGCAATCTCGCAAGGGTCTTAGAGTTCTGCACTCACGCAATACCACAAGCATTTCTTGCTGGGACAGATACAAATCTTCATAGGCTCACTGAGTTGATTCTTTTTATCTTGAATCACATGACATCTGCGGTAGATGACGAGTTCTTTGATCTGTAAGTTCATTAAAATGCTCCACATATCTCTAAGAGGGTTGAAATATCGCTCAAATTAATAGTTTTTGTTATCTTTTGGTTTTGAGCTCGGGCAGGTCACTTAGACAGCAAGGACAACCTTCAGAGAAAATTAGCCGAGGGATCTTATTAGCTCCTTTGGTTGGTATCATCTTGAATCTCTTGGAGGCTAGTGAAGACTCAAAACATAAGCAACAACATGATGTTATTGGTCTCTTCGCAAGCATGGACTGTCCCGATACAGTCTATTACGGATTCCAATATCTCTTGGAATACAACTGGGTAAGCTCTTACATCTATTTTACCTCGTTTGCTTCCTTTACCGACAGAGCTTTCTGAACCATTTTCAGGACGGGTGTGTAAGCGGAGATGATGCGTATGTAAAGAAACTTGGACAACTTGAGAACTTCTTGAACCATCTCTTAAACCGGGCTTCTTCCCAAGAACCCGAAAGAAAAGAAGAGTTATACAACAAAGACACGGCGGATTCAGAAGACAACACATGCTGTATCTGCTATGCGGGGGATACTAATACGATGATTGTTCCGTGTTCACATCGATCATGTTATGGCTGCATAACGAGACATCTTCTCAACTGTCAGAGATGTTTCTTTTGCAATGCTACGGTAATTGACGTTATAAGAGATAGCGTAGAAGAAGAAGAAGAAGACTGATGATGGTGATGATCACATAAGAAGCACATGAAGCTCAGTTTAGTTGCAGTAGCAGGTTGATGTAGTAGATACAGAAAGAAAGATCAAAGGAATAAGGATTATAGTATAGGATAAATAAGAAAGAAAAAAAAAACAAAGGTCTGTGATAATTTTGTAGGACATGTGTCTGATGGTCACTAGGCTTTTCTTTCTTCTTCTTTATTTTCTTGTATATAATTATATATGAGAATGAAATGGAAATTATTTAGAGGCTCCATGTTTCACTTTTGAATCTCGGGTCGAACCCGGTTAACTTGTGGTTGTGATTCGGTTCGGTTATATTTTAGAAAACCGTAACTTAAAGGATTCGCTTAAACCCAAATAATCTGCCAAGAATTTACGTTTTGGTTGGTCTTGTGGTGAAACTCAAACCTTTTCTTTATTAGAAACGTATGAAATTCAACCCAAAGATATTAATAATTGTGCTTTCCATTCCTTTTTTCCCCCCATTACGTCTTCGAAATGGATGTAGTTCATCATTTAATTTTGATATTTTTTATGAAATTTCTAGTTTCATTCAATTTGGAATTAGTTTATTTGAATTAGAAATAGAATACTGTTCAATTTAGGTTTTCTAAAAAAATATTTCCAAAAAACAGGCAGATAAAACAAAGTTAATATCCAAAACCTTGATAGATAAAACAAAGTTAATATCCAAAACCTTGATAGATAAAACAAAATTTTGATATTACAAAAATAGTGTTCCATGATCCAGTGATCTGAAAATGTTTTATGGCTCGCCTTGCAAGTCCGGTTCCAAATTTATTGTTTTTGAGATCATCTTATGGTTTAATTAAAATTGATTATGAACCTGATTCTGTAAAAACATTAACAAGAGCAGATTTCCTATGTATACGAAGGATCTACGTTCAGCAATTGGCCAATTTTGGAAGGTAAACATGAAATTTAGGTTACAAAAGCGTATACCAAATTTTGTTTTATTTCAAATCATTAAAGCTTGTAAAAGCCAAAAAAAAAAGAAAAAGACAAACCACTTACAGAAAATAAAAAATGGAAGTAAGGAGAAGACACAGACAGAGACAGAGTCTTTAAGAGTGTTAACTAGAATCAGTTGTTTTGACCAGGTCGGCCTGTGCTGTAAGGTGGCCTTGGTCTCCTTCTTATCAATCTTGTAACCATCGACATAAATCCTTTTTCTTCAACCTATAAATAATCATCATAAATATAGCTTTTATTACACATATAAATTATTAATGACTTTATATAGCATCAAAGTCAAATTAGGGATTATCGAGCCCTAAAGTTAGCTCTCTTTTTGTCCTACATAAATGAGTCGTAAGATCATCCTCATTGCACACCCTCTTAGATCTAATGTGGTGTTTTTATAATATAAAATTATTAAAACACACACTCTCTTTTCCTTTTACTCAACTTTATACTTTCTCTTTCATCATTTTACTCAACTTTTATTAATTTTATATTTAAATACTCTCTCTTCCTTTTAAAAACTCTCAAAAATATCCAATTTTAGACACTCTCTTTCTTTTCCTAAACACACTCACTATCTACTCTCTTTACTCAAATTTTATTAATTTTATATTTCAATATACTCCACAAAAACACTCTCTTTTTTTCTTTTACAACCATTTTAATAATTTTATATTATAAAAACACACACTTTAGACCTTCTTGGATCTCCATTGAGGATGCCCTAAAGCTAGCTAAACTGTCAACATAGAGAGAGAGAGCTTACGATTTCAGTTCCCGGGTCTTCTGATGATGATGATGGTGAAGTTGATGATGATGATGAAGATGGTGATGGTGATGACGACTCAAGACCTAGACACTTCAATATGGCTTGAACAGTTTTGTGAAAAGCAGAACATGGAGAGTTGAGAAGAGAGTAGTAAACTTCTTTATCTTCATCTTCTCTTCTACTTGTTCTCTCTTCTTCTTTTTTTTCTTCTTTAACTTCCATTTTTTTTCCCTTCTCTCTTTTTCTTCTTAATTGTTGTGCAACTTCTTCTGCTCAATGCAATAACTATTGTATCTCATTTGACCTTACCTGCTTCTCTGTATTCTTACACTCACCCCCCTACCTTGCATTTAATACCTCTTTTTATTTTTACTTTTTAATTCATAATGTTTTATACATTTTTTAATTAATTGATAACTAGTGTGCTAATTTCAACTAAATTGCATTAACAATCAAATCGGGTAAGAGCATTTTTATATTAAAAAATATAACCGAACCAAAAACCCGACTTGTCCTCTCCAGTGAGCATAATTGTTGAGCAACCCGTTCAATATATATTTTTAATAAATTTGAAATGTGACACAATTACGATAGATAAAAAAACAAAAACCCGAAAATTAAATATGAGGAGAAAGCAAGTTGACGCATGTTCTTAATTTTTTTTACCGCCAGTTCTCTACCGCGTAATAAAACGATTAAATTTTAAAAACTTTGTTTGATTAATTTTCTATATTCAAAAGAACCAACTTGGCAAGAAAAGCAAGTAAAGTTTAATTTACTTAACAGAATTGTTCCATTCATGACACATGACATAAAACTGATGGGCCAACGATATTTTATTAATTTATAAGATGTGAAATACAAAACAAAAAATACTAATTCAGAGAAATTTATTAATTTATTGAATTATCGAATTACTAATTTATCGAATAATATATTGAGTTATTAATTTATCGAATATTAAATAATCGAGTTTCTAATATTTGGGTTATGCATTGAAAGCATATCAAGTCAAATCCAAAAAAAGTTTAGAAGTTGTATTATAAAGGAAGAAAATCCTTAAACCATATTCGAACCAAAAATCGAATAGTAAAATGGATTATAGTGCATTCTAAAGATAACAATACAAAATATTAACTAGGTTAAATTCAGATATTTGGGTTGATATAGATGTGTTGACAAACGCAGAGAGCTTTGTTTCTTACTGTTCATAATTTTGCTTATGGATCTTTATGTTTGTCGTCCTCTTTACCATTTTCGTGGCTTTCGACTAACGTTGCATTTGCAACAAAGAGTCCACTCTTATGAAAAACTAGTAAATGTGGGTATTTAATTTATTATTCTCTCTTCTTTTGTTTCAGCATAAAACAATAATTTCTTTCTTTTTTTGTTATATTAGTATATTTTTTCATATTTAATATTTTCTGTCGAAATATATTTAATTATTCATGTCTTGGCATTTCTATTTTATTAGAAGTAACTAATTTAACCTTATAGGTACATTTCATTATTGTTACTTGGATTAGAAAAATATCGCCAATCTCGTCTCTATTCACTTGTCCTTTATTCTTTCCCCAACCAAATACATTGATATTTAGTTCAATTCAAAGGATGATGTTAGCTGTTAAGAATATTGACAAATTCTACCACATTCAAAGGATGATGCAAATGCTACCAAAGTTGGCATTATGGTATATTAACTGCCTATTTAAGTATAATATAAAAAATTTAGATTCGTAGTTACCATGATATATAGGTTGGTGATTTTTATTAATGTCGTTGTTGAGTTAACCAACCATAAACTAACGCGAGCCGAAACGAGATTGGGCATTCATGACCAGAAAAAAAGATTTCCCTTTTATAAACAGAGAGAATTAAATAATTTTGAACAAATGATACGGTAAGGGGACCGTATGGTGATTGCTTATTTTGTAACTTTTATGTTTCCTTTAGTTTATTATAGAGAAAATTATAAAATGTGCCACTTTTTTTAAAAAAAAATTCAAAAATGGCAGTTTCTCAAATGCCATCACAAAATATGCCATAATTTTGTCTTCTAGTGAAAGAAATTTTATATTTTTATCCATTCATTTACACTACACATTCTCTATTTCTCTTTTTTTTCCTTCTTTTTCTCTCAAAATGGTGGATGGTAGTGGCCGGAGATGGAGTCGAAGACGAGACAGTGGACCAATTTTGGACGGGACTGTGAACTAAATCGGAAACAATAACAGAAACAGTGGACAACAGACATAAATAAATATTGTAACAGTAGACAAAAAATAGAAATCGTGGTCGACGATGATGGATATAGCAAGAGATCGGGGACAAACATAATCGGAGATGACATAATTGTGAACGGTGGACAAATTGAAAATCGTGAATGGTGGACAAAATGTGGCGAAACAGTGGATAACGGTGAGAGACGGTGATTGACATTATTTCCGACTGTACAACCATAACCAGAACCGGGCGACAAGTTGTGGTGATAGACTAAAAACAGATATAACATCATTTATCATGATTTAAATTGAAAGATATGATATAGTCATTTTATATCCACTAAAAAACAAAGTTATGGCAATTGATGTAAGATTTTTTAAAAATGACCTTTCTAAAAATAATTCAATAAAAAATGGCAATTAACAATATTCTCTTTATTATATTTGTCTCCAGATTTATAATTTTTATTTAATCTTGGAACTTGTTCACGTTCACACTTCACACGCATACATGTCAAGTCATTACATATACGTACGTAGTATTTACTAGTATTAGTCTATTAGACTGTTAGCTAACATTTATGACATAATATTAGGACATGTCCAATGCAAACACTTATAAAAATATCTAAAACATTTTTTTATTAATCTTTATTTATTTTTAGTGTTGAAAGTGTCTAAACTCTATTAAAAGTGTGTTTAGACGCTCTCAACACTAAACATGAATAAAAATTAATAAACAAATGTTTTAAACATTTTTATGGGTGTTTGCATTGAACATGGTCTTATACATCCATTCAAGACCAGAAATCATCATATTTTTTGCTTTCTTACTATTGAGAAGCTAAACTCGAAACGCTATACAATCTATCTGACTAAAAGGGTGATTGATTCGGCTATAGAATAATTATTGTAGGATTTAGTCAGTAGACGTCTTTGCTATAGCTGTAGATTTTTTTATTGTAGAAAAAATTCTTTAGCTTTTAAGGCCACAAAATATTTGTTTTAGGAAAAAAAAGTAAAACCTGAACAAACGAAATCAATGTTGTAGAGACTGTAAGTTTTATATGGGACCAACTAAAATACTTAAAATATGATTGGTAAGCAAATGTTGTATAAATGCTTAAAGAGGTTGTAGAAATTTTTTAAAGCCCTACCAATCACCACTACAAGAAAACAGGGCGCATTCCGACGGCCAAAACCGTCCATAAGCCGTCGGAAAAGGACGTATTCCGACGGTTTCCGACGGTAACAGGCCGTCGTTTCTATCACGTCGGAAAAACAGAAACCGTCGGGAATCCGTCGCTTTTTTGCGACGGATTCCCGACGGTTTTATGTCGGAGACCCAGAGGAGACGGACTTCCGACGGGTTTTGGTTTTCCGGCGATGAAAGACGGAATTCCGACGGTCGTTGGTTTTCCGGCGATGAAAGACGGAATTCCGACGGTTGATGAATTCCGGTGATGAAAGACGGAATTCCGACGGTTTCGGTTTGCCGGCCATTAAAGACGGTATTCCGACGGTTTCCGTTTTCCGGCCATAACAGACGGAATTCCGACGGTTTAAATAATTTTTTTTTAAAAATTTAAAATTATTTAATTTAATAATATAATATATTAATATTTTTAATAAAAATGAAAAGTAAAAACTAATAAAAATAAAATATATTAAAATTTAAAATTACAAACTAATAAAATTAAAATGTATTTTAAAGTTTTACAATCAAATTTAAAACTCTTCAAATCCTATTCCGGTCTAGGCGGCCCGGTACCGAAGAATCTCTGCATTTGCTGTTCCATTGCTTTCATTCGTGCATCGGCCTCCGCCTTATCTCTCGCTCTCGCCTCCTCGGCCTCCTCCTTATCCTTCTTCCTCTGTTCCGCCATTTCCCTAAGCTGGTCGTGCAGCTCTCGGTTTTCCGCCTCCAACCTCCTATCACGAGCATATCGAACCGACGAAACAGACGAGCTACTCTCCTCAGGGAGGCCGTAAACACGGCCTCTGGTCTTGGGAGTCACCTACAAAAATTTTTTTTAAAAATTTCATAACTTGTATTAAAAGTAATGTTTAAATTCCATTAAATGTGAGACGGTTACTAACCTCGTAGGTGAACTGGTTGGTCATCTCGAATGGAACTTCGGTTGGCGCCGGAGTTCCTTCCACGATCAGTTGCGATTGGAGGAACTCCTCCTGCCTCCTCTGCACAGCTTCCACGATTTCACGAGCAATCGGGTCTTCAATTTCACTGGTCTTCTTGTTGGTGTGCGAAAACTTGATCATATCGAGGTTGGAAGGATAGACACCGGTCTCCTCCATCTGTTACCATATACAATTACGTTACAGAATTCAAAAATTTTATGAAATATTTAATTACTTACTATTTTCCGAGCAGCTGAAGCCTTGCTAATTGCGCCGAGGTTGTGGGTCGTTTTTCCCTTCCCTTTCCGGTTGCTGTTGCGGTTAGTCGAATGTTTCTCGGAGCCCGTCTTGGTTGCCTCTAATTCCCAGTGTCGAAGAAGTCCAGTCCACATCTCAGAGGGTTTATATTTAAAAACCTTAGCCACCTTCCCCTCTTTGTACCACTTGTCTTTCCACTCGTTCATCTTCAACGAGAACTTCCTCGCCTAATCTAATAAATTTATAACATCCTCATAAACCCTAAAATTATTATTTACTTAATTTGTTAATTCATAATTTGTTTTTACAAATTATTAACATTAATTTTATAATATTTTTAAAATAATCTACAATTCCTAATGAACAATTTCGGATCTACTCATTCTCATGAACAATTTCTTAACCATTCTCATGAACAATTTTTTATGAACAATTTCATAACTAATCCACTAATTCCAAAGGAACAATTTCGTAACCATTCTAATCATCATGAACAAATTTTGGATCCTCAACAAGAGTATAAAATCATGAAGAACAATTTTTGAAAACTTCTAATAATGTATGCAAAACTTACATAGATTTGGTTTTGGTGAAAGATGGAGATGATTAACGACGGAGGAGAAGATTCGGCGACCAATCGGAGGAGCAACGGCGGTTTTGAAGAAATTTTTTCGTTTTCAGATCTGAGATCGGGGAAGACGAAGACTGTGGATATAAAAGGGTGTCCGAGGGCTATCCGACGGCAGTCCGACGGTCATTAAAAAATTCCGACAGTACCTCCGACGGTTTTCCCGCTTTGACGAAGATTACGAAGTGTTTTGGCGGCTGGCAAATTAGGGTTGCCGTCGGTCGACCGTCGGAATATAAGACGGAATTCCGACGGTCATTCTTTTAAAATATTTACTTATACATTTTTTTATATATTTTCCCTTCGAAAAACAATTTTTCTATCAAAAAATATTAGAGTTTCATATTTCAAGAGTTATGGAAAATGGAAATTAAAGGAATTTGGGATTTTAAAATTATGTGATTTTAAAAAATATATATAATTATTTTTATAAACCTTATAATGAACTTTAAAACTTTAAATCAAAAAATTCCCCAAAACCGTCGGATTTCCGTCTTACAATTAAGACGGCATTCCGACGGTTTTTGGGTTTTAATTTAATTACTTTTCTCGCTACAATTAAAAAGAATAAAAAATCCAAAACCGTCGGAATTCCGTCTTACAGGTAAGACGGAATTCCGACGGTTTTGGGGAATATTTTGATTTTATAGGATATGATTATGTTGTAAAGTTTATTAAAAGGTTTTTATAATTAATTATATAGATTTTTAGAAATAGTTATATATATTTTAAATATATAAAATTTTAAAAAAATTTATTTTTGAAATCCTTATTATAAACTTTAAAATCATATGATATACTTTTAAATCTAAAAACTTTATATTTGTAAAAAAATTATAATAAACTTCAAATTTTTCGATAAAACTAAAAAGGATTAAAAAAGGAAACCGTCGGAATTCCGTCGTAATGGAAAGTCGGAATTCCGACGGTTTGGGGTTTTTATGAATTTAAATTTGGGGGAAAAAATTAAAAATAATATAACCCCAAACCGTCGGAATCCCGTCTTAATTAAAAGACGGAATTCCGACGGTTTCTTTGCTTAATCATTTTAAATTTTATCGAAAAATTTAAAGTTGATTATAAAGTTTAAAAAAATATTAAGTTGTTTGATTTAAAAGTATATCATATGGTTTGAAAGTTGATTATAAGGTTTTTAATAATTAAATTTAAGCGTTTTGAAAATTAAATGCCGTTAATGTTAATTTGACCCTCGCTGTCAAGAAACATAAATATTTTAGTACGGCTTCGAAACGTATTACACATAAATAACACCTCTATTTCTCATTCCATTATAGTTTCATAAAACACATGACAACATTATAAAATCGTACAATAAATAGTAGGACATTATTTATTATTACTGCAACATAAAGCTTTAGAGGTTTAAATTATTCTTAATCATGGACGAGTTATATATTTATTCTTCATCGGAGTCTGGCACTGTTTCATATTTGTACCCAGTAGTTTCTTCATCTTCCTCCTCCATGGTGCATATTTCCGTTGGGTGGTATTCAGCAATCATCGAATTAGCACCGATTATCTGTTTGGTAACTGAATATAGTTAAAACCATTCCCAAAAATCAATATAAACGTATGTTGTAACTACCTTAACAATGTTCCGCTCTGTGATATTTAGGTACTTTGGGGTCCTATCAAAACGGCAAACGGTAACATTCTTCAAGATGAATACTGCACCTACACCAGTCATGAGTCTGTACTCGTCATTTTTGAAGATGTTATGGTGCATGGTTCCCTCGATTTTTCCCGAAGGATCTTTTAAAGTTACAAGCAGATCTCCCTGGTCATTGGGGGAGAAAGAAGAGAGCATAGCAACAATCTAAAAAATAAATAAAATATAAATACTAGTTTCTCAGATAAATTGTGTCTATAAATTAATGTTAATAAAATTGGACGGAAACCTAAACCTTTTTTATTTTCACAAATTGTGAACGCGGGGATTGAATTTCTGCAACCTGGGTCCAGAATGGTGTGGTCCTATTATGATAAGAACCTACATTTATGAATGAAAGATTTTGTATTAGTCACCTACGTACATTCATTTTTGTAAAAGTAAAAATGATAATTAAACATATATATATATATATATATATATATATATATATATATACCTTCCCGGATTATGTAATCGATAGTAGAAGTTCACCGCGGACTACTAAAATCATGGTCCGCTTGTGGTGCCTCGTTAATCACCTCATAAATAAAATCTTGTGTTGGGCGTGTCTGAGAACTTTCAACTTGCAGCACCTTTGCATCATGAGCCCTCTTGCGAAACAATCCTCGCCGTACGACTTGGCCAGGTCCCGGTATTACGGGCGTTTGGTTCTGCGATTGTTGAGTTGGATGGAGTGAAATTCTCGGTTCACCATCAATAACATTTAAGTTATCGTAAGGAGGGCTTGATGGAACACGAGGTGTGTTGCGAGTGTTTTGACCAGGGGCTCGGTTTTGCATATAGTAATTCCATAGATCATTATTAGCCATTACGCAATAGAATACTTTATGTTATGATTATGGGTTCAAATTTTTTATGAATGAATGCAGAGCCGGGATGCTTATATAAAACTTACTTATTGCCGTCGGTAAGCCGTCGGAATTCCATGAAAATATCCGACATATCACCCCACCCATCACCCCACCCATCCCATCGGGCACTGCGCGCGACCGGTTAGATAACCACTTAAACTTTGCCGACATCTGATTCCGTTTGAATACCGTCGGAAATTCGTCATTACTTCCGATAGATTTAGTGCGTCGGAAATCCGTCCATACCCACTGACCAATCATACTTTGCCGACATCTGATTTTGTCTGAATACCGTCGGAAATTCGTCATTACTTACGACAGATTTAATGCGTCGGAAATCCATCCATACCCACTGACCAATCATACTTTGCCGACATCGTGCTGTCTGAATTCCGTCGGTATTCCGGCGGTAACGGCCACTGTATACGGATGGAATATCGACGGTTTAGACATATAACGTCTTCTATAAATACTCCCTATCGAGTTTTTTATGTTGTACAGCTTCAAGTTATAAAAAATGTCTTCCAACTCTGCTAATGAAGACTCAAACACAAAAGGCGTGGCTAATTTTTTCATTGTTCCAAAATACTCGTGGGAATCCGAATCCCTATGCGACGAATTCACTCAGCAGATTCCCACTTACTCATGGGAATTTGATACGTGCTCACCAATCGATGAAGAAGATTCCACAGCAACAGTAGTGCCTGACAGCCAGTTCGCGCCAAACATCCACAACATTTACGATAGGCAGCCACAATGTCTTCATCAAGAGCGGGATACCGAAGGCGAACCACCATGTGACTTGGTAGAAAAGTCAGATACTTACGGTGCAAGTACTTCAAACGTAAGTAAGGATCAGTCGTATGACTTTGAATTCGCTCAAAGCCCTGAAAAGCCAAACTTAAATTTAGATGTTGATGCAACCAAAAGAGATTTGTGCGACGGTTTTTAGAATCTCCAACAACGGATCATTACTATGACTTCCAATTCGCCCAAAGCCCAGAAAAGCCAAACTTAAATTTAGACGTTGATGCAATAAAAAGCGAATTGTGCGATGGATTTGTAGATTCTCCAAGAAAGAAAAAAAAGGGAAAGAACATCATGAAATGGTTTTAACAAATGGTAAGTTCGGAGTGGAAACAGACATATGATAGTCCTCTAGGGAGGTTATTGTGGACTTGTACCATAACTGTTGGGTGTTAAAAATATGCAGTTCCATAATGTACTTGTTTAAGAATGTGTTTAAATTTTATATATGTTTCATTAAATGTAATGTTTTATTGGAGTTGCAATACTCAGATTGTCGTCCACAATCGACATTGTTAATGAAATGAAAAATGTTATAAGGAACACATGCACAAATGTGGGAAAACAACATGGATAAGCATTTATTGACAACTAATATTATTCTGAATCTCCTGTGGAACCGTCACTAGGGATGAAGTCTGAATCGTCGTCAAATTCTCCCCGTGTTTCCTCTTCGTCCGAATGCACTAGATCATCCCCGACATAAGTGACATCAACGAGAAGGTCAATGTTATTCATTGGCAAGTCCATTCTAGACTTCGAATTGTCTTTAGTCTTTCCTGGGACGTTTAATACGGTGCTCATGATGTTGGCAAAGAAATTCTTTTCCACATGCATGACATCTACATTATGCCGCAGTAGATGGTCTTTCCAGTACGACAAATCCCAAAAAATACTCTTCTTGTGCCAATTGTGATATTCCCCACAACCGTCGACTGGGTAATGGCCATTACCCCCACATTTAGGAGTTCGCTCTGCACCAAAATCTCGTAATTGTTCCAATATGCTACGACCATCTATCTCAGGAGGTGTACCATGAAACACTCGTACATCCGTCTTGAAATGTCGTTTAGACTTACGATATGGATGATTGGGCGGCAAAAAACACCTATGGAAATCAAACCATGAAGTCTTCCTGCCGTGCTGCAATTGGAAAGCTGCAGTATTGTCTTGGCAATAAGGACATGCCAATCGTCCATGCGTTGATCATCCAGATAACATACCGTATGCAGGAAAATCGCTTATGGTCCACATAAGAACCGCACGCATGGTGAAATTCTGCTTCACTGAAACATCATAAGTCACAACACCATGCTCCCATAACATCTGCAATTCACAGATCAATGGTTGGAGGAATATATCGAGCGACCGTCTTGGATGCTCTGGCCCGGGAACTAGAATTGAGAGAAACAAGAACTCTCGCCGCATGCACATAGATGGAGGCAAATTGTAAGGTGTCACGATGACCGGCCACAATGAATATTTCCTTCCATGCTTGCCAAACGGGTTGAAACCATCAGTGGATAAGCCTATGTATACATTATGTCGTTCACCGGCAAAATCTGGATACACTGATTGAAAGTGTTTTCACGCTTCCGCGTCAGAAGGATGCGTGATATCTCCATCTTGACTATGCTCTGCATGCCATCTCATAGCCGTTGCTGTGCGGTTTGATTCGCACAGCCTCTTCAACCTCTCCGTTAAGGGTAAATACCACATCCGTTTGAATGGAATCTTCACCCTGCCACTTGTATCCTAAAACCGTGGTTTGCGGCAAAATTTACATTTATTTCGGTTCTCGTCTTCTCTCCAGTATATCATACAGTTGTCGATGCAGACATCTATAACCTGGTAGGGCAAACCAAGACCAGCAACAAGTTTTTGTATCTCGTAGTATGATCCGGGGGCCAGATTATCTTCTGGCAAAATATCTTTCACGAACTCGGCGACTGCATCCACACATTCTTCGGACAAATTGTAATCAGTCTTTATGTTCATCATCCTAGTAGCAGACGATAACGGTGAATGGCCATCCCTACAACCGCTGTATAGTGGTTGCTTTGATGCATCTAACAAATCGAAAAACCTTCGAGATTCTAAATTAGGCTCTTCACCCCTATCACCCTCATACCCACCCGACTGCATATTAATATTATTCTCTCTATACGCATTATTAACCATCGCAACCGTACGTACCCCAACATCTACTTCCGCTGTAGGTTCCCCTACGCTATCAGGAAAATAAGGTTCATTGCTACTAGTACTACCATATTCATAATTCCTTTCTCCATGTAAATACCAAACCTTATATCCTGGTCTAAAACCATATCTATATAAGTGATTCCAAACATTATGGACAGCAACACTAATTCTATTACAGCAATTAGAACAAGGACATTTGATATCCTGACCTTTTTTTGCTGCTTCTACATTACTGGGTAAATTCATGAACTCCCATAATCCTTGAGCGTACTCGTCCCTTAATAAGTCCGACCCCTCATTCGTCATTGGCCCGTCCATCCATGCCCGAAAATATGAACTCATTTTTATAGTTTTTTTTTCTCGAAATTTTGTTTTGATGGAATGAACCATTCTGCAGACTTATGTAGAGTAGACTTCCCTCAATGTGCCGTCGGAATACCGTCAATAGGTCCGACATATGACCCAACCCCATCCCATCGGCCACCGCAGACGATATATAAACCACTCAAACTTTGCCGACATCGTAAACCGTCGGAAAACCGTCTGATTTCCGTCCTACATTCCGACAGATATTGGCCGTCGGAAATAATTCCGTCTCTAAGCCGTCGGTGGATCGTCGGCAGTTTCTGACAAAAACTGTTCCGTCTCAATTCCGTCGGCATTTTCCGACGGAATTGAGACGGAACATTTTTTGTCGGCAACCCGTCGACACGCCGTCGGATTTGGCAGACGGAATGCCGACGGCCAAAACATTGCCGTCGGAATTGACGGTGTTTTCTTGTAGTGCACACCCTAAGGATCAATGTGTAATAATTTATTTATAACTAATAATAGATGAAACTACAGTGAAAAAATATATATATCATATACAGCATTTTGGTTAATTATCCATTGAATTTGATCAAATCAGCACTAGAAAAGTACTATTAAAACACCACTTAGGCTAAATTATACTTGTCAATTCAAAAACTTGATTTTATATAGTTTGTATTGATTCAATTTACCATTAAACCGTGTTTTGGCTAAATTATAGTTACAAACTTACAAGATCCACTATACACCGAGTTGGACTTAGTTCTCATATATAGAGATTTACAGCGATTAAACTTGTACGTTGACCTATACAGACGACTATAACATTATATATCCACATATCGCACTATTTTTGGTATATATCGGTTGATTTGTTTTCACATGTTTTGAAATTAACAGCTTTGTCTCCTACTCTTAAAAATAGAGCATAGAGCTGGCTGATCACACTTCAAAATAAAGCAACAACTATATATAAACTATAACGAATGTGAACACTAAAATTTAGAATTTTTTTAAAACCATTCCAATTTGTAAACAAAAAACAAAATTAGAAAGGTAAAAAAAAAAAAATTCTAAACCTCAAAGTTGTGGTGAAAGGGGGAAAAAGACAAAAGAAAATAGTGTAAATCATTTTTTAAATTAGAAAGACGAGATATTCCATCAAAAGGTCGTCGTATCCTCCGCGACGTCTTCGTCGTTAATGGGGGATTCACGGCCATGGTTGAGCGGTGCTTCTTCCTCCACCGACTCATATTCAACCCCTACGCTGTCTCCGTGTCCGTCACCATCTCCGGCGCCACGTCAGCACGTCACGTTACTCGAACCATCTCATCAAAACAAGAAAAAAAGCAAGAAAGTATTCCGAGTCTTCCGCTCCGTTTTTCGTTGTTTTCCAATCATCACACCGGCGGCTTGCAAAATCCCGGTCCTCCCGGGCGGTAGCTTACCTGACCCGCATCGAGGCAGCTCGAGCGGATCAAGAGTTACCGGAACATTATTTGGATACCGTAAAGACCGTGTAAGCCTCTCGATTCAAGAAAGCCCTAGATGTTTACCATCTCTCGTGGTCGAGCTCGCAATGCAAACAATGGTGCTACAAAAAGAGCTAAGTGGTGGAATGGTTAGGATCGCTTTAGAGACGGAGAAACGAGGAGATAAAGAGAAGACCAAGATAATGGACGAGCCGTTATGGACAATGTATTGTAACGGTAAGAAAACGGGGTACGGTGTGAAACGTGACGCGACGAAAATAGATCTTAACGTGATGGAATTGTTAAGACCGGTTTCGATGGGTGCAGGAGTTTTGCCGGGGAATTCGGACGTTGAAGGACCTGACTCGGAGATGGCTTACATGAGGGCTTACTTTGAACGAGTCGTTGGGTCTAAAGATTCAGAGACGTTTTATATGTTGAGTCCCGAAGGGAATAATGGACCAGAACTTAGTATCTTTTTCGTAAGAGTATGATTTGGTGTAATAATGGTTTGGATCATATATATGGGAACGTTCTTGATTGTTTATGGACGGACGCTGGCCGGAATGAGATCGATCTCGGTTTGTTTGTCGTGGTTGATAATGTGATTATGTGATCATGATGATATATGTGTGTATATTGGTCGTTTTCGTCGTGAGGGATCTAAGGGTGGATTTGGAGCTGATGTATTCTTTAGGATGATTTATAAGAAAATATTTCAGGTTAATGTATATGCAAATTAGTTTAGGTTTTAATTGTTTCTGTTATAAACCGACTAGTATTTTATATGAATGAAATCATTGGGGAACGAAGATACTGTAAGCAACAAATGTGAGTAGAAAAAAGTTAATTACTACAAGGTATTTTCTGGTTTTTACTTTACATAAGTCTACATCTTATTATCTTATTTTATAAAGGAGAGTTAGCATAATTCTAACTCACGAGATCGCGACACGTGTATAATATCGTTTAGATGATGACACATGTCAATTGTTTAAATATGTAAGTTTTTCAATATCAAAATTATTAATTAATCGAAGAAGTAAAAATAGGAAAAAACAAGCCTAAAGTAATTTTAAAAACTGCACAAAAGCTCTATACAAATAGTAAGTTGAAAACGATTTTTAATAAAGGGAAATTTAACATAAAACAAAAAAATATATGACTAAAAATAGAAATGAGCATATTTCAATCGTTATTGATATATCATGTTTTTTACCCGTTTTGAGCCATGATATAAGTCTTTTTATTAGTCTCAATTCGGTGTTTTGTGTTTGTTTTAGAGTCTTTACATGTACTTAGACGTTTGGAGCATAATTGATGTTTACTGGAAGTTTTGGAGCATTGCGGAAGAAAACGTCAAAACATCGAAGTGAAGAATCGTTTTTCAGTGTTGGTGTCGATCGACACCCTATTCGCAGAAGCCAAAATTGAGTTTTGGAAGATTGCCGTTTTTTCCAGAAGTTCCAGATGTTTACAATTATGTTTTATGATGGTTTATGAACCTTATAAACACGTATTCGTAGCCATTGTTTAGCCTCACACTTTATTTTATTGAATTCTAAGAGATATCTTTTAATAGTATGATGTTAGCTTCATTCAACATGTCTAGGTAGTTTCCTTGTTAGGTTTAGGGCTATTCAAGGGTGTTTGATGAATTGCTAGATTCAATTGAATTGTTAGGATAATATCATTAGAAGTTCTTCATCTTGACTTGTGTTTATTGCTTATTCTAGATTCGCGACATAGAATCTGATCTTAGGCTAATTGATAGACATGACAGTGTTATTAATTGCTTGAACTAGTCTTTGATGAGCAAAATTCATTTTCGCAAATAAATTTGGTTTAGAGTTTTGTGAACAATTGAACCTAAAATTAATGCTTGTTTAGATTTATAGGATCGCAACGACACTTGGCTTTCTAAGATTTAGACATAGATAATCTCTGCAGCGACAACTGATTGATTTTATATTCGTGTTTCAAGTTCATGAACATTGCTTAATAATTCTTATCTTTTATTTATATATGCAATTCGGATTCACCTGAGTTTTCCCTTTACCTAGCGTCTGTTTTTATTGATTTACAACCTTTTCACTGCTTGCTTCTATTTACTTGCTTTTTCATTCATATCATCATGCTTATCATAATTCGAGCATTTAAATCTATTGTGTTCTTGATTCCATGTGGATTTCGATACCTTAAGTATTGGAACTGATCTATTAATTTGAGAGAGTAGTTCAAAGGTTTAATTTGAGCATATCAAATTAGATTTATATTATTAGAATTTTGGCTAAGTTTTTCTGGTGTCGATCGACACCCTGTTCGCAAAAGCCAAAATCGAGTTTTGGAAGATTGCCGTTTTTGCCCAGAAGTTCCAGATGTTTACAATTATGTTTTATGATGGTTTAGGAACCTTATAAATACGTATTCGCAGTCATTGTTTAGGCTCACATATTATTTGATTGAATTCTAAGAGATATCTTTTAATAATATGATGTTTGCTTCATTCACCATGTCTGAGTAATTTCCTTGTTAGGTTTAGGGTTATTCAAGGGTGTTTGATGAATTGCTAGACTCAAGTGAATTGTTAGGATAATATCATTAGAAGTTCTTCATCTTGACTTTTGTTTATTGCTTATTCTAGATTCGCGACCTATAATATGATCTTAGGTTAATTTATAGACACGACAATGTTATTAATTGCTTGAACTAGTCTTTGATGAGCAAAATTCATTTCCGCAAATAAATTTGGTTTCGGGTTTTGTGAACAATTGAACCTGAAAGTAATGCTTGTTTGGATTTATAGAATTCGCAATGACATTTGACTTTCTAGGATTTAGACACAGGTAATCTCTGCAGCGACAGCTGATTGATTTTATATTCGTGTTTCAAGTTTATGAATTGTGCTTTATAATTCCTATCTTTTATTAATTTATATCTGCAATTCGGATTCCCGTGAGATTTTTCTGTACCTAGCGTTTGTTTTTATTGATTTACGACCTTTTCACTGCTTGCTTCTATTTACTTCCTTTTTCATTCATATCATCATGCTTAGCATAATTCGAGCATTTAAATCTATTGTGTTTCTGATTCCCTATGGATTTCGATACCTTAATTTGAGAGAGTAGTTCAAAGGTTTTGTAACGCCCCGACCACCCCCCATGGGCCCCCAACCACTCACAAGCCCGTGGGCCCACCATGTCCGACGGTCGGTGCGTTAGTCCGGGAAGCTCTAAAGTCATGTTTACTGACCCTGCAAATCACCACGCAATCTTTCCTTGTGTTTTGACCTCCCAGTAGGTCATCCATCTTGAAACTAATCCATCTCAAGCACGCTTAACTCTGGAGTTCTCTCAAAACATGTGACCGAAACGATAAGTGCACTTTGGTGATATAGGTAGTCAAATCAATTCTTTTAAGCCTCTTCGCATATACCGCATATACCATATATGCTCTGAAACCAGGGTGTCACAATCACCCCCACTAACAGATCGCAACATCCTCGTTGCGTATACCAAGATCGCCATCCCCGACAATCTGACTCTTCACAGATGTCAGGGTTCGCTCTGATACCACTTGTAACGCCCCGACTGCCCCCCCCCCCCCTATGGGCTCCCGTCCACTTACAGGCCCGTGGGCCCACCATGTCCGACGGTCGGTGCGTTAGTCTGGGAAGCTCTAAAGTCATGTTTACTGACCTTGCAAATCACCACGCGATCTTTCCTCGTGGTTTGACTTCACTCACACGATACTGGATATGACTTCCCTGTAGGTCACCCATCTTGAAACTAATCCAGCCCAAGCACGTTTAACTCTGGAGTTCTCTCAAGACCTGTGGCCGAAAAGATAAGTGCACTTTGGTGATATAGGTAGTCAAATCAATTCTTTTAAGCTTCTCTGCATATACCACATATACCGTATATGCTCTGAAATAGGGGTGTCATAATCACCCCCACCAACAGATCGCAACGTCCTCGTTGCGCATACCAAGATCGTCACCCCCGACAGTCTGACTCTTCACATATGTCAGAGTTCGCTCTGATACCACTTGTAACGCCCCGACCGCCCCCCACCCCCATGGGCCCCCGTCCACTCACAGGCCCGTAGGCCCACCATGTATGACGGTCGGTGCGTTAGTTCGGGAAGCTTTAAAGTCATGTTTACTGACCCTGCAAATCACCACGCGATATGTCCTCGTGTTTTGACCTCACTCACACGATACTGAAAAGTAACTTCCAAGTAGGTCACCCATCTTGAAACTAATCCAGCTCAAGCACGCTTAACTCTGGAGTTCTCTCAAGACCTGTGACCGAAAAGATAAGTGCACTTTGGTGATATAGGTAGTCAAATCAATTCTTTTAAGTCTCTCCGTATATACCGCATATACCATATATGCTCTGAAACCGGGGTGTCACAGGTTTAATTTGAGCATATCAATTATCGTTATATATAGGTAGAGGTTTAACATTTGTATATTTGTGAAGAACATAAAATAATTGTCAGTAGATCGAGGTTTAACATATGTATATCTATGGGGAACATAAAATAATTAACTATTGCTAAAAAAATAACTAGATCAATGAGAAGATGCAAATATAAATAAAATTTGGTTAGTGATATGTTTTTACATAGTAGAATTTTACAAAATAGCATCAAAGAAGAATTGTCAAAAAATGTAAAAATGATTTAGTTATTTTACCAAATAGTTTAATGATTAACCCATTTTTACATATATCAAACGTATATACTTTATTAAATTCCAAATTCTTCAAATTATAAAGAGATATGAAACTATATTTTTCAAATTATATATGAACCTATAACTTTAACCACTACATTATTTAAGTTAAGGTTTGAAATAAAAAAATATACTATACTTTTTCCCCAAATTGTTTTTTTAAACATAATTATTAACTTAAATCAAATATTCCTCGCGATGGTTTTATTCTAGTATTATATAAAAGAGGATGCGTACAATTATAACTCACGAGATCGCGACACATGTTATGTAGTCGATTAGATTATAACACATGTCAATTATTTAAATATACAAGTTTTTCAATATCAAAATTGTTAATTACCTAAAAATGAAAAAATTAATCCCCAACTGCCATAGATGACATCGGAAATCACCTTCGACAAGTTTTACATGAAGATCGCTCACCACCAATAACAACCCAATCGGTTCTACAAGGAAGAGGAATATGAACCAAAATTCCCGAGAACTACTGAGAGTATTTATCCCTATACTCTCTCTAAGTCTTTCAATCTCTCTGATACATGACATTCACCATAGAAAGAGGAAAAAGAGACTCCCTAAAAAAGCCTAAGAAACTTACGTTTTTAATCTAATCCTTCCTTCCCTTTAATCCTCTTCTTTTCTTTACTCTAAGCTCAATTACTTTAGGCCCAAACCGAGTCCATCACTAGAATCAAGCTCATATTCCAACAATATAAAATGATTAAGTGGATTTTTTTTTATAATCATTGGATGCTTCGAGTTTTTTCACATCTACTATTGTCGTGGATGGTATATAACCATCAAGAAACATATTCACCAAATTTTATAATTAACGGATCTAAAGCATTATGCTATTGTGATTCAACTCGAAATGCGTCTGGATTTGTTTATGTCTTTTGTTGAATCTTTTTGATGATTTGTTTTTTATATAATTACTAGAATAAGACCCTCGTGATGCGAATATTATTTGATTTGTAGTAAATAATTATGTTCAAAGAATATTTTGGAGAAAAATATACTATATTCTTAATTCAAAACTTAACTTAGATAATTAGTGATTAAAGTTATAGGTTTATATGTAATTTGCAAAAATATAGTCTCATATCTCTTATAATTTGAAGAATTTGAAAATCAATAAAGTATATACGCTTGATATATGTAAATTGTCTAAATCATTAAACTATTTGGTATAATAACTATATCTTTTTTACATGTTTAGACGATGTAAAAAATAACATTAACCAAATTTTCTATATTTATGCTTGTTCTTGTTGATATAGTTTTCCTTTTATCCATGATCAATTATTTTTTGTTCCCCATGGATATGCATATGTTCAACCTCAGCCTATATATAATGATAGAAATATGGTCGTTTTTATTTTTAATTACATCTCTTGCTATTTTACTTTTTCTAATATTTGTTTTATGTTAAATTTCTCTTTATTAATTATTTTCAACTAAATTTTTTATATAACTACTTATAGAGGTTTTGTGCAATTTGTAAAATTACTTTATGTTTTTTCCCCATTTCTTTCAACAACCGGCTGTAGCAGTTCGTTAACACCGTGAACTGAGTGAAATAGTTGTGTTCTTAGTTCATCAAAATCAATCGAGAAATGAATTGACGAGACTCGATTCCTCAACATATATATTTTCTTAAGACTACGTGAAGCTATTTTAAATTGTATGCAATAATCTAAAATACTCCTAAAAATACGCATTCAAATCTAATCTTGATGTGATCTAATGAAAGTTTGGATTATAATTGTCCTTGAATTACTCACATTTTTAATAGATCATTTATCATAGTAAATTAAGTTATCGATCCAAATCCATTATTATTATTAAACATTTTCCCCCCAAAATGGATCTTACCTAAACCTAAACATTAATAAAAGAAATATTAGTGAATGGTAACATACAAACAAACAAAAAGAATGAAAATGAATATGGTGTTATAAAATAAAATTGGGTATTTATGGTAAATAAGTTTTTAAGAATAAGTGAAAGAATTATACCCTCAAAAATTCAGACACTCGAATAAGAGAGAACGAAAAAGATTTCTTATTATGTTTCGAAGTTGTGAATGTTACAAAATGAACGTACGAACACGTTCTTTATATAGACTATTAACAGATAATTTACCGTGCATGCATAGTGACAATGGGATCCACACAAATTAAACGTATACGGTAAGTTTCTTCTGCAAGCAGAAAATGTTGACTTTCACAACACTCCCCCTTGGAGACCAGTGTCACTATGTCTACTTGTATCGTGTGTTCTTTTTATTATAGAGCTTCTTCTTCCCCTTTCTATGGTGAATGTCGTGTATCAGAGAGATTGAGAGACTTAGAGAGAGTATAGGGATAAATACTCTCGGGTAGTTCTATGGATTCTTGGTTCATATTCCTCTTCATTGTAGAACCGATTGGGTTTTAATCGATGGTGAGAGATCTTCATGTAAAACTTGTTGGAGGTGAATTCCGATGTCTATGGCAGTTGGGGATCTTTCAACCAAAATATCCTAATCGGATGTGGTGGTAGGTTGTAGGATCCTAACAGGAAGTAGCGGTTCATTAATATTGTGAAATGGGTGAAACAATTGTTTTCTTAGTTCGGCAAAATCGATCGAGAAAGGTGAAACAACCAAGTTTTTTTTTTTTTTTACTTAGACATTTCTACTGCGGAACATAAACATTTAAACCAATAATAATCCAATAAATCCATAAAAATAAATAAATCCTTTAACCAAATTAAATCAGATAACCATATTCAGAAATGATCCAAAACAATAAACTAGCAACCTAAAACTTTTGGTTCACTAGACTAAAACAAAACAACAACCCTATCATCCTCTTCCAACGGCCTCGATTCCACAATCACACTTTTTCTTTACCTGCAACTCAAAAAGAAAACGGGAGTTGCGTGAGTATTATCATAAATACTCAGTGGAGCGGTCATCCCGCCAACAGGTTACCCATAGAATCACGATTAACATAATATATATAATTAAATAGTTTTAGCCACAATTATCTATCAGTTGATTAATGAGTACGTAATAAATCACAAGATTTTCCAAGTTCAGAAACTGATGTCGACCGACACCCCACCTTGGTGTCGATCGACACTCACTAACCATGAATATCAATTTTAATGTGGTGCCGATCGACACTCACTAACCACAAATATCAATTTTAATGTGGTGTCGATCGACACAGCCTCTAGGTGTCGATCGACACCTCACTACAGAATCCAGAGTCGAGTCTTTCCTCTCGCGACACGACTCAGAATCCATTCAATTCACAACCGCGATTACAACACACAAAAACATTAGCAATAATCAGCAAAGCAACCACGAATCAACAGTCAAACACAAGAATCACACAAGCAACAAGAATCAATCGCTAATTTATTGGGAAACCCGTGATCACGCATTCACCTTCGCGATTTAGGATCGGAACGGTAAAGAACACGGTCTATACGAGACTAGAACAACACAGATTCGAACATGGACTCCCCCGAACAAGCCACGAACAATCACCGAGAACAAACGGCGAAGAACTCACGAGAACACGAACTAGATCGATCAAACACTAATTCCCTCAAAACTCTACTCTTTTCTGCATTTTTCTCTGATTCCCTACGGCCACAAGTCTGCATAAGACTTATAAAGACGATCCCTAGGTTTATTCCACTAAACCAAGCCAAACCGTTGTCAAAAATCTAAAATCCCGATTCTGCCGCAATTGGTGTCGATCGACGCTTACCCTGGGTGTCGATCGATACCCTGACCAAATTGCTCGAACTTGGTTTTGAGATGTAACAATTCTCCCCCCCCCCCCCCCCCCCAAACACTGGATTCATCCTCGAATCCCGACAAAACCGCCGATTAAGGCCACCACAACTCAAAACCTGACTCGAACCGGTCAAATATCCGAGATCAAAACGCCCGAACTCCGAGGCTCTAGTCTCATGTTTATACGCCCGTTTTCAGACATCTATTACTCTTAACTCATTCCACACCCCTCCCACTCGCAAGACACATCCCTTGAGCTATCGGTGTCACACCACTCCCACTCACAGGACGCATCCTTTGAGCTATCGGTGCTTCGTGTCCCTTCTACTCTCAGGACGCATCCTTTGAGCTCCGGGTACACCGTGCCCCTTCCACGCTCAGGACGCATCCTTTGAGCTCCGGGTACACATGGAAGACTAATCATCCCCTCGAGAGAACGCATCCTCTCCAAATAAAATGATTAAGTTGTTCGGGACCGCAACCCCTAGAGTAATAAATTCTAAACGTCTATAAACATCTATCGACTAAACTACCTCTCGTGGTCAAACTCGATACTCCCTAACCCGGAATATCACTACAAACACATATAAGAGCAACCATCTTATAAAACAGATAGATAAGAAACGACTCCATCTTTTAAATCTCCAAAAAGTATAATTGTTACAACGAAAACAAAAATACAAAATAAGCAAACATGCTAAACAACGAGACTAGAACCACAAAAAGAAATAAAGCTCAAACAGCGACCTGCTTGTCGAACCATTTCCTGAACTTTAACTTCATCTTTGCCTCGGGCTCCCAAGTCTCCTCCTCCCAACCAGCACAATCCCACAAAATCCACAACAAAGGAATCTTCTTCCGACGCAGCTCCTTGACTCTCCTCTCCAGAATCCTCACTGGAACCCTCGGAACAGTCAGATCAGGCTGAAGAGCCACATGAATCTCAGGCACTAATTTCTCCGACTCATGCAGGCACTTCCTCAACATCGACACATGGAAAACCTTATGAAATGCCTTCATAATCGGTGGTAGCTCAAGCCGATACACCACCAGTCCAACTCGCTCCACTACAGAAAATGGACCCATAAAACGCAGACTCAGTTTGTTCTCAGAAATGGATCTGTTAGGGCCCCTCAACATGGCCATCTTGAGATACACGTGATCTCCTACCGCGAACTCAAGCTCTCGCCTCCGCTTATCAGCATAACTCCTCTAATGATCCCAAGCTTCCTTCATGTTCAACCTCATAACACGGATCTTCTCCGTCGTCTCCTGAACATAAGCAGCTCCATGAATACTGCGCTCCGCCACTTGGGTCCAGCATAAAGGCGTCCTACATGGCCTCCCATACAAAGCCTCGAAAGGAGCTATCCCGATACTCGCCTGAAAGCAGTTATTATAAGCAAACTCGACTAAACCCAAGTGATCGGCCCATTGGCCACCCCAATCCAGAACACACATCCTCAACAAATCCTCCATAATCTGAATAGTCCTCTCTGACTGCTGATATATCATGGTTTTTACCCGATTTTAACCATGATATAACCGGGTTTATATTAGTATTTGTGGTATTTTGTATGTATTTTGCAGTGTTTTGCAGGAAATGGTCATTTAGAGCTTAATGGAAACATTTGGAGCATTTTGGACCATTTTGGAGTTGAAGAGATACAAGTGGAATAGGGACCTTTAAAAGGTCCCTGTCGATCGACAGTTGTACATATGTGTCGATCGACGGAGCATTTTAAAGACGAAGAAAATATCCACAGACGCCCTCGTGTCGATCGACATATTATTTGTGTCGATCGACGGTGGCTCTGTAAACCTAATTTTACCACTTGTATAAATACTTTTTACTCTTTTTCTTTGTAAAATATCTAGATATTATCTTAAAACTAGATCTATTTCGGAGAGAGAGAGGGAGAGAGAGAGATTTTGAAGATCTTGGAGGGAGATCTTCATGTTCTTCACCTAGTGACACCATTTGTATCTTCTAAACTCTAACTCTTTTATGAAATTCTATTCAGTTATTATGATTTCTTCATCTATTTCTGAGTAAATTACTTGTTAGGACATGGAGATTTCATGGGTTTTGATGAGAAATCAATAAAATCGAAGATCTGTCGAGGTTATCCGTTAGTTCTTCGTTTAGACTGTTCTCAATGCTTGAATCTAGCTTGATCACCTAGAATCTTGATTTTAGGATTGTTGGTTAGCCACGACAGTGGGATTAATAACCTGAATCTAGTCTAAATGGGCAAGGTTACCTATTCGCAAAGAAAATTTGGCTTAGGGACTTTGTGAACATATCGAGCTCGTATTAAATGCTTGTTTAGATTCGACGAATTCGCAAAGAAATTTGGGATTCGAGGATCTAAAGATAGATAGCCTTCGTAACGACAGTTAGTTGGTTATACTTTCGTGTTTGAGTTCTAGAGCGGTGCGTGATAGAACCTTGACAGTTGTGATAATCTTTGATTCATTGCCTATAAGAATTTCCATGGTCTAACTCTCGTCTCTTCGAGAGCATTGTAAATTAAAACCATCCTTTTCACTTGTTTCATAGTTCCATCTTTTGTTTACTTGTAAAAAGCATTGCTCTAGCTTAAGAAGGATCATTGCAATCCTAGTGCATAAATCAAACCTCCTTGTGGATACGATAACCCTTTGTGCTACAACGTACGAGGGGGTTTTTGATGGCCCTGTGTAAAAAAAACTAACATCAAAATGGCGCCGTTGCCGGGGGGGTTTTGCATTGATCATTAGGATTTTGATTCTTTTTAAGGCTAGAGTTTTATTTTTATTTTCTTTTGTTGTTAATCTTTTCACTTTTGTCATGAAGGAAGTGACAAGGGTGAAGCAACCGTCAAGCTAGTGACGTTAAACGCGCCCTTGGGGACCTCCCCAATCTTATCCCTCGTCAATGCTAGAGACAAAAAACAAGCAATTCTATCCTTTTATTTTTCAATTTGTACTTTTATTTTGGATTTTTAGTTGGAATTTCAAACGATATGTGAACTTGGCTTTCTGTTTAAGGATTCTAGTATGTTTTCCCGTTGATCGTTTGTTGAATATCTATAGATGCAGGTTTGAAACATTGAACCAACCACTTTGCAAAAAAATTCGACAAATGTGCAATTTGGGCAGAGCCTCATCTGTCGATCGACATGATGTTTCAGTCGATCGACACTGCAACAAAATGCAACAACAGTTATGGCAGAACAAGATCTGTCGATCGACACAATGTTCCCGTCGATCGACACGACTTCCAAAAAAGGTATATCCTATACTTTTTCGAGCAAGTTCACGTTTCGTTTGATTTATTTTGCCAATCTTGGGCTCGATAACACTGGGGACAGTGTTATTTAAGTCTGGGGGAGGGAACTACTAACGTATTTCTTTTTGTTTTGGTTTTGACTCATATTTTTTGGAAATTTTTTTGTTTTATCGAGTCAAAACTAGTAGAAATTTTTTGTATTGGTTAAGTGGAGTGTCCTTTTTAGCGTGTGACCATTCTCTCAGGATCAGTTTCAGAGTTAGACTAATGAAAAATCCTAGGACGACCGGTTGACTAGAAACATCCGCTACTTCCAGTCTAATCCGCTAAGTCAGAGCTATTGCACGATTCTCCTTGGGATCGATGTCCATTGAGCTTGACTCCTCATTCGTACCTGATAAATGCAACCTCCTGTTGATAGTAATGGTACTCCTGTCCCCATATAAAAAGAAAAATATATATATACATATATAAAATATTACTAGGATTGGGGTGAAATGATAGTTCTCAAGTACAAGATAAGGAGTAAATCCAATGAATCTGTACTCGAGATGATCACCCAGCTCAAAGCAGCAGCCTGAGTCCCCTAAAAAGGATGTTGAAAGACTAGCAATCTCACGAGCCTGTCTCCTCACAAGGAACAATCGTAGTGAGTCACGACCCTGTCTCCTAACAAGGAACAATATTAGTGAAATATGCACTGCTTTGAGTTTAACAATCACAAAATAATATGTATATATAAATATAGAACGAAATAAGTCTGGGGGAGAGAAAGAAAGAGTACCAAGTGTTGTATAGGTTGATTTATCACGGTACAAGTATGGGAATGAGTCTAGAAGGTTCATGGCATTGAGATCATTGAGGTCAAGCGATGAAGACTAACGGATTATGCTGCGAAGTGGTGAATTGATTTGGAAAGCCGTGTTTGTCTGCGGAGAAGTACATGGTGGTCTGATTTTGGTTGGTTATAAATCATGTGGTTCACTAACTGGAAAGGTATGTTCTGTGTTTTCAACTTTTTCCATTCTTGGTTTATGATTTTGCTTGAGGACAAGCAAACACTAAGTCTGGGGGAGTTGATATATCATGGTTTTTACCCGATTTTAACCATGATATAACCGGGTTTATATTAGTATTTGTGGTATTTTGTATGTATTTTGCAGTGTTTTGCAGGAAATGGTCATTTAGAGCTTAATGGAAACATTTGGAGCATTTTGGAGTTGAAGAGATACAAGTGGAATAGGGACCTTTAAAAGGTCCCTGTCGATCGACAGTTGTACATATGTGTCGATCGACGGAGCATTTTAAAGACGAAGAAAATATCCACAGACGCCCTCGTGTCGATCAACATATTGTTTGTGTCGATCGACGGTGGCTCTGTAAACCTAATTTTACCACTTGTATAAATACTTTTTACTCGTTTTCTTTGTAAAATATCTAGATATTATCTTAAAACTAGATCTATTTCGGAGAGAGAGAGGGAGAGAGAGAGATTTTGAAGATCTTGGAGGGAGATCTTCATGTTCTTCACCTAGTGACACCATTTGTATCTTCTAAACTCTAACTCTTTTATGAAATTCTATTCAGTTATTATGATTTCTTCATCTATTTCTGAGTAAATTACTTGTTAGGACATGGAGATTTCATGGGTTTTGATGAGAAATCAATAAAATCGAAGATCTGTCGAGGTTATCCGTTAGTTCTTCGTTTAGACTGTTCTCAATGCTTGAATCTAGCTTGATCACCTAGAATCTTGATTTTAGGATTGTTGGTTAGCCACGACAGTGGGATTAATAACCTGAATCTAGTCTAAATGGGCAAGGTTACCTATTCGCAAAGAAAATTTGGCTTAGGGACTTTGTGAATATATCGAGCTCGTATTAAATGCTTGTTTAGATTCGACGAATTCGCAAAGAAATTTGGGATTCGAGGATCTAAAGATAGATAGCCTTCGTAACGACAGTTATTTGGTTATACTTTCGTGTTTGAGTTCTAGAGCGGTGCGTGATAGAACCTTGACAGTTGTGATAATCTTTGATTCATTGCCTATAAGAATTTCCATGGTCTAACTCTCGTCTCTTCGAGAGCATTGTAAATTAAAACCATCCTTTTCACTTGTTTCATAGTTCCATCTTTTGTTTACTTGTAAAAAGCATCGCTCTAGCTTAAGAAGGATCATTGCAATCCTAGTGCATAAATCAAACCTCCCTGTGGATACGATAACCCTTTGTGCTACAACGTACGAGGGGGTTTTTCATGGCCCTGTGTAAAAATGCCTAACATCAACTGCCCATCAGTCTGCGGATGATATGCCCTACTCATATGCACCTTAGTGCCCATCTCTGCCTGAAACGCTCTCCAGAACACCGATGCAAACCGAAGATCCCGATCAGAAACAATACTTGCTGGCATTCCATGCAGCCTCACAATCTCCTGCACAAACTTCTTAGCCAACTTAGCAGCCCCGTCGGTCTTTTTATGGCCAAAAAGTGTGCTGACTTAGTCAATCGATCTACGATCACCCATATAGCATCATACGTCCGCGAAACAGGTAATCCCACTACAAAATCCATCGTGATCATATACCACTTCCACTCTGGAATGGGTAGACTCTACCAACGAACACGTGTTGCACTTAGAGACATAAGCCGCCACATCTCTCTCTATCCCAACCTAGTGATAATACCGCTTGAGATCACGATACATCTTAGTCGGTCCAGGATGAATCGAGAACTTACTCGCATAAGCCTCTCGCAGAATCTCCTGCCTTAGCTCCTCAACCTTGGGTACACAAACCCGACTACGAACAAGAATTGCCCCATTCGATGAGACCTGATACTCGGAACCCGCTGCGGTCGACGCAGCCACCAAATCCGAATCGCTCGCTTGAGCCGCAAGAATCCTACTCAAAAGATCTGCCTGATCAACCGCCTCTAAGCCCAACGTCTCCTCAGAAATAGCACATAACCGCAAAGTGCTAATCTCACTGACCAACGACTCAATATCCTGCTCTCGAGATAAATCCACTCGCCGACGACTCAGAGCATTTGCTACCTGGTTCACATTACCAGGATGGTAAACAATATCCAGCTCATAATCTGCCAACAGCTCAACCCAGCATCTCTGTCTCAGATTCAACAATGACTGAGTGAAAATATGTTGCAGATTCTTATGATCTGTGAAAATCTGAACCTTCCCACCATACAGATAGGATCTCCAAATCTTCAATGCAAACACCACTGTACCCACCTCTAAATCATGCGTAGGGTAATTACGCTTTGCGCCCCTCAGCTGCCTCGAAGCATACGCAATCACTTTACCCTCCTGCATCAACACGCAACCCAGACCAATCCCAGAAGCATCCGTGTACACTACGTAAGGCTTACCCGGCTTGGGCAACGCCAACACCGGTGTACTCATCAACATCTCCTTAAGCTTCGAAAAGCTGTCCTCGCACACCTAAGACAAAACAAACGGGACATCCCAAAACCTTTGACGAACCTCTGATAATACCCTGCTAAACCCAGAAAACTCTTGATCTCGGTAGCATTAGTCGGTCTAGGCCAATCTCGAATAGACTCTATCTTAGCCTGATCCACAGAAACTCCCTCTGCAGAAACAATGTGACCAAGGAATCCCATCTTTCGCTGCCAAAAAATGCACTTGCTCAACTTAGCAAAAAGCTTCTACTCTCGAAGCTTCTCCAGAACCAACCGCAAATGCACCTCATGCTCCTCAGGACTCTTAGAATAAACCAAGATATCGTCGATAAAGATAATCACGAAGACGTCCTGATACTCCTGGAATACGCTGTTCATCAACCACATGAACGCTGCTGGCACATTCATCAATCCAAACGACATCACTACAAACTCAAAGTGACCATACCATGTCCTGAAAGTAGTTTTCCGAACATCCACCTCGTCGATCGGAATCTGATGGTATCCTGAAGCCAAGTCAATCTTGGAGAACCAAGTAGCACCCTCAACTGATCTAGCAACTTATCAATCTTCGGGAGAGGGTACTTGTTCTTCACAGTGACCCGGTTAAGTCCCCGGTAATCGATACACAACTGAAAACTACCATCTTTCTTCTTTACGAACAACACTGGTGCTCCCCACGATGAAATACTCGAACGAATAAAGCCCTTACCAGCCAAATCCTCCAACTGACTCTTCAGCTCTGCCAACTCAACTGGAGCCATCCTATAAGGTACCTTGGAGATAGGCTCCGTCCCGAGCTCAAACTCAATCGTAAACGGATCAGACCGAGACAGCAGTAATCCCTGCAATGACTGAAAAACATCCTCAAAATCCCGGACAACCTGAATCTCACTCACTGAACCTTACCAACGGACTCTGGCATAGATATCATCGCCAAATAAGCCTCGCATTCTCGCTCCAACATCTGCACTGCTTGAACCGCAGAAATCACGAGGCTCCCTAAAGTCGGTCCCACTCCCTGAAACGTCAACTTCTCTGCCGCACGCTCGAAGGTCTCTCTGCCTCGATAACAATCCAGATGGAGTCTATAATGAGACAACCAATCCATCCCTAGGATAACGTCAAACAGCTCCACCGGACTAATCACCAAATCTGATGGCATTGACTACCCCGCAATCTGAATATCAACTGCTCTAGCACGGCCCGAAGTAGCCAGGAAACTACCTCCAGCCACCTTGACCAACCTTGAATGCTCACATGCGCTGCTACGGATGCCACTGCTCTCGGCATGCTCCGGGGTAATAAAGCAGTTCGATGCTCCAGAATCGAAAAGCACATAGGACTCAAAACCTCCAACTAACAAAGTCCCTAGACAATTTATATGCGTTGAGAACCCTACTAGACTATCACAAGTAAAATAACAGAAACAAACAACAATTCACCAACTAAAGAATTTACAAAGTCTGAGTCTAAGATTTTACCTGTGATCGAAGCGCCGCTATGCTGCCCCTGACCCACCTCTCCTGGGGTATAGACTCGCGGTGCCGGTCCAATCTGACCCAATGGCTGCACTGCAGCCAACTGCGCCACTGACTGGATTGTAGCTACAGCCATCCGCTGCGGTTTAGGACATATCGGCCTGATATGCCCGGGCTCTCTGCAGTTAAAACAAACCCTCGAGTCCGGCCGCTGCGGCTGCTGCTGCTCACCCTTCCTAGGGCAACTCGACAGACGATGCTCAAAACTACCTTATCTGAAACACGCTCTGCCCCCCGAACTCTGACTGGGCATGGAAGTGCCATCATATTTCTGTTTCTGTCTCTGCGCAGGCTTGCCGCCCTTGCCAGAACCAAAACCGAAACCACTCCGTGGCTACTGCTGCCTCGGCTGAACAGATGGAATAACTGACACTGGCACTACCGCGGCAGCCTGCCCTCTCAGATCTTCCTCGATCCCTGCAACAACCTCTACCAACTTCGCCCTTGAGGTGTACTCCCTCACTCTGCATCTGGTCTGCAAATCCGGCTGCAGTCCCCTCAAGAACCTCTGGACCTGCGCTCGCTGATCCTCCGTGCCCCTATACGCATAGACCAGCAGCCTACTGAACTCGGCGTCATACTCACGAACAGTACGATCACCCTGCACTAGCTCCATGAACCTTGTCCCGAGACGATCTAGAGCCTCCTGAGGGTTGAACTCTGCTACAAACTCTCCCCAGGACCATGCTGCACCAGGCCTCCTGACCTCTAAGGCTCTCCACCAAGAGTGAGCATCACTACTTAGATAGTGAACTGCCAACTCTACCCTGTACTCCTCAAGGAAACAAACCGAGGAGAAATTGCACTCCATCCGTAACCGCCACTCATCTGCCTCCTCAGGGCTAATACCACCCGAAAAGAAAGCAGTACTCATCTACCGCATCTAACTCACCATCTCCAGGTAAGATAGACATACCTCTGCAACCGCAGCCCTCGGTTCCACCTCTGCCACTGGAGGCACCACTGGAGCCTGAACCGGAACTGCCGCCAGGAACCGCTCCAACAACTGCGCCATAAAGCCCTTTATACGCTCACATCGATCCTGAGCTGGAACGGCACCCGCACCTGGGCCCGCTCCTCTGCCAGCCATATCGGCACCTCTCCCGGCACCCACAACACTCACACTAGCACTACTGGCCTCGCCCACGGATCTTTCATGATGCGTAAGAGTCTCAGACGCATGTGTAGCACTCGAAGACGACTCGACAACTAGTCCACGACCCCGTCGGCCCCTGCCACGACCTCTACCAAGTCCACGACCTCTAGCTCTAGCGTCCATCTCTCAGCACTCATACAGAACAGGACAATAAGCTACGAGATGTCACAATCAATCACAAAACTTACCGTGGAATCATTTTAAAAGGCCGAAGAGGATGATACTATGACTCTATTAAATTGACCAAACACACAAAAATCAATTTAAACACATAGTCTCAGGCATCCAATTCAACTGTCCTAAAACCGTCTAGGCTCTGATACAAAATTGAAACAACCAAGTTTTTTTTTTTTTTACTTAGACATTTCTACTGCGGAACATAAACATTTAAACCAATAATAATCCAATAAATCTATAAAAATAAATAAATCCTTTAACCAAATTAAATCAGATAACCATATTCAGAAATGATCCAAAACAATAAACTAGCAACCTAAAACTTTTGGTTCACTAGACTAAAAACAGAACAACAACCCTATCATCCCCTTCCAACGGCCTCGATTCCACGATCACACTTTTCCTTTACCTGCAACTCAAAAAGAAACCTGGAGTTGCATGAGTATTAACATAAATAATCAGTGGAGCGGTCATCCCGCCAACAGGTTACCCATAGAATCACGATTAACATAATATATATAATTAAACAGTTTTAGCCACAATTATCTATCAGTTGATTAACGGGTACGTAATAAATCACAGGATTTTCCAAGTTCAAAAACTGGTGTCGACCGACACCCCACCTTGGTGGCGATCGACACTCACTAACCACGAATATCAATTTTAATGTGGTGTCGATCGACACAGCCTCTAGGTGTAGATCGACACCTCGCTACAGAATCCAGAGTCGAGTCTTTCCTCTCGCGACACGACTCGGAATCCATTCAATTCACAACCGCGATTACAACACACAAAAACATCGACAATAATCAGCAAAACAACCATGAATCAACAGTCAAACACAAGAATCACACAAGCAACAAGAATCAATCGCTAATCTAATGGGAAACCCGCGATCACGCACTCACCTTCGCGATTTAGGATCAGAACGGTGAAGAACACGAAGAACACGGTCTCTACGAGACTAGAACGACACTGATTCGAACAGGGACTCCCACGAACACGCCACAAACAATCACTGAGAACAAACGGCGAAAAACTCTCGAGAACACAAACTAGAACGATCAAACACAAATTCCCTCGAAAACTCTACTCTTTTCTGCGTTTTTCTCTGATTCCCTGCGGCCACAAGTCTGCATAAGACTTATAAAGATGATCCCTAGATTTATTCCACTAAGCCGAGCCAAACTGCGGTCAAAAATCTAAAATCCCGATTCTGCCACAATTGGTGTCGATTGACGCTCACCTTGAGTGTCGATCGACACCCTGACCAAATTGCTCGAACTTGGTTTTGGGATGTTACAAAAGGAATTGACAAGAGTTGATTCCTCAATAAGTGGTATCAGAGCCAGGCCCATCGATGCACAGTAAAAAAATGACACATAATCGAACAAAGCGGGTGGTTCGTAAGATAGTATCTCTGCGGTAAAGAATCAAAATTGATTCTGGAAAAGAATTACACAAATCGATTCATGGAATCATGGGGAATTGATTGAAGATGATGGTGTTCTGGGTTTTGAAATCGCTAATTTTGGAAGAATCAACGATGAAGTTTAGTTGGGTTTGATGGATCATCAGGAAGATATCACATGGAAGAAGCTTTTCGGTAATGACGGTTGTGCGATTTCAAGAAAGAAGAAGATGGCGTTAGTTATTATCGAAGAAGCCAAACTTGGAGAAAAGAAGATTCCTGAAGAAAGGTTATGGAATCATAAAAGATCTTGGTAAGTTAATTTCTCCAATGATTCGTGGGTTCAAAATCATTGTGACTTCTGGTGATAAAGACTTGGAGGGGAAGATGTTAATATCATTAGAATGGATTTATTTAGAGGCTAGATAAAGAACAATTAAGAGGAGATGTGTTCTTGATCTTTTTTTTGGGTCGAAATTCTTGATCTATTTTGAAAAATCAATTCTAAGATTGATGTGTTGTGGAGGTTTGCTACAATGTGTAGTTTTGATTTTGATTAGTAAGGATTTTGTTCTCGGTTAGTGAATGAAGTTCTTGGATTCAGAATTGGGTTATCAATCTCATAATCTCAAATCGTTTTGATACATGGTTTGTTTCCGCTACAATCCCAAAGTCTATCTTTGCAAAAGAATGTCCAAGGTTCAAATATGGTGTCATATTGTGTGTTGGGCTATTTTTTTTGTTTGAGTTATATGCAGAATGATTCTAGAATGTTTGAAAAAATGACAATTGTGGCATATGCGAATCTCATGTCTAAGGGAAGCCTTAGAAGTTGGTTTGGTATGTGTGTGTGGTGCTATCTGAATATTGATAAAGGTTTCAAGATTTATGTTTAAGAGAGTTATAGGTGGGTGAAGAAACAAGTCAGGAATTTATTGATAACAAGATAATTTAAGGGTTATGAAGAAAAATTAGTGTGTTTTTCAGATTTGAGAAGTTTGATGAATGGATCAGTCTCGGAGGAATGATATAGATTTTTGTGAAACTAAGAAGCTAGGGTTGTGTTGATCAAGGAGCTTGAGTCAATCTAGAAAAATTCAGGTGATAATGGATTAAATTATAGTATTTGTTTTTGTTGTTTGGTTAACATATATACTACGCTAGGCTGATGGATTCAGCTGAAACAACAAATAGATAATGCTTTTCAGAATTTGGATCAGCAAGAGGTTGTTTAAGAGAAAGAGTAAAGATTGTCATCAAAGTCAAGGAAAATCAACTGGAGCAAAGATTGTGACAAGAACAAGTTGTAATAGTTTTGCAATACTAAAGTTGGCTCTTGTGGGAATTAGGAGCTAGAAGCTGATGTGAAGGTATGGAAGTAGCTAGAGGTATGCTCGGGTTAGAGCTACTTTGACATAAATAAACTATGTCTTAGCTTGACTGGAATGGTGATAGACTATTGGTGCTAAATGATGGAAAATCAGTGTAGAAGAAAACAAGTTTGAAGTAAACAGTTTCTGGCTCTTATGATTCAAAGGACGTGTGTCAAAGAGAGAATGACAAACTGGTTATAGGAAACCTTAGATGTGGAAACTCAAGTTTTAAAATCTACATAAATAGTGAGGTTTAAGAGATGATTGCAGAAGATTCAGGTTCTTATAGAATAAGTTAGAAGGTTACTTGAGTAAGTTGAGATGTCTGAGATTATAACTGCTTATGGTTTATCAAAGATCGATATGCCGAAGGCATTTTAGTGCTTGATGAGTTTGTTGGAACAATACCAAACGCGTGAGCTTCATGAGAGGGTAAAAAATTCATGGGATCTCATGGTATAAAGAACAAGTTTGAGTGGATGAATATAGACATAACATATGTCTAATGCCTAATGAGAATATCAATGTGACATGGAAGAGTGTTGAAGCTGAATTTACTAAAGCATTTGAACTTCTATGGATTATTGTTCCACTTGGAAATTCTGTGTAGCTTTATGGAAGGTGGATTCAGAAAGAGTTTGACACTAGGTGGAGCTATATTTCAGAGAATATCTTTTGTAGTTTAAGATCTTCAAAGTTCACAGAAGTATCTGATGCAAAGAATTATTTAATGGATCGAGAGGCTGTGTATAAGGAAATTCTCAGTCTTTCTTAGCAAGAGACTTGTCTTTGGATGTGTGTCGAAAGTCTTCCTAATATTGGGTGTTAGGTGGCATGTCATGTTGGTTTAAACTGCGGTGCACAAAGGTTTCATGTTGGTTGTTAGAGGAGAAGCCAAAGGTAATTTTGATTTCTGGTCTGAGGTGAAGATTGAGGTAAAATCAGTATAATTTTTTTCACAAGTCAAAAGTTACATGATTTATGAGGAAGAATCTAAAGTTAAATGGGTTCAAGATTTCTGAAACATAGTAAGTTACATGATTTATTCAGAATGTCAGAAGGTACATTAAGGTGTGAGCTTGAGATGAAGAATAGATAAGTGTATCAGTGAAATTCTCTCAAGGAAAGCTGGATGAGACAAATGCAGGTTGTGCAAGGGATTGTCTCGGGTTCATACATTTCTAGAAGGTTAAAAATTATTGTGCATCCAGCATGGTAAGAAATTTCATCTCAAAGTTAGAAGTGCAATTGAGTAAAAGTCCTAGAAAGAATACAAATGCAAGAGGTTCAAAGTGCATTATAATATCACGACCAAATGGGAATTGGTCTGGTAGTTTGCATCATGAAGGAGACTCGGGAAAGAATCTATGATGACACTTGTTGGATAGTCAAGTGAAGGTTCTACTACATTAGAGGCACAATGAAGTGAGACTGATGTACAAGTAAGAGATTCCGGGTATGAAGTTTGTGAATGAGTTTGATGCATGTACCTAGTAAGGTGGAGTCTCCATACTGGTTTGAAGTATTGCAGGGTATATCTACAGCTGTAAAAGTCATCAGGGGTTCTAGAGTTGATGTGAACGTGGTTGTAAGAAGGGTCTAAAGTATATCGCATGTTGTGCTGATATGAGATAAGTTTAAAAGGTGCTAGTGTAAGTTATGTTTTAACATGATGATTGAACATGGGAAGCGTTCATAGTTAATCTGATAAACAGATTACTGTAAAGGTATTAATTTCAGGTTTATAATAGTTGTTAACTATTTGATTGAGATGTTTTACATGTAAATAAAGTATGCTTCAGGGTTATGAGGCTAAGGTGCTTCGGTTTTGCACTGATCAAAGGTAAAGACTAAGGTTTTGGACTCACTGCATGAGCAAGTCTTAGTATCAACGTTGGAGGATCAGATTTGTAAAAGGATAAAGTGACTTTAATCACTACAACAATTTTTGTGGTATTGATAGAGAACATATAAGGATAGTTGTGTGATTAAAGTGGTTCATAAGTGGTTTTAGCTTATGGGTTATGTTGTGTTAACATGTTTAATAGAATTTAGACTTGTTAATGTTTTGTTTTTAAGTGGTTTTAGCTCAAGTATCCATATGATGAGAACACAATAATCAATGGCAGTTTTAGCTTGGGATAATAATGTGTCAAAGCTGGTATAACTCAAGAGGAGACATGGGATAGTCAAGATCTAGGCTGTGGTTACTCTGTGATCATTCAGATTGAGCATCGACTAGTGTTTCTGGTTCCATTGATGGTGGAGTAAATTTAAAGCATTAAATTTACTAATGTGTTTTGTTTGTATAAGTAAAAATTATGCAGGTTATATGGAGATGGAATGTCAAGTTTGGAGCCTAATCAAAAGGGTCTCAAGGGCAGCTCTTACAAGGAAGATCTCAAGATTTTGGATATGTAATGGAGATGAAACGTGCAATGGATTCACAGTAGAACAAGCTTAAGGTGGAGAATATTGGAATATGAGCTTGATTCTAGTGATAGACTCGGTTTGGGTCTAAAGTAATTGGGCGTTGAGTAAAGATCAGAAGATGATTAAAGGGAAAGAAGGATCAGATTAAATACATAAGTTTCTTTGTCTTCTTCAGGGAGCTTCTTCTTCCTCTTTATATGGTGAATGTTATGTATCAGAGAGATTGAGAGACTTAGAGATAGTATAGGGATAAATACTATCAGGTAGTTCTTGCGATTTTCGGTTCATATTCCTCTTCTTTGTAGAACAGATTGGGTTGTAATTGGTGGTAAGAGATCTTCATGTAAAACTTGTCGAAGGTGATTTTCAATGTCATCTATGGTAGTTGGGGATCTTTCAACCAAAATACCTTAATCGGATGTTGCGGTAGGTTGAAAGAGCCTAACCCGATATAGCAGTTCGTTAACACTGTGAATCGGGTGAAATAGATGTGTTCTTAGTTCGTCGAAATCAATCGAGAAAGGAATTGACGAGACTCGATTCCTCAACATATATATTTTCTTAAGACTATATGAAGCTATTTTAAATTGTATGCAATTATTTCAAATACTCCAAAAATACGCATTCAAATCTAATCTTGATGTGATCTAATGAAAGTTTGGATTATAATTGTGCTTGAATTACTCACATTTTTAATAGATCATTTATCATAGTAAATTTAGTTATTTGATCAAAATCTGTTATTATTAATAAACGTTTTTTCCCGGACTTACCTAAACCTAAACATTAATAAAAGAAATGTTGGTGAATGGTAACAAACAAACAAACAAAAAGAATGAAATTGAATTTGGTGTTATAAAATAAAATTGAGTATTTATGGTAAAGAAATTTTTAAGAATAAGTGAAAGAATTATATCCTCGGAAATTCAGACACTCAAAGAAGAGAGAATGAAAGAGATTTCTCATTATGTTTCGAAGTTGTGAATGTTACAAAATGAACGTACAAAACGTTTTCCATATAAACTATTAAAATATAGAATTTACCGTGTATGCATAGTGACAATAAGGTCCACATAAATTAAATGTATACAGTAAGTTTCTTCTGCAAGTAGAAAATGTTGACATTCACAACACTCCCGCTTGGAGACGAGTGTCACTATGTCTGCTTGTATCGTGTCTTATGTTGCCTCGTTAAAAACCTTTTTAGGAAAACCAAGTGGGAAAAACTAAGGATAAAAAGAGTACAACCATACAAGATCCCCCTCGAATGATCAAGTAAATATATATCTCGTTGATGGCACATTCCAATGTCGTAGACATGCTTCTTGAACACTGAGGAAGGAAGTGATTTTGTACAGAAATCTGCAACATTGTCACATGAACAAACATATTGCACTTCAATCTCTTTATTCTTTTCAAGCTCTTGGGTGTCTGAGAAGAACTTCAGAGGGATATGTTTGGTTCTATATACTTCTTTCCTTCGTTTTGGCCAATGCATGCTGCATTATCTTCATATAATATCGTCGGCTCCATGTTTACGTCTAGTCCACTGCAAGATTGAATGTGTTGGCTTATTGACCTTAGCTACACGCATTCTCTATTGGCTTCATGGAGTGTAATTAGCTCAGCATGATTCGAAGAGGTAGCCACAAGCTTTTGCTTATGGGAACGCCAGGATATCGCAATGCCTTCGATCATAAAAACGTATCCTTTTATGATCTTGCTTTGTGCGGATTGGAAAAATAGCCAGCATATGCCAAACCAATCATTTGACCTTTTTGAAATTTTAGGATAAAATAATCCTAAATCAGTCGTCCCTTAAAGATATTGAAAAACATGTTTAATCTCATTCCAATGCCTTCGTATGGGAGATGATCTGAATCTTGCCAAAAGATTAACATCAAATGATATATCAGGCTGAGTACAATTTGCAAGGTACATTAGAGCTTCTATTGCACTTAGGTATGGTACTTCAGGACCAAGTACCTCTTCATTTTCTTCATGTGGTTGAAATGGATCATTTTTGACTTGGAGTGATCTAACGACCATATAAGTACTCAAAGGAGTTTCCTTGTCCATATTGAATTGCTTTAACACTCTTTTGGTTTATGTAGATTGATGTACAAATATACCTTTTTGAGAATGCCCAATTTGTAAACCAACACAATATTTTGTTTGTCCAAGATCTTTCATCTCGAATTCTCCTTTTAAATAGTTAGACGCTTTTTGTATTTCAGCTTGAGTCCCAATTACGTTTAGATCATCGACATATACTGCAATAATCACAAGGGTAATTAGCATGAATATTACATTTTTCCTACATAATTAAGTATCTAACATGACCAATTTATAATTAGATATCTAACATTAGTCATACATAAAATGACAATTATACCCTTAATTTCTTAATCAGATTTTATCTTTAAAATAAAATAAAATAAAATACTACACTTTTTTACCTAGTCTCATAATTACCCAAAATTAAAAGAAAAACTTTTGACCTTTTCTTTTGCCGTCTTCTTCTTTCTCCTTCTTCTTCTCAATTTTGAGATAATCTCTTTTTCCTCTAATCCTTCCATTACATGTTTCGTTAATCTCTAATTCCAGAACCATGAAGAGAACCAAGTATTTATCTCAGTTATTTCATTCGTCGATTTCATCACTTCTTCTCTCCGATTTTCTCGTCGATTTCTTCTCTCCGATTTCTTTGTAAGATTTTTCATTATTACTTTTGAAGACTATGGTATGTGAATCGTATACAAACGGTATGATTATTATGTTTTAAAGTTTTTGTTTTTAAAACACTATAGATTGCTATCAAACAAACGTCTTACACAGTTACGTATACCTTGTTATATCCAAATAATTGGTATAGTTTACATAACAAAATTTTAGATCTTGATGAACACTATATTCTATATAGTGAACTATCTTTGATTAATTTATTAAAACGATAGCTAACTATTCGTAGTGAACTATATTAACAATTATATTTTTTATATAGTGAACTATATTAAAATTTAAGATTCTAAACTACATTATAGATTTTGTATTTTGATAAAGTGAACTAAAGTCTTATTAAATAGTCAACTACATAATATAGTGAACTAAAGTATTCTCAAATAGTTCACTATATTATGTAGTTGACTATTTAATATAGTGAACTAAAGTATTCTCAAATAGTTCACTATATTATATAGTCAACTACATAATATAGTGAACTACAGTATTATTAAATAGTCAACTACATTAATACTAATATTATTAAATAGTTCACTATTTCCGCTAACTAGAACAACATAGAAAGACAACTAATATAGTCAACTATACGTACTCTTCTTTATGCTTAGAGACTTGAATGTGTTTCTATAAGATTCATGGTGGAGATTGTTTTTCCTGTTAAAGAAAATATTTTTACTGTGCCGATATAATGTAAAACAAATTTTTAGTGATTTTAACTAACTTTAATTATATAGTCATTAAGGGTATTTTAGTCATTCTTTTTATTGGTGGATGTTAGATACCTAATTTCTAATTAGGTCATGTTAGATACTTAATTAGTGGCCCCTAAACTTTTATACACCTAATTAACCCTAATCACAAACCCAAATAATTTTTTTTTGTTTAAAACACAAGGACATATTGGATTATTCACATATCTTTCTTTGGTAAAATGCTCACTGAGACGATTGTACCACATACAGCCATATTGTTTTAACCTGTATAATGATCTTTGCAATTTTATTGCACATAACTCTTTGGGTTTGGAACTTAATGCTTTTGGCATTTTAAACCCATCAGGAATTCTCATATAGATATTTGTATCTAATGATCCATACAGATAAGCAGTTACAACATCCATGAGACGCATTTCTAATTTTTCACTAGCTGCTAGACTCATCAGAAATCTAAACATGGTTGCATCCATAACAGGAGAATATGCCTCCTCATAATCTATTCCAGGTCTTTGAGAAAAACATTGAGCCACAAGGCGAGCTTAGTACCCATAATTTCGTTATTCTCATTTCGTTTTCGAACTAAATCTCATTTGTATCCAACTGGTCTTACATCTACAGGTGTAAGTACAAACGATCCGAAAATATTTATTTTATTAAGTGAATCCAGCTCAACTTGAATGGCGCCTTTCCATTTGACCAAGTCATGTCTCTTTTTACATTCATATACAGAATGTGGTTCTGGATCTTCGTTTTCCTCATTTATTTCTTTCGACACAAGATATGAGAAAACTTCATCCGTAGCAATTATATCTTTTTGATTCCAAATCTTCCCGTTTGGAAAAGATGAGAATGAAAAATTTTGAGTAAAATGAAAGAATGAAAATAAGTGTATTTATAGATTGAAAATCATTGTTCATAACCGTTAACTAGCCGTTAAAAAGTAAAAACATTTTAAAAATTTTCTTTGTGACCGTTGTAAACCCCTGGGTAAAAAGAAAATTAATCTAAAAATATTCAATAATCAATCTGATAAAATTTACCGGTTCAAAAATTAATTTTCTAGCATGTGATTAATCATTTTAAATAATAACCATAAAATAAACAGAGATTTAATAACATAATTATGGTGAGGGAGTCATCCAAATCAAAACAGTAAATAAATTGCAAATCGGCATAACCGACCATTAACAAATAAATAATTGAAACAACAAATAAATTACTAGGCGGCTAAACCGACTATTAGTAAATAAAAGCAGTAAATAAATGATCAGGCGGCCAAACCGTCTATGAACTGATAAATAAATAATTATGGTGCATGAATCAACCACATAAAATTAAAGTGGGGGCGACGATCCACCCACCATAATAAAAAGTAAATAATGGTGCTTTAAGCAACCACTGTAAGTTAGTATGTTACTATAGAGGCGACAATCCGCTAACTATAAGATATAATAAGTATACATATAAAAGTTAGAATTACAGAGTGATCATGCAGATAACGTGTTATAATAAAAAATTGAGTATTTATGGTGAATGAATTTTCAAGATTAAAAGAAAAAATTATACCTTCGGAGATTTAAATACTCGGAAAAAAAAGATTTCTTATTATGTTTCGAAATTGTGAATGTTACAAAATAAACGTACAAAACATTATTTATATAGACTATTAACAGATATAATTTACTGTGTATGCATAGTGACAATAAATCCACACAACATTTTCTAGTTGCAGAATAAATTTACCGTATAAATTTAATTTAAGACTTTCACAACATCTAGTTCATTCAGCTTCAGCTTCAACTTCAACTTCAACTTAAAATGGATAAAAGCAAAACGACACGTAGTTCGAACGTATTTTCTAATCTATACGTTAATTTCACTCTCAGTTGAAAAGCACGTTACCGAACGAAAAGTAAGCCACGTCGAACAATATCTTGCCACCTCACAAAAAACGACACGACGTGTACTCTTTAGCCACCATGTAGATTGATTTTGTATTCCCACTAATTCTTCACTTCCCTGCTAAAGATTCCTCGGAGCATCACCGGAAATGGTTATGGCGACTCGTGCGATTCGATGTCAATTACCGTCGTTAATTACCAGATGCGAATCATCGGAACCGATTAAGCAGATCCAGATCCAGCAACGACCGAGAGGCGGCGATTTAGCGGAGAACGGGAAGATCGTGCTTCAACCGAGGCTTTGCACGTTGAGATCTTACGGATCTGAGATGGTTGTAACTAGAAAAGACGCCGGAGATGGCGGAGGAGGAGGCGGATCGGAGACGGAGATAGCTTCGCCGTTTTTCGAAACGCTCACTGATTACATAGAGAGCTCGAAGAAGAGTCAGGATTTTGAAACCATCTCTGGTCGACTCGCTATGGTAGAATTAAAAATTAACCTAAATTCGAATCTCCGATCTCGATTTTGATTCGAAACCCCGATCTTGATTGATTTCGTGATTTTACAGATTGTTTTCGCGGCGACTGTGGCGGAGGAAGTTGTTACGGGGAACTCGTTGTTCAAGAAACTTGACGTGGAAGGATTGAGTGAAGCCATTGGAGCTGGTCTTGGAGCCATGGGATTCGCAGCTATATTCGCTTGGTTAACGATTTCTCGGAACCGAGTTGGACGGATCTTCACAGTGAGTTGCAACTCGTTCATTGACTCGTTGGTTGATCAGATCGTTGATGGATTGTTCTACGACACTGAGCCTAGTGATTGGTCCGACGAAATTTAAAAATCCATCATAAATGTTAAAGACCACTGTAGATGTATAATTACTGTACACTTTCGTCTACAATAGTATTATAGTTTTGATCTTCTTCATGGGGATTGAAGATGATATCAAAAGTCTGTAACTTTTACGTCTATATATATAAAGAAGTTATGGAATTTTCTGTAATCAATTTAGTGTTCCTGGAGTTAAATTGATCAAAAGAGACAATAGAGATTTGTTCATGGAATTTGAAGAATCTGTGAGTCTAGGAAGCTGTCTCAATGGTCTTGATGCACTCGAGGACAGATGCATTGTTGGACATTGCAGCCATTAGAGCTTCATGGATGGTCTTGTTGTTCTTCAAAAGAGAAGCAGAGTAGAGAACCTGCATTAGTAAACAGAAGATTCATGAGTAATTGAACAAGAAACATGTTTATGAATCGTTGTTGGAGAAACATACAGCCCATCTTGTTAGATTTTGCTGCTGGTCGTTGCTTATTTTGGGTTGGCTTCTGTTTATGAATCTCTGCAGGAAACAATAATAAAAAAAAAACTGTAATGACTAAATGGTTGTGAACTTGTGTAACTGTTGAAGTGAGTGATGAGAATAACTTGAGGACCTGAAGAGAGAAGAGATCCGCAGATTGGCCGATCACTTTATCGTACTTCAGACCCTCGGCGGCAAGTCCAGCCATTGCAACAGCAGACAACCTATCGAGCTCCTTTGAGTCAAGCTGGCCGCTGTATATTAGTTTAGCAAGTCTCTCGTCAATGAGATTGACGTGTTCTTTACCGATGTCTAACGAGTACCCGAGGATTGGAAGTCCGATTAAGTAAGCCACTGGAAGTAGCAGGTTATAAACACAATCAGAACATTACATGTTTAGAACCCAAAAGGTTTAAACTATGAAAGGGTACCTAAGAAGTGAGCTGCTTCATGTCGAGCAATACGTTCTTGATAATCAGGGAAGAACGTCGAAAACCCAGAAATCGCAGCTTGAAGTAGCCTACGAACAAAAGAGCAAAATATATCAATCTGTAACCCAGAGAACATATAGCTAAACAAAATATACAGAGTTGTAGTTCTTTTCTTACCCCGGTGAAACGCTTCCCACGGCTAAAACTACTAATGAAATGCTCCCAACTAAGTAAGGCACAAAGAATCCCCAATCCTGTCCAGATTAAAAAGTTACTCATCTGTCATATAGATCCTAACACAATCAATATGGTTTCCGACACGGTGATGAGTTGTTGAAAGTTTACCCCTGGAAGTTGTCCTGCAATAACAGCTAAGAATCCGGTTGTTCCGACTACTGTGAATAAAAAAGCAGCCTGCATTACTCAAACTCAATCAGAACAATCTCCATTAATATACACTGCAAACTCAAAAGATTAACCAAACAGAACTCACATCGTTCCTGACACTGGGAATGGCGAGAGTCTCTGCATTCTTGATTCCGAGAGTTGTCAGCTCCCGAAGTGATGTCTGATACAAAAACAAAGACACATGAGAACCAAAAAAACACTCAAAATTTTAACCAATTTAGATACAGAGATGGATATACACCGTACGGCGCGAAAGGTAAGGTTGGGAACTCCATTTCTTAGCCCAACCTTGTTCACTCAATCGATCAAGTTCTTCTATAACACCATTACTATCTTTCTGCATCAATACATAACCCGCTTTTCAGAATTACGCTTTAAGCAGAGTTTTGTGGTAATTACATAGATGGAATAGGAAAGACCTTGTTAATGGCGGATTCGAGGGTACTGAAATCAAACTCAGATGAAGTCGCAGGAGAAGAAGACGAAGGAGAAACCGCTAACTGAGTCGGAGTGTTTCGTGGATGTGACCGGAATCTTAAATGCCGGTGAAACGAAGCCATCGGAGTATCACCCGGAGAAGAAACTGCTAATGCAATCATGACTTGTGTAAAACTTTGTTTGAATTTTAATCGCTTTTATTTTTCACTTTCGTCTTCTTCTTCCTCTTGGATCGTTGGACGAATGGAAGACGAAGAAGCTCGTGGCTTTCTTCAAACCACGGATCATGCTTTCTCGCCACGTCAGCATTTCTAGATAACTATTAGTTTCGGTTAATTTCAGATCGGTGGGAATTATCCGGATTAATCAGACCGGAAATTGCACAAGTAAAAATTTGATTCTCTCTTTTAAATTTCGTATTTGAGTCACTTGATCAAATCGGATCCATGGCGGCTACAACGAGCTCCGGCGACGAACCACCGGAAACGCAATTAATTCCGTTATTATCAGACGACGTTGCTCTGAATTGTCTGGCTCGAATCTCAAGATGCCACCATCCGATCCTCTCTCTCGTCTCCAAGACTTTCCGATCTCTCCCCAAATCGCCTTTGCTCTACGCCACAAGATCTCTCGTCGGAGCAACCGAAAACATCCTCAACGTCGCAATACGCTTACCCCCTGAGTCCGGTGCGTGTTGGTTCACTCTCCTCCAGAAACCACATCGAACCTCATCGCGTCAGCTAATTCCAATCCCGTCTTGTCCTTCGCCGTCTCTCGTCGGATCCGCTTACGTCGTGGTGGATTCGGAGATTTATGTAATCGGTGGATCTATCAGAGACGTGCCTTCTTCGAGCGTGTGGGTTCTCGATTGCCGGTTTCATACTTGGCGACGAGTCTGTAACATGAGAGTTGGCCGTGAATTCGCAGCGGCCGGCGTAATCGACGGGAAGATTTACGTGATTGGAGGATGCGTGGTTGATAATTGGGCTAGATCGATTAACTGGGCAGAGATGTTTGACATAAAGACTCAAACTTGGGAGCCAGTGGCTAGCCCAGGCATGGAGGTGCGTGAGAAATGGATGCACGCAAGTGCAGTGATGGAAGGGAAAGTATACGCAATGGCTGATCGAAACGGTGTGGTTTACGAGCCGAAAGAAGGGAAATGGGATATGCCTGAGAAGAGGCTTGATTTGGGATGGAGAGGAAGAGCTTGTGTGATTGAGGACATATTGTATTGTTACGATTACTTGGGGAAGATAAGAGGGTATGATCCAAAGGAGAGGATTTGGAGAGAGCTGAGAGGTGTGGAGTCGCTTCCAAAGTTTCTTTGTGGTGCTACAATGGCGAATTGTGGTGGAAAGCTTGCGGTTTTGTGGGAAGGGAAGGAGAATGGAGATCTGGTGTGCAGAGATTGATGTTGAAAGACGCAGAGAAGGAGAGATTTGGGGGAAGATTGAGTGGTCTGGTACCGTTCTTACGGTTCCTAATGAATCCGCCATTGTGAATTGCTTGGCAGCTACAGTTTGATTGATGATACATACATGTTTACTCTCTCTGAATCATATCATTGTCATACTACACATGTATGCTTCTGAGCTATCATTGTGATGAACACATAAATGGCCGACCTACCGGCAACGAGTGTAGCTCGGCCTGAAGCCCTGAGCCAAGATGAAACAACTAGCTGGTGTAGTGAAGTTTAAATTGATTTGCTTCTGTACTTTGTAGATATATCAACTTTCTTCTGTATGTTCTTGTCCATTTCCTTTTTTTTTGTATTCCATGTGAAAGCTACTTTCAGATTTATACAGCTACATTGCTCCCTACTCATGTTAACAAAACCAAAATGGCAACTTTTTTATTTTTGTTGAAGAAAAACAGAGAAGAAGTGTATTACTAAGTTATATACAGTATACATGTATTCAATCTTTGTTCAAATAAAGCATCGTTGGTGGTTTATCCACAGTCAAAATTAGAGTCATGTAAGCTCTGATGACCCCAAAAAACCAGCAACTAAAAGGTCTTCTTTGTCTAGAGAAAGCTCTCAACTTGCTCAGTGGTCTGTTTTGTTGAGCTGATTTATTCGGATGCATGAATAGACAGAATTGGAGGCTGGGAAACTAGAGGTCGCCGTCAGGGATCTCCATAGTTTCTTCTTTTTCTAGAAAGCTCTGAACTTGCTCGAAGGCCTAATGACGAGTGATTTGCATTGTTGAGTTTGATTGAAACGATTAATGAAGCAAAACAGAGAAAAAGACCTGACTTTACCTCGATGGCGATTTCACCTGGTGTGAGATCTGAGACATCTTTATAGCCACGCTTGACTGCAATACCTGACAATTGGAGTACAAGGAAGTAAAAGCTGAGTTACTAGCAGAAGTTGCAAGGGAGAAAATCTCTCAGTGTTGCATATGTTCAAGAAAAGTCGACTACAGATGGACGAAGAAGGCATGTACTTTCTAAGGAGACTCGGGCATTTGCGTTTGTGTATGCTTCACCACGCTCATCCCAAATAGTCGAAAGACGTTCGAAAGCCTAGGCATAATTCATTCATGATTACAAACCCCAAAAATGTAAGTACCCCAAGGCTTATGATTGTACAAGAGGCAGATGAGTACCACTGTGTATGCATCTCCTGTTTCATCGTGTAACAGTGGTCGTGAATCAGTTCCAACAGCAGCGATTCTATGGGCTAAGGCTTCCAGAGGCACATCTAGCCAAATGCTGATGCCTTTATGCATATACCTCCTGATAATATCATCAGATTACCAACAGAAATTTAATAGAGACCTGAATATTATTTGTTTTAACTTCAAACGAGATAAAAGGAACGCACCAATTTATGGGTCTTATAACGGCACCTCCACCAGTGGAAACAACAACTTGATACATCGAAGAGAGCTTCTTTAGTGCATCGGTCTAGAAAGAAAGCAAGGAAGAAATTACATACTAATGAAACAGTAGGCGAAGAAGAAGCGCTTGGAACAAAGACCACAAACTAAAGAACTCATCACACAGATTACGATACTAACCTCTTTTCCTCGAAAGAAATTCTCTCCGTGATGCTCAAATATCTCTTTTACAGAAGTTGCATTCATCGACTGCTCAATCAAAGTGTCACTGACACATCCACAAAACTTATAGAAGGTTAAGTGACTGAGCATGAGACTTCCATTGAATTTTGGAAGGTAAACATATAAAAGACTTTTCTTCAATGTATGTTCTTATTCCTTTTGCACTTATTTATACTAACCCTTTATCACACTAGGTGCTCTATCACTTGTTAACACAACTTGAAAGTAGCATAAGACATACCAGTCATAGAATGAATAACCGAGCACTTTAGACATTAACTTCCCCACAGTTGTTTTCCCAGAACCCATCATTCCTGCGCTCACAACGGGATCATCAAATTACAAGCAAGTATGAAGAAGTAACCATATGCAAACAAATGAACAGACATAGAAACTGACCAACGAGGTACATAGATCGTCCGTTCAAATACGGTTTAACCTCTTCTGCTTTTCTCTGCAAATATCATGTATCCATTATCTTTAGACAAAACAAGGAAAATAAAAACTAATTTATACGGTATAAACGGGTACAATTACTTGCCTTGAGAATTAGATCTTCATCAAATCGATGAATACTTCCTCCCTCCAACAATGCTACAACAAGCAAAGATTGAATCAGATCCCCTTCATCAATTTAAGACTCTCTAAAGCTATCTAAATGCATTTTACAAGAACCTGAAGAGTTAAGGTTATCAGGACAAGAAAGCTCTGAAGAAACCGATATTCGTTGATCATTTCTTCTGTCAGGTTTCAAATGAGCCAAAGCAAGTCCTCTTAACCTTTTTTCTTCATTAACTCGATGAGAGCACCGCAACGAACCAAGCGGCTTCCCCTCAAACTTGCCCCAATCGACCCATGATGGGAACTGGAACCTCTGAGCAATAGCTGCTTCCATATGAAACCCACTTGAGACAAATCTTCAATACAAAAGTTATTCAAAATCCCTGCAAAAGAAAATTACAACTGGATTCAGCCAAAACCTAAAGAGTATGTATCATCACTGGGACCACTTCTTTCATATAAACGATAAATAAATTTCACTAAAAGAGGATAATTTGGCCATAATTAAGGATAATTATTGCTTCATCGACATAAAAATACATCATGAATCAGGAAAAAAATCGAACTTTCTAGGGAGGAATGATAATCGAAATCAAATTAAGTCGCAGAAGGGAAGGAAATTTTTAATAATATGACACTTTCTTGAGAAAACCGTTAAAAAAAACGGAAATACTAGTTAAAAGAAGCCTCCATTAGAGAAAACAAATTAACGTGAAAAAGAAAGAGAAGAAACTCTACACAAAATCAAGGAAACGGAGATTCAAAAGGGTTACACCTGAAGTTTTTTTCTCCCGCCGGCAGTATAAGAGACTTTTTGTTTTGTCTAAATCTCTCTGTCTGTAACTTTAATAATTAATAGAGAGAACAAAACAAAGGGGGTTGGCACGACCAAAAAAAATAAAGGGGGTTGGTGAGGTTGAAACAGTGATGGCCTTTAAGCATCTCATTAGTTGGTCCAAGTTTAAGCCATAAACTTTTTTTTTTTTTTGCGCAAAACAATAAGGATTACAAAGTTACAGAAAACCCGAAATCAAGTATTTAACGACACACAAAGAAGTCGAAAGACGAAGTCCGGACACCGGATAAAACATTTAAACGAAACAAAGTACAAGTGATCATAAGCGCAATGTACTGAACTCCTCATACAAACTTTCCAAAGAACCGGTTGAAGCTAAAACTGCATCGAGAAAGAACCAAGGACCGAAGCAGCTAGTGGAGAAGATCGCATAAAGGGGCAAGCACATGTCCAAGCCACTACTCCATAACCAAATCTGAAGAGACTGGAACCACAAGAAGCACTAGGCTCAAGGTCGAAACCTTACCTCCAAAGGAAAAACACCATAGAAAATTAACTATACTTGCATGCGGACACTCGAACCACAAATTTAGCCATCTACTGAAACTTGGCAACCTCCTCGCAAGAGAATAATAAAAGATTGAAATCACTTCTCGACTTGATACCGTCTCCCATAACCGAAGTGACGAAGAGAAGGCAGTAGATGTCTCGACAACAAAAAGCCATCACAAAGATGAACCCAAACAACATGACCTAAACTATGATTCCAAAGATCACATCATCGACTACAAGAGAAGCATGATTAAGAACAAACTCTACAACCAAGATATCAACTCCACACTCAATAAGAACCCGAAACAAAAACCGCAACCCAAACAAAACGACCGACACCAACATAAAAGGCAGGAGAAACCATAAACTTATGAGCCACCAAATGAACTTCAAAGCACACTGAAGAGAGCCGACCAATGACTACGGAGATATATAGCTCTGGCGGCATATCAAAATCTAGAAGGAGGTGAATCTGAAAACGAGAGCCATTTTGAGAATTTTCATATCACTTTACAGTACTGCCATCGTTTGAAAATTTTTACAAGAATGCCATCTTTTTTTAAACTTAACTTTTATATTTTTTGGATTTGGATTAACTTTTTATATTTAGAATATGGTTTTTGGGGTAGAGTTTAGGGTTGGGGTTTTGAGAGAGAGAAAATTTTTTTTAATGATTTTGTCTTTCCCTATAAAACGTGGCATGTTTGAAATAAATTTTCAAAAATGATATATTTGAAAAAAATATTTTCAAATGTGGCATATTTGTAATTCTCCCTTGTTTTTTTTCCAATTAAAAATCTTCAATTCTTTTTGAACGAGTTTATTAGGAAACTAGTTCATGATAAACGTAACAAATGCAATTCATAGAAGGAGACTCTTCATTTTCGGAGAATTTTAGGTTTTGTGTTCAAAACATTGCCATTAGTAAACTAACTAAAATTAGCTTTTGCGGTCTAAATTTGTCCATTAGATTTAGGTTATATTTATAAAATTTTAATGATAGTTTTTCTCTTGGTTATTCGACCTAATTTCCTATTTTATTGTTGTGCGGAAATATATCTGCGATCATGTGAAAAACTCTCATCAAAGCTGTATGGTATATTGTCAATGTAGCATTGAAAAAACCATTTTCATTTCTTTGTAGGTAAAAGTTTGATCATTTGTTTTTCTTTGTGGTTTAGTTGTGTTTTTTTTTTAGTATTGTACATTGTTTCGGTAAGATTTTACCTTTATCAAAACTACCACTAGAGGATCATGTTCCTGCACAAGTTGACAAAAATGTGAAGGTCGGGGAAAAGACGATTAATGAGTGTTTTTCGACGTCGCTCCGATGTTCAAGTAAGAAGAGAGGAAAAAGAGAAGAAAAAGAGAAGAAAATAATAGAGTTTGACAACAGTGAGACAAATGAGGCCTAGATTTCTTGGGCTATGTCATCAAACATTTTTTGGGCTATGATCATGTTGATGGTGTTTACAAAGTGTTGTGTTTGACCGGAACAATGGTTGTTTTTCATGTTCTGACATTGGGAAATGAGAATTCGTGGAAAATGATTGGAAATAGTAATATTCATCTTCCTACCTGTAGCCAGATATGTATCAACGGTGAAGCTTATACTGACAAAAAGTATAAGGAAATTTCATTCATGTGTTTTGATGTTAGGTCTGAAAAGTTTGATCTTATTAAAGCACCTAGTGGTACCGATTATGTAGTTGGCGGTATTTTTAAAAATGTGATAAGGTATGAGGGGAAGCTAGCCGTCCCGTCTACTAAAATTTATGCTAATGGTAGTATGGCTTTGTGGGTTCTTGAAGATGCACTGGAACATAAATGGTTGAAGAAGGTTTTGTTTTGCCTAATTTGTGGAAAAGTTTAGCTCGGCCATCTTCACGTCCACATCAGCTTCATCGTTTTATTAAAGTCAGTGATGCGGGTGAGCTTGTTTTGGCACCTATTTTGTTGCATCCATATTATGTTCTCTGTTATGATCCGATGTAAGAAAAGTCGAGATAGAGGAATCATAAAGCATAAGCGGTTACAATGCAAAGAACAACTTTGGGTCTTTTTGTATCTCTTCTCTACTAAGTTTGAGAGCCTTATGTTCCTCTAAGAATCAATAAGCCACAAGATGCTGGTCTCTGGTTAAATGTAAGTTAGAATTTTTCCCCTCCAGCTCACGATGTTGAAATGTGACCTAACTTGTCTTTTGTTCTTCTTATGTAGTTTACTTGGGTGGTCTCATGATCCTTGTCTTTTTCTATCGACAGTATGTTTATCTTAAATCATTGAAGTTTTATCTTTGGTTGCTACTGAGATTTTATTTTCATAATTTCTAATTTATTACATTTCCCAATTCCCAGTTAGGCCTACGAGCTTAACCTTCTGACAATTGCTCTGTCATAAGGAGTTAAAAGACTGAGTTTGGCCCTTTCTTACCAATTTTAAAAAATCTTTGTAGTCACCATGTTTGTTTATTTTAATAGATTTCGAACCACTTTGATAAGAGAACGCAAAACACACTATATTTTCATCATTTCTTCTTTTCGTGCAAAAAATGAGACGTTATTTCATCTCCCTGACATGGAAAGACTAAAGGCGAAGCTTCCTAAGAAAAAGATCTCTAATGATGTAAGAACAACCAGGGGAAATTTAGATTCGATTCCGCTTGACCTCATTAGTCATGGGTGTTTGGGTACTCGGATCCATTCGGTCCTTGGATTTTAGAGTTTTTGGGTTTAAAGATATATGACTATATGAGCATTTGGGTATTTAGGAAATTTGGGTCTGGTTTGATTTAGTTTTTTTTGAGTTCAGGTTGGGTCCAAGTATTTAAAATAGAAAATGTTCGGGTACTTTTACCATAAATACTATAAAAATTAACTGGAAAGTTTTTTTTTTTTTTGTCGTCAAGAGGTTTCATTCATACCAAATAGTTTTACATCGGCCATGTTACAACGTAGCTTTGAGAATTCATTCGAACATGCCTAGCCATTTGGTCAACCTCCACTATAGCCTCTCTTGAGACATGCCTAAAAGAAAAATTGCATATCCTATCTATCTTAATAATGTCTTGTAATGCTATTAGTACGGCAAATGATTGGTTTCACTACAAGAAAACACTGATTTAGCGTCGGCATTTTTCGACACTAATTCGACGCTAAATCGTCTTAGCGTCGAATAACATTTCGACGCATAATCGTCGACGCTAATCCATTTTCGACGCTATTTCGACGCTATTTTAGCGTCGAAATGGTATTCGACGCTATATTCGACGCTAATTTAGCGTCGGAAATTCAACGCTAATTCGACACAATATTTCGATGCTAATTCGACGCTACTATAGCGTCGAATTGTTTCAATGCTAATTCGACGCCAAATCAATGCTAATGCATCGAGTGTCGATGCGATATAAGCATCGATTTAGCATCGAAATAGCGTCGAATGAGAACATATTTTTCAAAAAAAATATATATATATTATAAAATACAATAACAATTAAAATTTAAATGAATCCCATACAAATAAAATTAAAACGCTAATTCATCGGCGGTTGTTGGGTCCTTAGGTTGATGAAATCTTCTTGAATCATATCTTCGGATTCTTGTTCGAACTGCGTTTGACCGGGAGGTGGTGGAGGACGATGTATGCCTTGCAAGGCATTGACTACTGTCGGGTTATCCATTGCAATGATGTCAAAGAGACTGCTCAATGTTGAAAGACCAGTCTTCAGCTCCGCAATCTCAGCATTAGCAGCTTCCAACTGAGCGGTCAAATGCGGCTGAGACGAACCCGCTGCCGGGACATCCTTGATGGATCCAACACCCATCGTTCGTCCTTTCTTCTTCGGTGGAACCTATAAAATAAAAGTGTTACACAATAAAATTATAATAAAAAATGAGTTATAATATAATATAATAACCTAATAAATTACCTCCTGGTGGCGGAGATCGTGGACGATTGCTATTGTAGTCTGCGAACCCGACCCTGATACGGATCCGCGACGACCATCGGATCCGGGAATCGTATCATCATCGCCAAATAACTGTCCGTATGAAGGAGGAGGAGGTCGATCCGCCTATAAAATAAAACAAATTTATTAAATTCAAAAATGTCAAATATAAATTGATAAATAAATTATAAACGAGTAAAATAAGTTGATAAAACAATTCATCAAGTCTTAAAATTTATATATAATATATGAATACAAACACATAAATCCATAAATTTAACATTTAGGAAATAGTTTTATAAGTTTAAATATTTATTTTAAATTCAAAAAACCCTTAAATTTGTTTATTTGACTTTACATAAAATCAAAACAAATTTATTAAATTTAGAAATGTTGAAAACAAATTTAAAATTTAGGAAATATATCTATAGTGCTGAAATAATTTTTGGAAAGATTTAGATATTTTAAATTTAGGAAATAATTTTATAGACTTTACATAAATATATTTTTTTAAATCTAAATTCAAATAAAATCTAAATTTAATTTTATCACTTATCAAATCTAAATTCAATTCAATTCCATCTATATTCAATTCCATAACTTATCAAATCTAAATTTTAATTTCATTTCCTAAAATCTATTTCATACCAAATTTCATACATTCTATTTCATAAAACTAATTTCTAAATTCCTAAAATCTAAATTCAAATATATAACTTAGCACATATATATTCAATTCCATAACTTATAAAATCTAAATTTAATTTAATTTCCTAAAATCTATTTCATACCAAAAATCCTAAATTCTATTTCATAAAACCAATTTCCTAAATTCCTAAAATCTACATATGTCATAAAACCAATTTCTAAATCAATTTCATATCAAATTCCATAACTAATAAATAATTAATTTCAAATATATATAAAAAATTTAAACAAATAAAATTAGAATTATTACCATCTTTTCCGGCGGTGGCTTTCCGGCGGTTGTTGACGGCGGTGGTGCGGAGGAGAGGAGAGGGAGAGGGAGAGGAGCGGGAGAGAGAGAGGAGAGGAAGATTGGCGGTGGAGGGGGAGAGGAGAGGGAGAGGGAGAGGGAGAGGAGAGGGAGAGAGAGAGGCGCGGGAGAGAGAGAGAGGAGAGGGAGATCGTCAGTGGAGGAGGAGAGCAGAGGGAGAGGGAGAGGCGCGGGAGAGAGAGAGAGAGAGGCGCGGGAGAGAGAGAGTAGAGAGAGATCGGCGGTCGCTAGAGAGAGAGGAGCGGTGGTCGGAGATGGAGAGAGTGAGAGGAGAGGATGTTGTTGCAGTGACCGGAGAAGAAGACTTTTTTCTCTGTATACAAATCGATGGCCGACGCTAATTCGACGCTAATTTAGCGTCGAATTAGCGTCGAAACGTTGATCAAATCGACGCTAATTCGACGCTAAATCCAATTTAATTCGGTTTAGCGCCGTTGGTTTAACCAAAAAAAATTTGAATTTATTCGGTTTACCGCCATTGGTTAAATCAAATTAATTCAATATAGCGTCGAATTTGCGTCTAATTAGCATCATTTTATCCATTCCATACCCTAAACCCTAAACCCCAAACGTAAATTATGTCATATAGCGTCGATTTAGCGTCGAATCGATGCTAATTCGATGCTAAACCGACGCAACGTGAATCTATTTTACGTTTGGGGTTTAGGGTTTTGGGTATCCGCCAGTGGTACGAAAACTGTCTTAGCCATTTCAATAATTGATATAACAGAATAATTTTAAATTTTGAATTTTGTAATTACATATTTGGTTGATAAAGCGTTGTGATGATATATGTAAACCTATATAGTTTTTCAAATAGAATTCCTTACATACATTTGTAACCTCGAATGAGACAAACATACTAATTTGTTCGCAATTAAATGTTGGAATATATATAACATTGGAGCTTCATTCTGAATCGTCGACGTTAAATCTTTTATTGTTTATACCCTAAACCATAAATAAAAAAATGATTTAGCGTCGAATTAGCATCGAATCACAATAATTCAACGCTAATTCGACGCTAATGTTGTAATATAGCATCGAATTAGCATCGAATCACAAGAATTCAACATACAAAAATAAATAATTTAGCGTCTAATATATAAAACAAATTTAACAAAAAAAAAAAAAATGATTTAGCGTCGAATTAGCATCGAATCACAATAATTCGACGCTAATTTAACGCTAATGTTGTAATATAGCATCGAATTAGCATCGAATTCTTGTGATTCCATGCTAATTCGACGCTAAATCATTTTTTAAAATTTATTTAGGACTTAGGTTAAATAAATTGCACCTTATACGAAAACATTCGATATCGTTAAAAGATTATAAACCCGCTACATATAACGATAACAATCACATGAATTTTTGCATATCAAATTTCCTAGAATATACTTCATACATCTTTCCTCAATACATTTCCTAAAAAAATTATAACAAAATGTACATATTGATATTTCATTACTAATATATAAAACAAATTTAACAAACAAAAAAAAATGATTTAGCGTCGAATTAGCATCGAATCACAATAATTCGACGCTAATTCGACGCTAATGTTGTAATATAGCATCGAATTCTTGTGATTCGATGCTAATTCGACGCTAAATCATTTTTTTAATTTATTTAGGACTTAGGTTAAATAAATCGCACCTTATACAAAAACATTCGATATCGTTAAAAGATTATAAACCCGCTACATATAACGATAACAATCACATGAATTTTTGCATATCAAATTTCCTAGAATATACTTCATACATCTTTCCTCAATACATTTCCTAAACAAATTATAACAAAAAGTACATATTGATATTTCATTACTAATATATAAAATAAAATTGGCAAAAAAAAAAAAATGATTTAGCGTCGAATTAGCATCGAATCACATTAATTTGATGCTAATTCGACGTTAAATTAATTTTTTTTTATATGTTAAATTTGGTTAAATGAATCCTAAATCCTAAACTTTACGATATTACATATATATTTAATTATATTTACAATATAATATATGAAATTTTATGTACCATAATCCACCATTACGATACTATTTAATGGTTATAAGTGTTTGGTTTCGACAAAAACTTTGATACCAAACAGCCAATTTAGCCTCAGAATGTACTCTCAATGCCAAATCTGGGAAGGAGTAGATTATGGGGCTAAATCCACCGTTTGGAGTTAATTCACTATCGAGATTTTCTTATATTGTAAAGATTGGAACTTTACGGTTAAAATTTTTTAATGTATGTAAATTTAATTAGAGAATTGAGTATATATAGAAATTTTTTTATTTCGGAATATTACTTTTTTTTTTCACTTGCGAAATGAATCCTGACGGTGGTGCTATATGTAGGCGATTTTATCATCGATTTTGCATCGATTTAGCGTCGAATGCTACAAAGGTATGTGAAGCCGTGTTAAATGTGTCATCTACCTACCAAATTCGACGCAATATTCGCCGCTATATTCGACGCTATGCGTTCGACGCTAAATCGATGCAAATTTGCATCGATTTAGCGTCGAATTGAGATTTTCGATGCTAAATTGATGCTAAATCGACGCTATATAGCATCGATTTAGCTTCGAAATGTTTTGTCCCTAATTAGCGTCGATTTAGCGTCAAATTAGGTTATGGACGCCATTACGACGCAAATTCGACGCTAATATAGCGTCGGAAAAAATTCGACGCTAAAATACAGTTTTCTTGTAGTGTTTGAAGATCTTTAAACTCCAGCCTCCCATCTTCGAGCATGCCATATAAATCCTTGAAGTCCCCACAGAACATAACATTCTGATAGCCAAGACGCCTAAGCTCAATAACTGCAATTCTCAAAGCCTCCACTTCCGCATAAGCACATGACTGCACTGGAAGGAAAGATCCAGAACCACGCAATGCCTGACAATATGGCTGATCATATAAACTCCAAGCAGCTCCCATATACTGATGTTGTGATATCCAAGATGCATCCACTAGACAACACATAATTAGAACCTGGTTAAAGACTTGTTCCAAAGTTTTGGGTACCTCTTTGTTGTTCTGATGATCAGATAATAATTGGTCCCCAAACTCCATTTCTTGCACCTGTTGCCAGTTCAACATATCCAGAATTGCTTTATTAATTACCATGGGTAAAGGCCACCTCCTATTATTGAAAACGAGCTCATTCCTCTGCTTCCAAAGCCTCCATCCTAGAAAATGAAAAAGGCTAATTTTATCAGGTGAGTCCTTGATAGCCTTCATAAACTCAGTATAATTCCCGACTAAAGAATTAGACTATAATGCCGAATCAGAAGGACCAATAAAAGAGACCAGTTCCCAGACTTCCTTACTCAGACGACATTGAAAGAGAAGATGGTTTACCGTCTCCTCATGTTCTCCACATGCAGAGCAAGTATTGTCTTGAAGGATTTTCTTCTACTTAAGCTTCTAAGCAACAGGAAGAGCATCATGCATAGCCCTCTGATAGTCTCGAGTTTTAACCCAAAATAATGCTGCAAGTGCACAGGCAAAAGCAGTAGTATATAAGGTATCGAATCCACAGAGACCAAGGTTACACAATGAATCTATAGATTTCAAATAAAGCTAAGATAAATTAAATGAGTTGTAAACTGACGTGAGCAGGTGCTCGGTGTAAATGAGCAGGTGCTTGGAATAAAAATCGGTAATAAAACAATGATAAAAGGCACTAAGCCGAGATGATTCTTTGGTGATTTCGGGTACTTGGGTTGAGCTTCTATTCAGGGTCTATTTAAATGCGGTCTAGAACTCAAACATAAATATGTATTGCCCCGCTTTTGGCGATGTATCAACACCTTTGCCTACAGCCTAAATACCTACACTTTCGAGTGGATTTAGTAATGAAGTAAGCAAGCTTTAATGCAATGGTTCAATATGTTCACATTCAATGGGAACGATCAATGGTGTTTTGGTTACCACCGAATGCTCATCAAAGGTAATTCTAGCAACCTATATCATTTTTGGTGAATAGATTAAACCTAGAGATCATAGACTAGGTGATCAATTTAGCCTAAGCAATGAGACTTCCTAGAGATGAAGACATAAGAATTCCCTATTTGGCTCAACCATCTAAAGCCCTAAATCACCATCGCAATCACCCCGACCTAGTTATGGAACTACTCGGACATGATCGAATCAAATGAAACAATAATAATCTTGAAACTCATAATGAAATGAATAAGAAGGATAAGGGTTAGAAATTCTTCTTGAGAAGATACTACTGTGATGATTCGGAAATGACAAGTAGCTTCAATGGTGGTCGGTGAATGAATCGGAAGTGATGATGCAAGAACAAATATTTTTCTTAAAAATCGTAAAAAGAGAACAAGAGTCTTCTGATTATTTTCTGAACAAAGATCTTTTTTTTTTGTCTGATGAAGATCACCCTTCTTCAAATACAAGAGAAAGCATTAAAAACTAAAAATATCTTTTTGGGCAAAATAAGGAAAATAAGAAGAAATCCCATTTATGATTAAAATCAATCATCTCCCTAATGAAAAGGGATTGATGTTGACTCATTAACTCCTGGGGATCGTGTGGGCCATCAGATGAACTCGGCGGCCACAGCTTTATTAGGTTTAGGTTCTGGTGTCTTGGTGCGAGCAGGTGCTCGCTCGGACCGAGCAGGTGCTCGGTGGAGTGAAAACTCTTCTTTTTGCTCCAATTCTTCTCCTTTTCTTCATAGAGCTCCAGAAGCTCCAAATTATGCTCCAAAGCATTGTAGAACCTGAAAAGACATCAAAAGGAAACAAAAAGACAAGAAAAGCAACACAAAACCATGGGTAAATTAGGCTAAAAACCTAACATATCAACTCCCCCGGACTTGCCTTTTGCTTGTCCGCAAGCAAACAAGAAGAGAGAAATCCGGAGAAGTGTTTGAAGGTGGGAGCTCAAATCCAAAAGAAACATCGAAGGGTTCAACAAAATGTCCTAAAGAGAACTAATGCGATGCACAACAAATCTTACTCAAGAAGCTTTCGCCATACTCATCTCTTATCAAAATAATTACTCCAAATCCTTAGACTCAAAGAAAGCATGCAATCAACTAAACTCAACTCTTTAACATTCATTAATGTGTTTGGTGCGGTCTCACAATTGGACAATGAATCAATACCATTTGGCTCGGTAAAAGAAGGCTTTTAGATGATGCAAAGAGGCTGTTCATAGTCCTTTTGGTGGCTAACTCTCAAATGCAAGTGTTACATTTAGCAAGAGCAAGAAAGAAAAGAGACAATTGATGCATACAAGGCTAGGAATCCAAATTTCTACCCATAACCCCATTGTTGCAATCTTTCATCTCTCTTTTCTCACTACCCATTTGTTAAACCACTAGCCAATTTCGGCTAAATCTTTCAAACTTCCTCTTTCTTCTTTAAATTTTCCGAATCCTAGGGAATTTCTTTTCTTAACTTTAGCTCTTTCCATCCTAGCATTCTCTAACACATTTTTCTTCTTTTTGATTTATTCTAAGAGAATGCTAAGCTATCATTTTTCTTTTAAACACTTAGAGCTATATACTTTTCTTTTCAAACTTATTCCCTAGAACTCATCCTTTCTTCTTTCTTTCTTTTCACACTTAACCACAAACCCAAAGATAATCAAGTAAACGCTTAACCAAATCGGTTTCATACCCCACCTAAGGCTAGTCTTAAACTCAAGAAACTAGCCTAATGGAAACTTTGCCTTGTCGTCTCTAATGCTTGCAAGATTTTACCAATGCAACACAAAGAAAAAGGCCTCACTCAAAGAATAAATGCAAGGGTTAGAAATGAAATGGTCGGGTTTAAAGGTGTGGTACTATCCTCATCTAAAAGATGAACTTAGATCGGGATAGCCATTCAAATCAAGATAAGAGAGGTAAAAATAGGCAAACATGATTTGAATGTAAGGTGTTTATCCATAGTTATGATTCAAAGTCCAAAAGTGAGAAAAATTAATCAAGATTAAGTTCAAGTTGATAGAGTTGAATCTAGATCATGCAAGTTTCTAATGAGTTGGGACTTTCAAAGAAATAAGATCCAAGTATGGATGAGCCTCTAATTCATGATTGTTAATGCATCGAAAAAGTTCTAATGAGGGCATATCATGGAATCCTAAAATGAATCTTTACAAGGAAATTTCATCATTGCTCCCTATGCAAATGCAATCCTAAAATGCTCTAGACTCGATCCTAGCATGAAAAAGATAATAAAAATGTTTATGCCATGAGAAACTATATGCATTTTTTTTTTTTTTTTTTTTTTTTTTTTTTTTTTTTTTTTTTTTTTATAAGTGCAAAAGACTCAAAGCAAAAACATTTAAAACATTAATCCACTCCCCCGGACTTAACTTTCACCGTCTCGGTGAAAGAAAAGTACCGAAAGAGTAGACTAAAAACAAGTTCAAATCAAAAACAAAATAAAAACAAAATAGAAACAAATGTGATATAAACAATGGGAAGAGTAGGGTGAAAGTGGATATCACCCGGATGTAGCATCGTCGGAGACATGATCAGACCTCTTCCTCCTTCTCCTTGCTGGCTGGTCCGAGCAGGTGCTCGAATGCGTGCGAGCAGGTGCTCGTTCACGCTGAGCAGGTGCTCGCGGAGTTTGCACATCCGGAGCATGGCAGCAGCCTCTGGACATCGCCTGCATGAGCCTCTGCAGTAGGCTGTTGTTCTTCCTAGTGGATTGGATCATCCACCTCCTATACTCAACATCATTAGCATTATCATCAATATGGGGAAGATCAAACTCACCTTGAGAAGGAGTGTCGTGGTACGTGAGAGCAAGGCGCGGAGCCGAAGGACCAGCATCCTCGGAGTCAATTGGAGGTTGCCTCGATGTGCTTCGACGTGATGTGCTCAGGCGGGAAGCGGAGGAGGGTCGGCTCGGGTTTGGTACCAAGTAGTGCGGAGGAGGGTTAAACGCAAGATCATCAAGGGAAGAAAGTTGCGTGATTTCCAAGTTGGGCAGCTCCACATAGCTCGCCTCACCGTTTCCATTGAAGAATTGGTAAGTTGACGGTTTGATGATGATTTTGGAAAGGAGCAGGTGCTCCATATCAATGCGCTTCATCTCCGGGACGTAGGAATATGGAGAAAGATCCACCCTTAGATTGCGGAATAGCGGTGTGAGCAAGCTTCCAATACGCTCCGTCCTTGGTCCTTTGTTTGTTGCGGTTGTGTTATCTTTGATCGCACAAATCATCTCCGCGAAACGTATACCCAAATTTGATCGATACTTCTCATATTGTGCCGAGTCTCCTTCACCTACAATGGGACCACAACCAAGCAATAATAACAATAACCCATCTTGATGGACCTTGTTACCTACGGATCTTCCGAAAAGCATGTTGCTCAAGATCCTTGCCACTATGCGGAGAGCGGGATGGCGTAGGCGGTTTTGGCTCGCGGAATTGGATGAGTACTCTCCCGAAGCAATCAAACTCCAAAAACTCTTGGCCTCTTGAAACCTCTTTGGACCCGATAGCCTCGTGTCCGTCTCGTAAAAGCCGTATGCTACACAAAAATCAAACATTGAAATCGCATACCTCTTTCCTCCAGCAAAGAAAGAGAACGTGGCTTCCTCGAAACGAGGGCTGTCCGGATTAGCATAGGAGAGAGTCGCGGTGGCTAGGCATTGCCTAGTGAGGTCCGGGTAGAGCACATCTTCCTCCAAAGCAAAGGCCATGCAGCGAGCATTGTAGAGTATGCTCCTCACTTGTTGTTGAAGACCAAGTTCGACCAATGTTCTATCGCACATGAACCGAGTAGGTTCGAGGTCAACTTGGAGGAGTTGATTGTAGTAGAAAGCGTCGATTTCGTCCCATGAGTCCGGTGAAGAGTGTGGGAGGTTGGCTCGGTCAATGTCAAAGGGCTCACCTTCCGGCCTAGGCCAAGGAAAGGTGAGAGGACAAGCGGATGCGGAAGTACCGGCTTTGCCTTTGCCCTTTTCTTTGTTGGAGAACTTTGTCTTTGGAGCCATGAGGAGAGAGGCGTGGAGATTTGGTTTTCCGGCGTGAAATCGGGGTGGTTATGGGTGAAGTTTGGTCTCGGAAAAGAAGAGATGAAGTGTGGCGGTGGCGGTGGTTTTTGCCGAGTGAGCAGGTGCTCGGGATTTAGAGAGTTTGAGCGGCGGCGAGAGAGAGAGAGAGAGAGAGAGAGCAGTTGAGAGTTTGGGAGCTTTAGGGATTTGGTGAGAGAGGGAGTAATGGGATGTGTGGTTATGAGGAGTGGTAGAGATGGGACTTTAATGGAGAGGAGTAATGTTGAGTGGCGGTTTTCAAGGGAGATGGGAAAGTGGAGAGAGGCTCGGCAGTTTTGGGGAAGAGGGGGAGATCAAAAAGTTTGGCTTTATCTGCAAAAAGGAAGAAGAATGAGTGGTTAGGGTTTTTGGCAAAAGATTGAAAAGGAAATAAAGAGGAAAATAAAAGGAAGTAAAATAAAAAGGAAATAAGGAATAAATCAAATCTTTTTCTGTTTTTCTTTTTCTTTTATATTTTTTTATTATTATTTTTTTTTTTTTTTTTTTTTGTGTTCTGCTAATCTGAGAGAATTGCTGCGTTTTGGTTTCGAGCAGGTGCTCGCTCCTTCCGAGCAGGTGCTCGGTGCAATTTTACACTTTTTCGCAGAATGTAATTACTGAAATCACAAGTGAAATGTTAGTAATAAAAGGAATTAAAATTCAAAATTTATACAAAAATCCTTACCGGTGGGTTGCCTCCCACCAAGCGCTTGTTTTAAGTCGTTAGCTCGACTTTGGAAACTCTTTAGGCTCGAGGAGGGTCACTAAAAGTGACTGATTCAACTTCTCCCACGTATGTATCCGCAAGGTATGGCTTGAGACGTTGACCATTAACAACAAAATCACCTCCTTTAGTGTCTAGCAACACTACGGCCCCGTATGGTTTCACCTCTTTGATGGTGAACGGACCACTCCATCTTGACTTTAGCTTCCCTGGAAACAACTTAAAACGAGAGTTAAACAATAAAACTTGATCGTTAGGAGCAAAGTTTCGAGGGATAATCTTCTTGTCGTGGTAAGCTTTGGTCCGTTCTTTGTAGATTCGGGAATTGTCATAGGCGAGATGCCTAATTTCTTCCAACTCATGCAGCTGCATGGATCTCCTCTTGGATGCACTAAGGATGTCATAATTAAGTCGCTTAACAGCCCATGCCGCCTTGTATTCCAATTCTACCGGTAAGTGACATGCCTTCCCATACACCAAATGAAAAGGCGTTGTCCCCAACGGAGTCTTATATGCTGTCCTATATGCCCACAAAGCGTCATCTAGTTTATTCGCCCAATCCTTACGCGTTGTACCAACTGTTTTTTGCAAGATACTCTTTATCTCTCTATTGGAGACCTCTACTTGTCCACTAGTTTGAGGATGATAAGGAGAGGCTACCTTATGTGTGACTCCATTCTTCCTTAACAAGTTCTCAAAAACCTTGTTAATGAAGTGTGAACCTCCATCACTTATCACAACTCTCGGAATTCCAAACCTAGGGAAAATCACCGTTTTGAGTAACTTGGTAACTATCGCAGCATCACAAGTCGGGCTGGCTTGTGCTTCGACCCACTTGGAAACATAGTCAACGGCTACAAGTATGTACTTGTTCTTATAGGAGGAAGGGAACGGTCCCATGAAGTCTATACCCCAAACATCGAAAACCTCTACTTCTAAGATGAAATTTTGAGGCATCTCATTGCGCTTGCTGATGTTCCCTTGCCTTTGACACGCGTTACATCGAGCAACAAACCTATTCGTATCCTTGAACATCGTTGGCCACCAAAGACCCGCTTGTAGCACTTTTGTAACCGTCTTGAATGTGGCAAAGTGTCCGGCATAAGATGAACCGTGACAATGGTGCAAGATCCCAGGGATTTCCTCCTCCGAAACACATCTTCTATACAGCCCATCCGAGCATTGCTTGTACAAGTACGGCTCGTCCCAATAGTATCGTCTAACATCTCGGAAAAACTTCTTCTTTTGGCTTCCCGTTAGGTTTTCCGGAACTTTATCGGCTGCCAAGTAGTTAGCAAAGTCACCGAACCAAGGGAAAATCGACGGTTGGGCATTCTGGATAATTCCACAAAAAATCTTCCGAGCAGGTGCTCGGTCAGTCCGAGCAGGTGCTCGCTCAGCTTCTGGAAATTTTTCGCAGATCGAATAAATTTGCTCATCTGGCAGACTATCCTCCATAGGTGTCTCATCCTCAACTTGAAGCCTACTCAAATGATCAGCAACCCCATTCTCGGATCCTTTCTTATCCTTGATCTCTAAATCAAACTCTTGAAGCAAAAGTATCCATCTCAATAGCCTAGGCTTGGCATCTTTCTTGGTCAGCAAGTACTTCAACGCAGCATGATCGGTGTGAACAATTACCTTAGAACCAACGAGGTATGATCTGAACTTCTCAAAGGCGAAGACAATCGCCAATAACTCCTTTTCGGTGGTTGCATACCGACATTGAGCATCATCCATCGTCCGGCTAGCATAATATATCACATGGAGCTTCTTGTCCTTCCTTTGACCAAGAACAGCCCCCACAGCAAAATCACTCGCATCCGTCATAATCTCAAACGGTAAGTCCCAATCCGGTGGTTGGACTATTGGTGCACTAACCAAGGCACCCTTGATAGTATGAAACGCAGCCAAACACTCTCTATCAAAGTCGAACTTGACTTCCTTACACAGCAATCTAGTGAGAGGCCTAGCAATGTTGGAGAAGTCTTTGATGAAACGACGGTAGAACCCGGCATGGCCTAGAAAGCTTCGGATTCCTTTGACCGTAGTAGGCGGTTGTAAACTCATCATGACCTCTATCTTAGCCTTGTCAACCTCTATCCCTTTCTCTGAAATCCGGTGCCCAAGTACTATCCCATTTCTGACCATAAAATGGCACTTCTCCCAATTCAGCACTAGATGCTTCTCCTCGCATCTTTGTAATACTCTGCACAAATTAGACAAACAAACAGAAAAAGAACTCCCATACACAGAGAAGTCATCCATAAATACTTCCATAATATCTTCAATTAAATCAGTAAAAATGGACATCATACAACGTTGGAAAGTCGCTGGGGCGTTGCACAAACCAAATGGCATCCGGCGGTATGCGAATGTGCCGTATGGACATGTGAACGTTGTCTTTTCCTGATCATCGGGATGGATGGGTATCTGAAAAAATCCTGAGTAACCATCTAGAAAACAGTAGTAAGGGTGATTAGCAAGACGTTCAAGCATTTGATCAATAAAAGGCAAAGGAAAATGATCTTTGCGAGTAGCAGCATTCAATTTCCTATAGTCTATGCACATTCTATGACCCGTTACCGTTCTAGTTGGAATCAATTCGTTTTTCTCATTCCTAATTACCGTGATACCTCCCTTCTTAGGTACAACATGCACCGGACTTACCCATTTGCTATCAGATATAGCATAGATCACACCAGCGTCTAGAAGTTTCATTATCTCTTTCTTTACAACATCCTTTAGATTCGGGTTTAACCGTCTCTGATGTTCTATAGAAGTCATCGATTCATCCTCTAGATTAATTCGGTGCATGCACAAGTCGGGAGATATACCGGTTATATCATCTAACGAATATCCCAAGGCCTTTCTATATTTCCTCAACTCACACAAAAGCAAAGTGATCTCAACATTATTCAATTCCGCATTCACTATAACAGGATATGTAGAGTTGGGACCTAGAAATGCATACCTGAGCCCCGCTGGGAGGGTTTTTAGTTCTACCTTTGGAGCTTTCAGCTCGCTCCATGATCCGGTGATGTTCTGGTTTTCGGTCCGAGCAGGTGCTCGGTCGGAGCGAGCAGGTGCTCGCTGGGAATCTGGCAGAACATCGTTTTTTGTGCCCTCGGTCAGACTCTGGAACTCATCTTCTTTCTCTATTCTGGTGTTGGAATCCAGAAACTGAGCAAATCCTTGGGCGTCTTCACTCATGAAACCGTGTTCACCTTCGGCTTTAGTCAACGCAACTTCGAGAGAGTCTTTTGCTAGGATCTCTTCAACTACATCCTCCGACATCTCGGAGTCATCATGGATCACGAATGTTTGCCCATCTATCATCGGCCTCTTGAGCATCTTACTCATCTCAAACCGGACCACCATGTCTCCGAGACGGAGGTCTACTATACCTTGTTCAACATCGATGATTGCACGCGCCGTGTTTAGGAATGATCTCCCCAAAATCAGTGGGTCCTTTGGTTCTTCATCGAGCTCTAGAACCACGAAATCGGTTGGGATTAGAGTGTCCCCTATACGGACGTGTAAATCCTCGATTATACCTACAGGAAGTTTAGTGGATCTATCTGCAAAAATCAAGGAGATCTTAGTTGGTTTGAAATCGGTAAAACCTAAACGTTTAGCAACGGAATAAGGCATTAAATTAACACTTGAACCCAAGTCTACCAATGAGCATGCAAACTTGCAAGGCCCAATCTTTACCGATATAACAAACCTCCCGGGATCGCCTTTCTTAGTCAACACCTTACTCTGAAGTATGGCGCTACATTCTTTGGAAACCATCATCACACTCTCCTCTTCCACAACTTTTCCAGAAATTAGCTCCTTCATGTACCGTTTGAGAGAAGGTACCATTTGAACCGCATCGGTTAAAGGAAGCTTTACCTCCAAGCCTTTAATCATTTCCTTACACTTAGCATCCTCCAAATCCTTCTTAGATTTCTTGGGAGGCACTGGGTAGGGTATCTTAGGCACATATACTCTCTCGGTCTGAGCTTCTGGAAATTTCGCGGGAACATTCTGAGCGAGCAGGTGCTCGGTCGGCTGAGCAGGTGCTCGCTGGGGTGTTTTCTCCAGATTGATCGGAACAGTAGCTGGTGTGGTTTCTGAGCTAGAACCAGCCTCCTCATGCATCGCATCCTCTGCCAAGTCATCCTCTTGTGCCGGTTGCTCAACAACTTTCTCCTTGGCCTTAACTTGAGGGGTTGTGGCCGTAGGCTGTGCCAACGCTCTTCCGCTTCTTAACTCAACAGCATTGCATGGCGAATACTCCTTCCTAGGGTTCACTTCACCACGGCCAGGAAGAGCACCAATCGGTCTTTGAATAGCTTCGGCGGTTTGAGCTACTTGTGTATCCAACTTCTTTACATGTGCGGTCACGGCCTCATACTTTGCATGGAGATCCTTGTACATGTTGTCCATCTTACTGCCCAGCTCGGATGATGTCTGCTGTTGGTTGGCCAAAACTTGATGGATGAGCCCTTTCAAATCATCTTGTTGAGGTTGAGGCGCGGAAACGGTTTGTTGTTGGGTTGTTGCTTGAAACCGGTTCTGATTTTGGTTGGGAATGAATTGCTTCCCTTGAGTGTTGTTGGAGTAGAACTTCTGATTTGTACCCCCTTGTTGCGGATAGACTTGGTCTTGGGGGTTTTCCACGTTGGTGTTGCGGTAGGAGAGGTTTGGATGGCTTCGGTAGTTGGGGTTAAACCCTCGGTTTTGGTACCCTTGGCCATTCACATAGTTGACTTCTTCTAAACCATCTTCTTGATCTTCCACAAACTCTTGAGCATTAGGGGCAGCCCCATCTTCTTCCATGAACTTAACCGGCCTTTGAGTCTCTCGTAGAAGCAAGTTCACTTTTGCGGTTAATTCATCGATCTTTTGAGAGTCCACACTATTGACCTTCTTGGTTCTATCGTACTCGGGAGCCTTGTTGTTGGAGCTTGAGGCAAGGTTTTCGATGAGCTCAAATGCACCTTCCTTCGTCTTGGTCATAAAGTCTCCATTACTCGCGGCATTCAATGCATTACGGTAATCCCAATCGACTCCATCGTAGAATATGTTCAAGATTTGCTCATCCTTGAAACCGTGATAAGGACACTCCCTCTTATACTCCTTGAGTCTTTCCCAAGCTTCACCAAAAGCTTCTCCGGAGTGTTGTTGAAAGGATGCAATCTTGTTCCTCAAAGCGGCCGTTTTGGACTTCGTATAGAAATGATCCAAGAACGCGGATCTAGCCTCATCCCAAGTCCTCAATGAACCAGCCGGCAGTGACTTTAACCATCTTTGTGCCTTGTCCGCGAGAGAGAATGGGAACAACTTACATTTCAGAAAATCGGTTGGAACACCATTAGAACCCGTAGTACTACAGATTTCCTCGAAGTTCTCTATGTGGTCCATTGGTATTTCAGCGGGTAGACCATGGAATAGATGCTGCTTTACCAATGAAATTAACTGAGCCTTGACCTCGTAATCTTGTCTCTGAATGGTCGGAATGACAATGGCCGAACGGTTTTGATAAAACGCATGGGGATTATCCGAATCCCCTATGGTTGGCTGACCCCGCGGCTGTTGCCTTTGCAACTGGGTGATTTGATCTCTCAAAATCTGTAACTGAGCATTCATAGCTTCCTGATCTGCCATGTTTTCTGTGCGAGCAGGTGCTCGTTCGGTTTGAGCAGGTGCTCGGCGGCGATTCTGACGTTCGAGACGAGCTAACTCTTCGTTCGTATGACTGACTAGATCTTCGTTCAGATTTCTCCTCGTTCTTCTACTGGTCATACACCTGAAACATAACAAAAACAAAAACAAAAAGAATAAAATTAGCAAAATTCTTAGACTATATATAAAACCAAAATTCAAAGGTAACGCTATTGGTCCCCGGCAACGGCGCCAAAAACTTGATAGTCTCGAGTTTTAACCCAAAATAATGCTGCAAGTGCACAGGCAAAAGCAGTAGTATATAAGGTATCGAATCCACAGAGACCAAGGTTACACAATGAATCTATAGATTTCAAATAAAGCTAAGATAAATTAAATGAGTTGTAAACTGACGTGAGCAGGTGCTCGGTGTAAATGAGCAGGTGCTTGGAATAAAAATCGGTAATAAAACAATGATAAAAGGCACTAAGCCGAGATGATTCTTTGGTGATTTCGGGTACTTGGGTTGAGCTTCTATTCAGGGTCTATTTAAATGCGGTCTAGAACTCAAACATAAATATGTATTGCCCCGCTTTTGGCGATGTATCAACACCTTTGCCTACAGCCTAAATACCTACACTTTCGAGTGGATTTAGTAATGAAGTAAGCAAGCTTTAATGCAATGGTTCAATATGTTCACATTCAATGGGAACGATCAATGGTGTTTTGGTTACCACCGAATGCTCATCAAAGGTAATTCTAGCAACCTATATCATTTTTGGTGAATAGATTAAACCTAGAGATCATAGACTAGGTGATCAATTTAGCCTAAGCAATGAGACTTCCTAGAGATGAAGACATAAGAATTCCCTATTTGGCTCAACCATCTAAAGCCCTAAATCACCATCGAAATCACCCCGACCTAGTTATGGAACTACTCGGACATGATCGAATCAAATGAAACAATAATAATCTTGAAACTCATAATGAAATGAATAAGAAGGATAAGGGTTAGAAATTCTTCTTGAGAAGATACTACTGTGATGATTCGGAAATGACAAGTAGCTTCAATGGTGGTCGGTGAATGAATCGGAAGTGATGATGCAAGAACAAATATTTTTCTTAAAAATCGTAAAAAGAGAACAAGAGTCTTCTGATTATTTTCTGAACAAAGATCTTTTTTTTTTGTCTGATGAAGATCACCCTTCTTCAAATACAAGAGAAAGCATTAAAAACTAAAAATATCTTTTTGGGCAAAATAAGGAAAATAAGAAGAAATCCCATTTATGATTAAAATCAATCATCTCCCTAATGAAAAGGGATTGATGTTGACTCATTAACTCCTGGGGATCGTGTGGGCCATCAGATGAACTCGGCGGCCACAGCTTTATTAGGTTTAGGTTCTGGTGTCTTGGTGCGAGCAGGTGCTCGCTCGGACCGAGCAGGTGCTCGGTGGAGTGAAAACTCTTCTTTTTGCTCCAATTCTTCTCCTTTTCTTCATAGAGCTCCAGAAGCTCCAAATTATGCTCCAAAGCATTGTAGAACCTGAAAAGACATCAAAAGGAAACAAAAAGACAAGAAAAGCAACACAAAACCATGGGTAAATTAGGCTAAAAACCTAACATATCACCCTCCACCAGAAGTGCTGAATCTTGGGTGGCAATTTTTTCTTCCATAAAAGTTTAAACAAAGGAATAGGAGCTTGAGAAGTATGACCTTTTTGATTCCTTAGATAGTTATACCCAGACTTAACTGTGTATGCTCCTTTTGCATGATGAATCCATGTAACCACATCCTCATTTCCTGTAAGTGATGGCCTGATTTGCTTTATCAAAGGGATATCTAGGGAATGGATTAATAAGTTAAGCTTAGTATCATCCCATACTGATGTACCAGGCGTGAATAAATCCTTAACTTTCAATTCTGAATTAAATATGCTTCCATTTGGCATAGGAGGAGAAGGAGGATTTGCAGGCAACCATGGGTCCTTCCAGAGAGAAACAGTCTCACCATTGCCGATGCACCAAGTTACCCCTTTTTTCAAAAACTTATTGCCCTGAAGTATGCCTCTCCAGGCATAACTTGAGCACCACTTTTGAGTAGCCTCTAGCAAAGGTGTTTTGGGGTAATACTTGGCTTTATAGATGTGGTTTTAAGTCATTTGGAGCTGTGGTTCAAGAGATATAGCGTTTTAAGTGAATACATGTCTGCCAGTTCCGCTCAAGAACCAAGCTACAAAAAAGGAAAATTGTCTGTTAGCATCCGACCGACCATCCCAACCTACACGGTCGATCAAAACGGCCGGTGGGGACTTGGCACCAAATCCGGGTTGACTCGGATTCACTTTCCCTTTTATATATACTCATTTTAGGCTCTAAAAACCATAAATTTTGCCTCATCTCTTTTCTTCATTGAACAAAGTAAAAACTTTTGTATTATTGATGATTTGGGGATAAAGTCTTCATCTTTATAATATTTGTTTGCAAGTTTCTTAATTTCTTTGATTTATCCTTTCATTATGTCTTTATCTACTTCTAACCACTATGATTTCTACCATGATTAGTGAGTAGTCTATTCTATGGATTATGGATAGAGTAGATTAGGATTGTTTAATGGGTGATTAGTGATGTTTTGGCTTTGGGTGTTTATTATCTATGCTTTTCCATTGATTAAAGTGTGTTCAATGCTAGATTTTGGAGTAGCTAACCTAGAACTAGAACTAGAACATGGTCTTTTCAAGTCCGGAAGGTGTTTGTGAAAATGTCTAGGACAACTTTAGATATGTTTTTCTTAACCTAGCCAATGGAAGTTGATGTTTAGGTGGATTAGTAAGCTTATATGAATATATTGAACAATTCTCCTTAATTTGATAAGTTATCAATGCTGAAATAAATGATAATTATTGAGATTAAGCAAGTGATTAGTGCCACGAAAATGGATTAGTCAAGATAAACCGGTTTCATGCTTTGGAAATGATTAATTATAAAGCTTAGCATCATTAGTCGCATGTTATTCACCCTTGATCTATGATCTCTACCCAAGATCCATGCTTTTATCATTATGATCATATTTGCTTAATTTCATTGACTTTTCATTGACTTTTTTATATTGCATTTCTTGTCTTGCTTTTCATTTAGCATTTTCATGTTTGGTTTCATTTAGTTTGGTTAGTCTTGTTTTGTCTTTTATTTAGTTTATTTGTATCATTTCATTTAGGTTGCTAGAGTTGAAACCGAAACCAAACCCAAATTATTTGAATAGACTTAGCTTTTAAATTCTTTGCATTCTTATTGTCCTAATCAATTTCCTTATGGATTCGATTCTTAAATGCTACACCACATAACCATGCACTTGTGGTCATTTAGGGTTAAAACTTATTAGGTAGTAAAAACGCCCTATCAACACAATGTACATTATTCACAGTGGATGGCATATACTATTCACGGCGATACGTTTCCCGATGGATACTATTCATGGAAAACAATATCATGGCCAACCCTTAGCCCAAGCAAGACAAGTTTTGGCGTGCGGTCCTTTTGTAAATATATATATATTAGTCCTCTCACTCATGGCTTTGAGGTGCGTTGTTCGAATCTACGCGGGGCATTTTTTCATTTTTTGGTTTTCTTTTTATATTCCCTATTTAATAGCTTAAATTCTTTTTTCTGCTTTTCGCCTTTTTAACTTCCAGGCCGGCCGTGCACAATGTCATAGTATCCACATGTACAGTGTGTGAACCGTGAATAGTGTGTCCACAGTGAACTGTAACAGTAATTCACAATGAACTGTAACCATGAACATATGAACAATGTGTACACTATAGATAGTGTGTCTACTACATAATATATTATAGCATTGATCATGAGCTCTGAAAATATATATTAAAGCATTTTGGTAACGCTATGATAAACGATCTACAATAGCTTGCTAAAAACCTGCTATCGTATATGAATGACCTAAGATAGTTGTCGATGTCCTACCGTTTATGAAAACGCTATTTAAGGCCTATAATAGCGCTTATCGTGGGCTAAGAATATATATTTTTCTTGTAGTGTGTACACTCTAAACCGTAAACAGTGTTTCATCTTGAACCATATACCATGAACACTATATACATTAGAAACATATGAGAAATGTATACACCATGAAGAGTGTTTACACCACGAAGAATGTGTACACCATAAACAATGATTACATCGTGAACCGTAACAGTGTTTCATAGTGAAATGTACACCATGAACATTGTGTACACCATGAACAGTGTGTCCACCCTGAGCAATGTGTCCACCGTGTGTCTGGTAATTGTGTGTACACCACAAATATATGAACATACGATAAGTGTGTACATCATGAGTAGTGAAAAACGATTCTTTTACTAATTATAAATAGTGAACTCCATAGTCTCAAAATTAAAAGTGAAAAGATGCCTATTACTAATTATAAATAGTGTAAAAGTGAAAAGATGCATATTACTAATTATAAATAGTGAACTCCATAGTCTTAAAATTACTTTTAAAAATATGCCTATTTTCTTAATTCACCCTTGCTCTATTATCATTTTTAGATTTATAGAACAAAAATAATTGTGGATAAGTTAGAAATTTTTAATTTGCTTTTTGTATTTTTTCTGGATGCCAAATATTTAGTATATACGAAAAAACCTCTATTAGGAGATATAACTTTGTATATTATAGTTGAGTTTAATTATGTTCATTAGAACAGGGGAAGTTATTGGGAAATGTATTTGTATATTGTATAAAATTTAAAATTCCATCGTTAATGATTTATGGATTTTTAAATTCTGTGTAAAATTAATTATTATTGGTATAAAGCTTTATAAATTCCATTTGAAATCCATTTTTATTGAAATTATTTATTTATTATTGATATTCTAATTCTCTTTAAATCTCATTTTATTTGGACATGTATTCTACACATTTTTATTCATAGAACCCAATTTTCATATTATTTTATGTGGGTATGGATTGGTTGGAGCGATATAGAGTCCACCTGGATTGTCATCGAGGTCGTGTGGTATTTGAGCGCGAGGGAGGGAGGTTGGTGTATCAAGGGGTGAGACCGACTTCAGGGAGTCTCGTGATCTCTGCTATTCAGGCGGAGCAGATGATTGAGCGGGGTTGCGAGTCATTTATGGCGACGATCGTAGTTGTAATATCCGTAAACCAAATTTTTGGAATTTTTTAAGGGTGTCGATCGACACTGGTGTGAGTGTCGATCGACACCAAGGTTATTTGATTCGGATCGGTTCAGTTTTAATCGTGGTTTTGGCTCGGATTAATGTGGTTAGGGGATTTCGGAACCCTAGGTATATAAGGGGCTCATGTGCATCCTTGTTTTGGGGTTAGAAATCAGAGAGAATCGAGAGAGAAAGTAGTGATTCTTGTGTTCTTGTGTGTTGGTGAATGGTGAAAATCAGGCAATTATGATGCCTTATTTTGGAGAAGAGTGATCAAACCAGTTCTGATAATTGTGGAATTTTTTGGGTAAGTTTGTCTCTCTCTTAGCTAGCGGTGAGACAAATCGGTTTGGCAATCAGATGTGTACGCTGAGAGATATTTTTGTTTTCGTGAGAGAGATCTGTGCAAAATCGGGTCTGTGATCAAACCATTTCGAGGACGTTTTTTCGGATCTTTACAGGGAGTTAGGCGACAATCTATATGTCGTTGGAAAGCTTTTCGTGTCTAGTTTCCGAATCATATTTATGATTAATATTCTGAGGTAAGGTCTGTCCTCAGTGGTTATTCGCAGTCGCGTCAATTCTGTTTTTTGGAATACCCTAATTTCGTTTAGGGAAAATCTTGTGGGGAGTGTTAGGTGATAGAGAAGGTTAACCAGTGGTTGTTGGTCTTGTTGGGGCTATGATTAGTGCTGCCGTGTGTTATTGATTGATTTCCAACTCCCGAAAAGCTAATGTAAGTGCGCGACCATGGCTTCTGGGCAATTTGGATTAGTATTAATGCGTTTTTGTGGAATTTATTGATTCTTAACTTCTTTTCTCTGAGATATATGCTTGTGGATTGTGTTGTTAATTTTTTGGTGCACGTGGAACGATTGTCGATGTTCGCATTTGAGCCAGAGTGGAGACGGCTCAATCCAGACATTTTCTGCGACAGGTGTCGATCGACACGAGTTGTTTGGTGATGATCGACACGAGTCGTTTGGTGGCGATCGACACCAGAGGTTGTTGAGTGTGTTTTGTTTGAGAATCGTTGTTCTGTCGATTGTTGTGGTTATTGTGGTATTGATGTGTGTTGTCCTGTCATTTTTATTATTTTTGTTGAGCTTGAGTGATACGTCGTAGATGGTATGACTGTCTCACTGAGTATTGGAATTTATGGAATTGAGATTTATTTGGAATTGTGTTTTATTAATTTATAGAATATTGGTTTGAATTGTCTTGTGTGTTTTTCCGCTGGTTATTGATCGTTTGAAATTAATCGTTGAGAATTAATAATTATGGGATTATTAATTCGGATTAATTAATTATTAAAAAAAAAGAGTTGGTTGTTTCAGTTATGCCGGAGCCTGGGAGTGAGATTGCTATTGGAAATATACAGGTTGTTCAGGAGTTCGAGGATGTTTTTGGGTCGTTGAAAAAAAAGATGAAACTAAAAAACATGAGGATAGAATCACCATAGAAGACTATGGAAATTCATTTGATCAACATATCTAGACGTGATGTTTGGTAGAGTATGAAATTTTCATGGAGGTCACAAAGAGAAGTTCTATGAGTTAATTGTTAAATGTTTAATCAAATTGATAAACTGTAGAAACAAACTCTACAACTGAGTGAAACATGAAGATAGTTCTAATAGCGTATAGAATATTAATAAAGAAAATTCTAGAAGAAAAGAAAAAAAATACAAAATTAATAAATAATCAGTGACAATCTATAGTTATCCATAAGAGCATGCACACTCATAAACTTTAAAGGGTGTCATAAGCATTTTTTTTATTATTAATTTATATATTTGTTTATTATTTGACATTTCTTTTGATACTTGTAAAAAATCTGTTCCAGTGGTGATACCGGTCTCGGTATCACTAAAAAAAAATAATTAATTATTTACAATTTTTTTTTTAATTATTTGCAAATTGGATAATAATGAAAATTATATATAATAAAATAGCGATTCTAAAAATGCCATCATGTTTTGAAAAGTTTCAAAATACCACTTTTGTTACAAATACAAAAATACCACAAAATTAAAATGAAGTTTTAACATTTAAAACTCAACATTAAACCTCAAACTCAAATTCTACCCCCTAAAATTGATATTCAGCTTTGAAAATAGTTAACCCAAACCCAAAAATTTAATTTACAAATCAATTGAAAATAAATTTTTGTATTCATTGTATCTTTGGAACTATTGAAAAATTGGTATTTTTGGAATTTTTTTAAAAATGGTGGCATATTAGGAAATTCCCCTATATATAAAAACATGATTTTTTTAAAAATATAATCTTAAAAAAAAAAAAAAATCAAGCCAACCACATCGTGACACGTCACCCACTGACACCGTATCAACCGGATCAGTGGGGTGATACGTATCACGACCAAAATCATCCCAACACCATTTTTTTTCCTTTTTTTATTATGTTGACACTCACAAAAGTACATGGGTGTACATGGTCTAACAATCCATACACTTTTCTTTTTGACAAGAACCTTTGAAAATGAAATTTGTGTCAGCTCCATTAAACTTTGTAAAATCTCTCAATTTTTAAAATTTTTAAATTCTATACAAATCAATTCCCCAATAATCCGTTTTAGGTTTATATAAATGAGCATATGAATATTAAAAAACATGGAGATGCGAAAAGCGCTTTCGATGTTAATGGTGCTACGAAAAGCGTATTCATAAATTATGTCAAAAAAAAAGCGTATTCATAAAATGGTCGAAAGAGTTTGTCATGAATTTGGGCAAAGTACTACAAAAGTATGACATAAACTGCACAACATTTGGGAATAAAACTACAATCTATATTGTATCACATGTTGAAACACTATATGTTACTTCAGAGGCTATGACATGTTTGACCAAAGACCAGTGAGATCGACTTGTACGAAAGTTATGGTTAAAAGCATAAAAGCAGTTGCAGTGGTGATTTTCTGTGGGTATCACCAGCACAAAAGAAAATAAAAAATCAATCATAAAATGTTTTTGGGCCTGATACGTCTCAACTCACATAGACTTGTGATACCGTATCACGGGTAAAGTGGCAAGCTGTTATTGGATCCGTTCTTTTGCGTTTTGGCCGTCAGAGGGAAATGAGTGTATTATTCGTATCTTCTTCTCCAGCCGTTCATATTCGTATCTCGATTCCTCTCTGTTTCTGTAAAAATGGATTCGAATTATGATCGGAAAATATCGATTCCGATTTAGATTTTGTGGTTTTCCGATGAACAGTGGGAAAGTTTATCTGCGACGATGCAATTCGACGAGTTCTTCGTCGATTGTGCATGGTAGGATTCTGGGTTTTATAATTGAACAGCTTTTTGTTCTGTGATTATGAATTTGAGATGTTTAAAGCGAGTTGGGTTTATTTGATTTTGGATATTTCATTGATTGATGTTCAAAGTCTCTTCCTTTGAGGTGTGAGGTTTTGTTACGGTTTTTTTTCCTATTTGTCAATCGTATTGGTTACATTATCTGGGAATCGATTTCTGAGCTTATTATCCATTTACTATATCAATCTTATTGTTTGGATTTTTGGAATTGCATGTAGAGTTTTAAGGTTACATAATCCAGTAACTAGCTAGCTTTGCAATGAATTGAAATCTCATTTTATTTGTCCATAATAGCAAAACCCAAACCAATGTTAAAAGCTAGTTAGTAACTTGTAAATCTTCTTGGTCATTGTGGCCTTGGTTTTCTTTGTCCAATTACCATATTGTTAATAGACTGTCTTACTTGAAGATTTCCAGCCTTTAACATTGGTTTGTGTTTGCTGCTCTTCCTTTTCTACAACTACTTACCGTCGTGACTCGCGTATTGAGTCCGAATATGGTCTTTTGATTTTGACCTTTGCTGGTTGGACTGATCTTTTTATAGCTTACCTTCCTTGGCCAATTGTATCACTAAACAAATCTTGAGTTGGTCATGAAAACTTGAGCACGATGTTACGGTATTCTTTAGAACATAAATGTTATATAGGTTGCTGTCAGTAGGGGCCTAGGGCTATCGTTCTGCTTTACTGCGTCAATGTTTTTGTGGTATGATGGTTTGTTTGGTTGGTGCGAGTGGATGTTTTCGTCTACGTTGCATGCAGGTCTGTGAAGGCAGGAGGAACAAGTTAAAAATGGTTTGTAATATATTAGTATCCATTCGATAAAAACGAAGCTTGTAATGTAAATCCGCATCTAAGACCACGACTCTATTGCTGTATTTTCTCTGCAAATAAAGGGTGTAATGGAGGCTTGTAAGTTGTGAACAAAAATATGGTATGCTATATAATATTGAACTGAAACAAGTACGACCCATTTTGTTGCCTCGTTCCTTCCGTTTGGAATACAAACCATTTTTGAAGGAAGATGGATTTTAGAATTTAGTATTGTTTTTTTTAGCAAAAAAAAGGAAATTAGTATTGTTTACTTTTTAATAACTTCAAAGAATTTTTGAGAATTTGAAGCTTACTTATTTTTTCTTGTTTTTTTATAAATAAAATTAGGAGAAAACGCTAGCATCTCTTCTTCCTCTTCCTAAATTAATTCCTTAACTCCAAAAAAAAAAAAAAACGTCGCTCTTCTTCTTACGCTCACCCGTCCAGATTCCTGCCAAGCTAGCTTCTTCAATTATCTTCTTAGATTCCCAACAATGTTTTTTGCATTCAGGTTTTGTTTTGCTGATCTCTAAAGTTCGTCTATTAAGATGTGAGATGGTGCTAAACCCTAATTTTCACATTTAGATATTAGTTGGGCCATTGGGAATCGGAATTTCATTATTGTGACGTTTCACAAATTCAAGTTATGGAATTTTAACGATCCAATTCCTCTCTCGACATTAGTTTCAAAATCAGCGCTTGAAGAATTATCTTCTCCTTCATCTAATTTCATTATCCAGGTATATTTTGACTCTTCTTCTCTTTTCCGTTACACGATCGTAAGCGTTTGAAAAGCGTTTTATTTGTTGATGATTTTTGAAGAGGTGAGATTACTATCGATGATGAGAAGGGATATGATGCCATTTTAGCGAAACCCAGCAATCCATTTCCAAATCCTAGCAAGTGGTACAGTTGCGTCAATTTCCAACTTTCAAAGAGGAACGTGATTTGTTAGAGATTTTGTAATTACTTCATTAAGATTCAGATCATAAAGAATTTTCCAAGAGATGATTGAGTTGGTGTGAGAATCAGGTTTTTGCTCCGCATATTTAGGAATTTCGTTTAATTACGGATATAATATAAATCCCACGTTTGAAATATCTTCTGGAAGTGGCTATGAAACTTGATATTTTGACTGTTAGGTGTTTGTTTTAATTCCCAAGATAGTATTACCTACCAAGGGAAATGGAGATGGGGAATATGAAAAGTACCGAGCAAGGTTATGGTGGATCCTCATTTTAAAGTTAAAACCATTAAAGGGGAAAAATTACAGAGTTTATTTGATTATATTTTTTTCAACTGTAAAGAATCGAGAAATTTGCCTTCTTCTGATTGAAGCTACTACAATACAAGTATGGCACGTTTTCAATTGCTTTTCTTAGGTTTTTTCTTTAGAAGTTGTGATGTTGATACTAAGATTGAGAATTCTTGATTATTATTCATTCTTTTTTTTTATTTTTTGTTCCAGGGTTTTGTCCAGATTATTGTTTCGGTGGTGTTTTTGGGGATTTTAGGACACAAGGAGCCAACTAAGGAAGAGAATATTTCAATTACACCAACAGCTTCACCTTCAGTTCATATTTCTCAAATCACAGCAGCTCCAAGCCTCCAATTCTACAAGAAACCTAATCTCAGCCAGGTCATATACCAGCGTTCGAGTAATAGTTACGTCTAAGATTATAGATTAATGTGCAATTGAATTCCTTATGTATAAAAGTGTTACACAACTACTATAGCTACATGCGTTCTGCATGCTATTGCTCCAATTAGAGCTGTTGAGGCTGAGGTACCTTTACTTGAATGATTGATTCTTGTTGAAATTTAAATTTATGTGCTCCTATTATTGTATGTAGATTAGAGTATTAAGCATAGACCTTAATAAAGTGGGATCATTATAGTATTGAACAATGCTTTGACGATCTTGTATTAGGGACTCTTGACATGTGTTTGGTAGACTAACATGTCTGTGCAACACAAGTAATTTAGTTTGGAAATGTGCAGTGCCGTCCAGAACAATTTGGAGGCTTAAAGCATTTCAAAAAAATGTGGTCCATATAGTTTAGAAACTTCGGTTTCAAGATTCAAATTCACAATCGATCAGAATCAGAGTAGAAACAAAGTACAAATATGATGCAAAATCAAGATCAAATCGATTTCCAAGGTATCAAAAAGGCCGAGACACATCCTGGTATTCCTAACCAAACCAAAGAATGCTAAATAAAAACTCAAAACCCAATAATTCGAATTAAAAGTTTATCGAAATCGGGGAAATACCACAAATTCTATTTATGAAAATTAACTCTTCTAGCTTTCCTCCCTGCAAATTCATTCATAATCTTCACATAGTCAAGTTTATCGATCATATCTTTCTCAATAGAGATCATTGCCAATCCATTCAACCTCTGTTGCGACATAGTAGATCGTAGATAGTTTTTTATGAGCTTCAACTTGGGAAAACTTCTCTCGGCAGTGGCAACTGAAAATGTGTGTTTCGTAGGGTAACATGGTTAAACACAAAGACTTTGGTTTGGAAATGATTTGTGCCTTAACCTATTTTCTTTAAATTGTTTATAGTAAGATGATGATAACATGAATCTCTTTGGTGAAGAAAACAAGGAGAGGGAGGCTGCTAAGAAATACACCAAAAAGCTCTTATTCGATGAGAATGATTATGTAAAATGTGTAACCCAAACTCAAACCAGTGTGAAAAGATTTGGTGAAAGCAGACAAAGGAAATGCAAATCATTTAGAAATAAGTCATCGGAAGACATAAATGGTATGCTTTATGATTATGAGCTTTGTAATGATCCTAAGACAGAAAAAGATTTTGTTGATGTTAAAGGTTCTAGCAATTGCAGATTCTTTTGTTGAGGAAGACTATGCTTTTTTACTTCTCACAGATATGATCATTGGACATCGTACAATTAATTAGCTATGTCATTGTAGTTACTAATACTTAATAAAGTTTTCCAAAATACTAAGTTTGAGTTATCTTCTTTGCTTTGACATTACAAAAACAAAATATCTTCAATTCCAAATTAAAGAAGACAACCACTCTCGCTGTTTCATTTATTTCTTATCAAAAATATGTATTATGCCGTGTTTAATCTTACATGGTGCCAAAATGATGGTACTAACTCAAATTATAATTATTTACACATAAAAAGTAATCAAAATTGTATAAGATGTAAAGTATTCTTTAAAACGAAGAAGAAAATAGTAGCTACCGTAAAGTTACTGCTCACGAAAAACATAATGTAAAACCAACTTAAAATACATTTAAATATTTCTAAATACTAAACCAAATATAATTATGAAAAAGCCGCACGCATATGCGCGGGCTCTCATCTAGTATATATTAATTGAGGAGACACTAAAAGTTAAAAATCTTATGTGTCATTCAAAGAGAGTCTTAAGTAACATTAATCCTTGGTTTCATTCAAAGAAGAACTTAAGAAAACATTAATTAAATCAACCAAACAAAACATTTCAATTGTCATAGTGGAAATCTTTACATATTTTCAATATCTTTCATATATGTGAAGATACTTACAGCACTACAAGCAAATAGCGAGAAACCGACGAAAATATCCGTCGGAAGTCTGTCGGAATATGCGTTTTCCGACAGGTTTCCGACGGATATGTCCGTCGTTTCTATCTTGTCGGAAATGGTAAGTCTGTCGGAAATCCGTCACAAATTTCCGACGGATTTCCCACGGCTGCATTTCCGACGGAATTCCGACAGCTTGCCGGAGTCCGGCAACAGGTCGGAATTCCGTCAGAAATACTGCCGTCGGAAATCCGTCGGTTTTGTTTCCGACTGATTTCCGACAGGTTCCGATTACATGTAAACCGACGACTTTCCGACAGACTTCCGACGTATTTATTTCCGACAGATTTCCGACGTATTTATTTCCGACAGCTTTCCGACGGATCAATTTCCGACGGATTTCCGACGTAGTCGTAGAAATTATTAAAAATGATAATAAATTAAATAATAATTAATTTAATATAAATTTTAAATTTTAAATTTGAATTATTTAAATTAAAATAAAATTAAAAGTGGAAATTAAAATAAAATTAAAAGTAGAAATAAACAGTAATATTGTTTTACAAAAACGTTGAAAATAAAAATCTAAATGGTGGACCCCGGAAAATCTGGGTTGCGCCCCAAGTACTCCATCATTCGTTGCATCATCTCCCTCTCCTTGTCCCGCTCGGCTCTCTCCTTCTCCCGCTCGGCTTGTATGGCCTTCTGTGCATCTTGTATCTGTTAGACCGTCGTCTTCAATTCTGAAATTTCGGCGTCCTTCTCCTGCATCTGGGCTCTCAGCTCGGATGACTCGCTGTAGTAACGAGAAGACCCCGATGATCCTGCATCGCCGGGAAGACCATAAATCCGCCCTTTGCTCTGCAGAGCAACCTGCGGAACAAATTAAATTGTAAATGAAAAAGACTTGAAAACTATTTTAAATTTTACATACCTCTAAGACGAATTGGTTGATGATGTCGTCCGGGGCTTGGGTGAGGGGAGAGGTTCCGTCGATGGATGGCTGAAACAAAATGTACTCGTCTTCCATTCTTCGGACGCTCTCCTGAATCTCCTTAGCTACCGGATCCTGGACGACACCATCCTTGTCGGTGTGTGTTGCTAGCAGAAGTTCCAAGTTGTTGGGTTCCCGACCCAACTTCTTAGCCTGCAGTTGTTAGATATTTATTTGATAATATAAATGTATAAAACTAAAAAAAAAATTAATAAAATCAAGACGTACATAAAAAACTTACCATATCCCTAACCTTTGTCTTCTTGCTGGTAGCTCCAAGGTTGTGGGTGGCTGCACCCTTGCCCTTGCGCGTGCTGTTCCGGTTGCTAGAGTGATATGTAGAGCTCTCCTTGGTAGCCTCTAGTTGCCAATATGCGATGAACCCGTTCCACAACTCCATCTTCTCTTTCATCTCCTTTGGCACCTGACCGTGTTGCCACTTATCCTTCCACTCGAACAGCTTCTTCGAGTAGTGCACTCCTGCATAAGAGTCGAATTCCCTCCTGACCAGAGCGGTCAAGTGTGGTTCCCACCTAAATTCTTGCTGCAAAAAGAAACAAAATATAAATAATAATAATTTAAATGAAAGTAAAAATTGTGAAAACAGATGACTTACCGCAAATTGGCGAAACCACATTTCTTTATCCTCCAGTGGCATGGCGGTGTACGTCGCATAAGGACGGCTGAGCAAAGAGTTTTTCATCTTGTTGAGGAACTTCGAAATCCCACTGCGAGAATCACCAAACCTACGGGAAAAATGTAACAATATAATAACATTAGTCACAATTAATTAAATTTATTAAAAAAAAATTAGAAATGGAACAAAAAACTTACCATCTGTCTCTACCGAGCTGGTCTGGATGGAGATTAGTCAACCACTCTCGTCCAGGAAGACCCATGAAGTCCTCGACGCTAATCTGTGACGGTGCTGTGGTGGCTGGTGGTGTCACCAGCGTCTGTAGAGGTGTAGACGACGGTGTAGGTGTAGACGTCGAAGTCGAACGAGGTCTACTCACACGACGACGACGTTCGCCGCTGCCAGATGCAGCAGCGAAACCACCGTAATCCCTACATTTATATGAAAATATATTTTAAATATATGAAAAATCTATTTTTTGCAAATAATGGTAAAATTATTAAGAAATTCTAAAATTCTTAAGTAATTGTTACATAATTTAAAATTATCTAATTCTAAATTAATACTTAAAATTGTTTAAAAATTAGTTAAAAATGCTAACAATTTTTTAAAAATATAGCCAAATTTGTAAAACTTATAAAATTTATAATTTTTATAATTATAAATTTTATAAAAATTTCGAAATTGGTTAAATATATAATTATAAAAATATAATGGTTTTAAAAAATATTGCTTTAAATTTCCAAAATTCTAAAATTTAAAATTAATCCTTAAAATTGTTTAAAAATTAGTATAAAATGTTAACATTTTTTTCCAAACTAACCAATTTTGTTTAAAAATGCTAACAATGCTTAAATCCTAATTCACAAACATTTCTTAAATTTCCCTAAATTCACAAACTAATTGACAAACAATTTCCCTAAATTCACAAACTAATTCACAAATTCAACAAATTAATTCACAAACTAATTCACAAACTAATTCACAAACAAATTCACAAACTTTCAAAAATTAAGTTAATATATTTTTCCTAAATCTAATTATATAAAAATTATAAATATATAAATATAAATTCAAAAATTTATTTATTTTGTTAAAATTCTATAATATAAACATTATAAAATTCTAAATAAATCCGTAAAATTGTTTAAAAATTATAAATCCCTAATTCACAAAATAACAAACAATTTCCTAACCCTAAAATATAAAAAAATTTAAAAAATTCCCTAATTCACAAACACAATTCCTAATAATAATTCAAAAAATCAATCCCTAATTCACAAACACAATTCCTAATCCTAATTAGCAAAATCAATACCTCATTCACAAAATCTCAATTCCTAAATCAAAAAATCAATTCCTAATTCACAAACACAAAGGAATTAATAACTTACAAGTGTGAAGGAAGGTCAGCCATGAAGAGGAGGCGGTGGCGGCGGCGATTTCCGACGGTGAATTCCGGTGAAGAGAAGAGAAGATGAAGAGGCAATTGGATCGGTGGCCGCGGCGACGGAGAGGATGGGAGGCGACGGAGGAAACCCTTAATCGGAGGCCCAGAGGATCGGCGGCGGCGTGGAGGGGCGGTGGTGGGAGAATTTTATTGTTTTAGGATCGGCGGTGGTGAAGAAGAAAAGAGAAGATCGGGTTATTTAACCCAGATTTTCCGACAGCTTTAAAGTAGTCGGAAATTCGTCAGAAATTGAAATAAATTAAATCATTTCGCGGTATTTATTTTTCATTTCGCGGGTAAAATTTGGCACATCTATATTTCCGACATATTTCTGACGGAATTGTGGTTTTATGGTATGAGAAATTTAAGAAATGTTTTTTTTTGTTGTTTTAGGGTTAAGGAATTGAAGAAATTTAAGAAATGTTTATTAAATTTAAGAAATTTAAGAAATGTTTTTTTTGGAAATTAATGAATTAGCATTTTGGAAAAAATGTATATTTTTAAACAATATATAGCAAAATAAGCATTTTTAAACAAAATGCTTATTTTGGAAAAATTGTTAGCATTTTGTACTTATTTTTACCTCAAATTCATTTTTCCGACAGATTTCCGACAGATTTGTGGTTTTAAGCTTATTAATGATCTGTTTTCGTAGTTACAAGTTAATAGCATAGTTGGAGCAATATTTAGAAGATAAAATACTTGATAATGGTCATTGTTACTTTCAAATTCTAAACATTTAGTATTTTCCGGAAACATCTATTTTTTTGTATATGTAACTGTATGAAACGCTTTTGGTTGAAACATGACAAAATCGCAAATCATGCTCTGTATAACATCGAGAAGGTTATTTACTCACTTATCTTTCACTTTAGTTGTCAGAATTGTATGCCGAGACTTTGTCTTCTCGAAATTCAGGAATTTGACCGCAAAACCCTAAATCTGTCGGAAATCTGTTGGAAATATATATATATTTCCGACAGATTTCCCACAGATGTAAGGGTAACACGTGTCGTCTTTTAAGGTTAGCATGATATGAATATTGCCTCGGAAATCTGTCGGAAATATATATATATTTCCGACAGATTTATCAAAATAACAAAAAAAAAAACAGAAGAGCCAGTGTCGATCGATAACCCTATACCGTCGATCGACACAGGTTTTGGCAAAATATATGCTGATGAATTTTTTATAACAAAATTATATAAATATCAGTTTATGTCGGAAATCTGTCGGAAATATATATATTTCCGACGGAAAATTATTTTTTTTTGAAAAAAAATAGAAAAATATAAATTATCTGAAATTATTGTTTATGTTAACAAATACAAACATATAATGTAATTAATCTGAGTCTGAGTCTGAGTCTGATCCTTCCGAAGAAATTGTGTCTTCGTCTTCATCAAATTCTCCAACTTCTTCTTCTGATTCTGAATGTACGATATTATCACCAAATTCAGTGAAATCAACAAAAAGGTCCACCGCTGAAGAATAATCAACTGGAGCCATCAGAGTAATTCTAGTTGGTTGCATAGCATCTTGCTCAGCAACTCCATATAGTCTCCCTCTTGGATTAATTGGAGTCACTGTAATCCAAGGATCTCCTCGATGTGTTACCCTAGGGTAAGAAATGTAGCATACCTGAAACAAACATATTTAGTTTAGGCAATTACAATATCATTATTTATCTATAACGCACGTATTATAAAATTTTAAAATCAAACCTAGTCTGCCTGTGATGCTAGGATGAATGGGTCATACTTTTGCAGTCTCCTAGAAGAATTTACTGAAGTGACGCCATATTGGCTCACCTGGACACCTTCTGGATATGACGGATCATACCACTCACACAAGAAAACAATGCACCTCATGCACAACATTCATGGATAGCGCACTTGCAATATTTCTTTGAGAATCCCGTAGTAGACTACATCACCACTTGTAGCTGAAATACCGTAATCTTCAGTTGGCCTCGACCTTTCTTCATGAATCCTAAATGCAAATCCCCTAGTGCAATACCGAACGTATGAATTTGCTTCGAAGCTTGGGCCAGAAACTATCTCTTGTAACCATGTCGGAAACCTTTCTCCATTCTTCATTCCTTCAGAAACCTGAGATAATAATTTAGACAAATTAATAAACAAACATTTAATTAAGTATTAATTAATTCACTAATTTTAAGATATATAAGCATTTTTTAAAACTTACGTAATATTGCAGCCAATTTGGAAACTCGGTTTCCTTAGATTCTCCAAGTTCGTCTTCTGTCATTTTCGGATAATAGCGACGTATTGATGCAATGTAAATCCTGAAACCAAACAAAAATATATAACATATGAAACCTATATATTACTTAGGTATTATTAAAAACAAGAAGTATTTAAATAAGTTCTGTTTTTACCTTTCGTACTCCACAATTTGTTAGGATATACATATGTAAGTGACTCCACTCATCTTGTGATAGGAAGCGTCTCTTCCCTCTCCCAATCACTCGGCCAACTTGCGAAAACAACTCAGGGACCAGCGTGGCATACGTGACTCTCTCACCTCTATCATCATGACGAGGAGGACGTCTACTCTTCGTACAAACTTCCCGCGGAAAGTAATATTCCGCAAACTGTGATGATTCTTCATTGATACTCTGTGCGACAATAGAACCTTCAACTCGAGCCAAATTTTTGACCTTCTTCTTTAGATGGAACATGTACCGCTCGAAAGGATACATCCAATGAAATTGAACGGGACCACCTAGTTCGGCTTCGCGGGGGAGGTGTAGGGGAAGATGTTCCATAACATCAAAAAAAGACGGCGGAAAGATCTTCTCAAGATTGCAAAGGATCACTGGTATATTGGCATCTAAATTGCGGATCCCCTCAACTGTAAGTGTCCTCGTGCATAAATCCCTAAAGAAAGCACCAACTGCTGCAATAGATTTGTAGACAGTTTGAGGAAGGAGATGGGTAAAAGAAAATGGAAGAAGCCTCTGCATCAGTACATGACAATCATGACTCTTCAGTCCCAAAAACTTTAGGTATCGCGAGTCTACGCAGTTACCCAGATTAGCTGCATATCCATCAGGGAATTTAACTTTGTCTTTAATCCACCCGAAAAATTCTCTTATCTTTTGTATTTGCAATCGGTACGGAGGAAAAGGATATGTACCATCGGGAAGACGATCAAGATAATCACGGTAGCAAATCTTTGAAACATCCATCCTAGACTTCACATTGTCTTTTGTCTTTCCCGGGATGTTTAACACCGTATTCATGATGTTGTCAAAGAAGTTCTTTTCAATATGCATCACATCGAGGTTGTGCCTTAATAAATGATCCTTCCAATACGGCAAATCCCAAAATATACTCTTCTTGTGCCTGTTGTGAGCTTCGCCTACACCACAAAGCGGTTCATGCCCATTACCCCCACAATCAGGAGTCCTCTCAGCACCAAAATCTCTCAACTGGTCCAATATAGTACGACCGTCTATCTCATCAATTGGAGCATCAAACACTTGTTTATTTTTCTTAAATAATCTTTTAGACCGATGTCCGGTAGAAACCTTCTATGGCAATCAAACCAACATGACTTTCTTCCATTCCTCAATTGGAAAGCGTCAGTGTTGTCTTGGCAAAACGGGCACGATAATCTTCCATGAGTAGGCCATCCAGAGAGCATACCGTATGCTGGGAAATCGCTAATAGTCCACATAAGGACCGCACGCATCAGAAAATTCTGCTTCCGTGAAACATCAAACGCTTCAACACCGTGACTCCATAGCATTTGTAACTCATAAATCAATGGCTGGAGGAATACATCAAGTGATCTCTTCGGATGCTCAGGGCCAGGAATAAGAACGGAGAGGAATAAAAACTCTCGACGCATGCACATACCAGGGGGCAAATTGTACGGTGTTACGATTACGGGCCACAAAGAATACTGCCTTCCATGCTTCCCAAATGGGTTGAAACCATCCGTACTTAACCCGAGGTACACATTTCTTGACTCGTATGCAAAATCCGGATACAACATTTGAAAATGTTTCCACGCTTTTGCATCTGAAGGATGTGTAATCTCTCCATTTTGACGATGCTCTGCACGCCATCTCATTTGTTCTGCCGTTCGCGCAGATTGATATAACCTCTTTAACCTCGCTGTCAATGGTAAGTACCACATACGTTTATATGGAATTGGAACTCTCCCACCAGTTTCCTGATACTGTGGTTTACGACAAAATTTACATCTTCTCTGGTCTTCGTCTTCTCTCCAATATAGCATACATTTGTCGATGCATACATCTATCACCTTATACGGCAGACCAAGACCAGCTACAAGTTTTTGTATCTCGTAATATGATGCAGGTGCCTGATTATCTTCAGGCAAAATATCTTTCACAAAATCTGCTATCGCATCAACACACTCTTCCGCCAAATTGAAGTCCGTCTTAAAGGTCATCAGTCTACTAGCAGTTGATAAAGGGGAATGTCCGTCTCTACACCCATGATATAATGGCTGCTTCCCTGCGTCTAACATATCAAAAAATCTTCTAGCTTCTTCATTTGGTTCTTCTACTCTATCCTCCCCTATTACGATCGATGGCAAATTCTCTCTAAACGCATCATGAACCATCTCAGCATACCTACACCAAAATCTACTTCCGTTCTATGTTCGCCAAAGCTATCCGTTCTATGTTCACCTAAGTTATCCGTTCTATGTTCGCCTAAGCTATCCGCAACATATGGTGCACTGCTACTACTAGCACCATCATTATTAGTTTCTCCATGAAAAAACCAAATTTTGTATCCCGACATAAAACCATTGGTATACAAGTGATGCCAAACTTGTTTTACATTAACATTACGCGCATTGCAACAATTTAAACATGGACATTTTATCACCTTTCGATTCCCGACAACCGCCATGAACTCGCATATACCTCGTGCATAACTTTCATTTAATGTCTTCGACTCCGGATCATACATCTCTTCTTCCATCCACGATCTATAATATCTAGAAGATGACATCTCACTCTCTTAACGATTTTTTCTAACCAATGTTTGGTTGGAAGTTGTTGTTGTTTTGTGAGTGATTGAAGATGTGTGGAATCATATATATAAATACGCTGCCCGTCGGAAATCTGTCGGAAAAGCGTCGGAAAGCCAACGGATATAATAACAGCTATATACGGCTATTTTTTCCAACAGATTTCCGACAGCTAGTTGGGTGTCTGTCGGAAATCTGTCGGAAACTATTAACGGTTCATATTTTCCGACGGATTTCCGACAGCTTACCGGAATTTCCTCCGGCGTCGGCACCGGCTAGTTACACGGTCCAATAATCCGACCGATTTTCGACGGTCTTCTTGTCCGTCGGAAATAATTCCGACAGATTTCCGACGGAATTGGAAAATTTCAGTTTCGTCGGAAATCAGTCGGATTACCGTCGGAAAGTTTCCGATGGAATTCCTTTCGTCGGATTTGCGGCTGTTTTCTTGTAGTGCAGAATCCATTACCATATTGAGAAACCTAAACCATTTAACTCATTTATGTAGTAGTATTTTGGTCAGTGATAAAGTTGGGTTTAAAGACAGTTTATAGAGATATTAAAAAACATTTGTTTCTGTAAATAGAAGATATATATCACTCAATTACATTTTTTGTCATACATTATAAGACAATGTTCACTTTTTGGTTTTGTTATTGTATATCAATTTCTTTTATTTTTATATTTTGTATACACTTAAAACATAAGACCTATCATATTAAGACATTCAAGATTCGAAAATCGACTGATTAATATTTTTAGTGAACATAATCATTTATCTAACTAGATTTTTAACCCGCGCATGCGCGAAATATATATATTTTTTGTTAACGCATTACATGAATTTTTGTTTTTTTGTTGAAATGTGAAATTTATTTTTCAACAAAAAAAATTACAAACCAGTTTGAAGCTCGGTGGTCAATTCGGGAATTACATGAAACTTTAGTTTTGTTGGTCGCTATAACATTAATATTAGTTACACTAAATATTTTGATCAAAATGAATTTCAACTATATTGGTCAAATATTGTCAAAAAAAGGTATAGACATCCGTCTTTGCAAATGTAATGAACATATAATTAGGCATTAATATTTTGCGTCTAATTGTTTTTATTTACGTTTTTGTTATTAAAACCCGACAACCTCTTTTTTAATAATCCGGTGAATCTTTACACCTTACATGTTTGCTTAACCATGTTCCTTCCTTATTTGGTGTAATTTTGATCTGATCTAATTTTATGCTCTTTTTATATTTTTATACTTCATGATCCATGAAAAATAATCATGAAGTAAGTCGATGATTCAACCGCCACGAATTTTTAATATTTCCTAGGGGCAACTGGCAAAGAGCTGTACAATTTTGAATGGAAACGAAATTGAAAAGGGTAATATACATTATTTGGTTACTTCATGTAAACATTGCGAGTGATCACCATTTGTATCTTTTAACAGAGATTGGGTCAGGACATATTCATTGTTCAAGACAGTTAAGTGTGTACGGAACACCATATCGAATGATAATAAGTTATTATTAACGAAAAATAAATAGGTTATGTTAATACTGATACAAAATACCTGTTGTTTTCTTGAGAATAACCATTTTTGTTCATCTCATGTTTTACCTAATCCTCTCGTTTGATTTTTCTTCTCTTCCTCCAAATGGTGAAAATCAGTTCGTAAGGCATACTGAAATGCTCAATAGCAAAAAGTACAAGACAAAAGAAGCCTATAATATTCAGTAACGATGGTACTTAGTTCTTTAAGCCAATAATTCACATAATGAAATTATCTTGTGGAAATAAAACATCGTTACGAATCTAGTTGATACATACGTGATATATACAACGATTTAAGTTTATGCCGTGATGTCTCTCTCTTTTCTTTTCCGGGTGAAAGGATTTCAATTGAGATACATAGATGTATATATCTTCCATGTACTACATTTCAATTGAGATACATAGATGTTATATATATAACATGGAAGCACAATCAACAAACATTTGAACCCAAAAGTAAGCCTCTAAAAATGAATAAACGATTTAAGAAAATGTACATTTGTAAGCCACTTAAAGAATATACAACGTAATTCGTTTTATAGTCATTCCACACAAAAGAGAAACCTCGTTTTGCATTTGTTTTTTTACTTGACGTGTATTTACGATAATTTCAGAATTTAGATATGATGTACGGTACTTACAATTGTTGCGAAGAGGAAATCTGATGGAAAGGGAGCCTTGCTTGCTTACACCTGAGAATTTTTGAAGCGCAGTGTCTTCTTGTTCTACTTTGTACATTGATGAGAATGGATATCAGAATCAGTTACAACAATGAGGAACATTTTTCATTGCCACTTGTTGGATTAATAACCTTGGATAACCATTCAAACGCTGATAAATTATATCCTACATGAATGTATCTCTACAAATCGCTATGAGAACTTACTCCCAAAAAAAAAAGTTATGAGAAAATGTAGTACATGGAAGATATATACATCTATGTATCTCAATTGAAATCCTTTCACCCGGAAAAGAAAAGAGAGAGACATCTCGGCATAAACTTACAATGATTTGATAGAAAGCATCCATTCAACACTTTGAGAAATAATTAAACCATTGATTTTAATTTGTAGTTTTGGATCCCGCCTCCTAAACTTTGTGATTGATTTTTTTTAATACTGTAATCTGTTTTTATAGCCATGGAAACCAAATAGTTTCCTATTTAGAAAGGTGCGTCGTTTGCGACTTTGCATAAACCTAGTGACGAAGATGAAGTGAAATTTCCAGGGTTCATACACCGAACCAAATAAATATTGAAGCCCTAATCTTTCCATTATATTATAAGCCCAATACAGGACTCAAAACTAAAAAAAAAGGTGACATGTGTCGTTCACTGAAGAAACGGAACCCATCTTTTATAATATATATATATAAAATATCTTTTTAAAACTTTAAACACTAACAACACTAGGAAGCATTACTCCTCTTTTCATTCAAAATTCAAAATACGACCGATGCGATTAATTGGTATTGTGTGTGGATCTCTTAATACTTTTTGTGTTCTCCCGTCTCTCGGATACAATTTGACTCGTCGATGGCCATATCTTAATTTACGGGGAAGCCTTTGATGGCTTCATATCGCCATGTTTTGCTAAGGACATTTGACATTTGAGAGTGATTTGGAGCTTGTGCAGAACCACCTATTTGGGACATCTACAAATGTGAACGATATGATGGTCAATCGAGCTCGAGTTCGTGCAAAAAGAATGTATCGACAATTGAAAGAAGATTTGGTATAGCATATTTGGCAAAAATATGGCTGAAGTGAAGCTTAGAGGCGACTTAATTGTCATTTTTATCATGTTTTGATATGTTTTCTTGAATTTTACCTTTTTACGGATTGTAATATTATAATTTTTAGACCTTGTGTTTATATATATATATTACTTTGATTATTATCCATTTTGAAAATATTTAATTTCTTATGAGACCGACACCGGTTTCACCATTGGAGACAAATTTATTAACAGTTTCATAATGAGTCTTAAACAATAAACTAACATTAAAATTAATCATCAAATATGTTTTATGATACCCAAATAATATCACCAATGTGCATGCTCTAAGGTGCATCATTTTACCTCAATTAAGCAATTATGATTATGCAAGTCGGTGGATTGTGGATATTGGTGCATATCACCACATGTTAGGTAATTTGAGGGCAATCTCTGATGTTAAACAAGTCTTTACATGTTTAGTTAGACTGCCTAACAAAAATGTTGTAGTAATTTTATTTTTGCACAGACATAGTGTAACATCCCAAAACCAAAATATGGTATTTTGGTAGGGGTGTCGATCGACACCAGTGTTTCGGGCTCGTTTTCGGTTCAATTTTTAATTGTACACTTTGCGTCGGTTTGGGTGTGGAACCCTAGATCTACCTATATATGGGACCAACCGCGTGTGAACGTCGTTTTTCAGAAAGAAAAACGTGTTTTGTGTTGAGAAGAGAGAAAGAGAGGATTTGGGAGTGTCGGTGATCGATTCTTCGTTCTTGAGACTCGTGAGCGCGTTTAGGAGCTTTAGAAATCACAGTGTTAGTAATTTCCTGTGGAGGAAGTAGCTATTCGTGGTTGTTTTCGTGTCTGTCACTCTCGAATCTGTTTTTGTTTATAGGCTAAGATGAGTGCGTGATCGTGGTTATAAAATTGAATGTTAGGGTTATCGATGATTAAGTTTGTGGAATTGATATGGATTGTTGTTGATTTTGTGACTATGACATGAATGTTGTATGTTATTTGTACTGTTGAGGGATGAGAATGATCGTTAGATAATTCAGAATCGAGCCATGAGAGGACTTGGCTCGATCCAGGTTTCTGCGAGTAGTGTCGATCGACACCTAGAGGAAGTGTCGATCGACACCTAGATGTTGTGTCGATCGACACCCCATTGAAATTCTCGAATCGTGTTTGGTGTGTCGATCGACACCGTGGTGGTGTGTCAATCGACACTAATTTGTTTGTGCAGATTTTTGGTTGATTGTTAACATTATTATGGTAAATTGATCAAGTATACTGTTGAATGATTGGGTAGTTTTTGGCATTCATTTTCCTTATTATGTAACCGGTAGACGGGATGACCGCCTCACTGAGTATTTGTGATAATACTCACGCAACTCTTTTTCCCATGTGTTGCAGGTAAAAGAAAAGTATGATTGCGAAATCATGGCGTAGGAAGAGGATGATTAAAATTTTGTTATGTTTGGATGAACTGAGTAGAACCTGGTATTAGGTTGCTAGCTTAGTTAAATATGGAATTCTGTTTACTATTGAATCATTTTTTGTTATTGGTTTAATTGTTTATTAGAATTGATTGGTTTAAATTGTCTGTATTTTTCGGTGGTTATCGATGGCTTGAAATTGACCGTTGAGAATTAATATTTATGGGAATACTAAATTCGGGTTAATTATTTATTTATTTAAAAAAAAAGTCTGGTTGTTTCATTTTGGTATCAGAGCTTTTACGGTTTTAGGGCAGTATGTGAATGATTTGAGACTATGTGTTTAAATTGATTGCATGTAGTTAGTCAATTTTGTATTCTTAGATCATCCTCTTCGAACCTTTCAAGAGATTTCACGGTAAGTATTTGTGATTGTTTGTGACTTTTATTCACTGTAATTATAGTATCTTTGTCTGTGCTTTTTGGAAATGCAGAGTGATGGATACTGGAGCTAGAGATCTTGGTAGAGGTAGAGGCCGTGGTATGGGCCGAGGATTGGGTTGTGTTTCTTGTTGTCTTCCAGTTTCAGAATTTTAGCTTTGGCTATGATGTTTTTGGATTTTGGTATTTTTGTTGGTGTTGAAGTGATTATTTCAATTTAAAATATTTATAAGATGAGTTTTCTTATATCTTTGGCTTGTGGTAGATTTGGTGATTAGTCATGAGGATTCATGCGATATCATTCCGAGTATGGACGTTCAGGAGCGTTCAAGGTCCATCTGAATTGTTATCAAGGTCGCGTAGTGGTTGAGCGCGAGGGAGCGAGGGTGGTTAATCAGGGAGTGAGACTGATTTTGGGGAGTCGCGTGATTTTTACGTCTCAAGCGGAGCACATGATGCGAGTCCCGGTTATGTATTGAATCATCGAGGATTTAATCGAGTCATTGTTTGGAACAAGTACCTTCTTCGAGGTCTGAAGATTGTTGAACCAATTGAGGGGTGCTACTTGGTTCATCAAGATACACTGGACGTCGAGATACCATCAAAGTGTGATTCCCTAGATAGTGTTCTCTCGAGGCGACGGTGGTTCCCTGGATACTCAAAGCTCAAAGGATTTGTTCTTGAGAGTATGAGGGGTATGTGCACCAATCACTCAAAGGATATGTTCCTTAGAGCGAGAGGGTGTAGCGATGAGTTGGGAGTAATAGATGTCTGTAACGTACGAATAAACATAGGATTAGTGATGAGCTTCGAAGGTTAAGTGGATCTTAAGGAGGGTCGGTTGTGTTGGCCAAGTGTTCACTTGGAGAAGAGTTGTTATACTGAAGTAAGGAATGGCGGGTTAATATCACGGAAGGTAATTCTAGTCTTCAGGTGCTTGTACACGTATGAGTTGATTACACTAAAAGAAGAGTTTTTCCTATATATCCAGAGCTTGAGGGAGACATCATGAGAGTGGAATGGCATCAGCATCGTTACCTTAAAGGAGACGTCCTGAGAGTGTGATGATGTCGGTATGAGTATGAGTAATCAATGTCTGATCATGGCATAAGCATGAGACGGTATATGGACCTCAGGGTTTGAGTGTGTAATTCCGTATAATACCAGCTAGTGGATCATGGCGTGCGATAAGTGTCAGCTAGTGGAAGAAAAGTATCATGTTCCGAGTGGATGGATGCAGAGTTGCCCATCCCAGAGTAGAAGTATACTAAGGTTCCGATGGATTTCGAGGTGAAATTACTGGCTCACAGATGTTGAATTCCATTTGAGAGATGGTGGATCGCCTGTTCGAGTCGGTACATTTTTTGGCCATTTAGGAGACCAATGGCGCTGTGATTTTGGCTATGAAGTATGTGGAGAAGAAGGTGAGGTTATATGGAGTCCCAGTCCGTAATTAGAAAGGGCAATTCAGACATTGGGGTTTGTTGAGGACGTGTGTTTGGGAATAGAGTGATCACTGGGTGAATCACTTGTGCTTGGCGGAGTTGCTTTGAATAATAGCTATGAGGCGAATATGTTGATCACTTGTGCTTGGCAAAATTGCTTTGAATAACAGCTCTCAAGTGAATATTAAGATGCTTATGTATAAAGCATGGTATGGGAGGCCATGTCTGACATCTATATGTTGGACCCAAGTGGGGGAGAGGAATATGTTGGTGCGTGTTTGGTTCAAAAATTGATGGAGAAGATCTATGTTTCAGGGTTGAAGTAAAGGAAGATCAGGGACGGCAAATGATTTATACCGATAAGGAGAGAAAGGAGTTGGGGTTCGCGGTCGAAAATAAAGTGTATCTTAGGATGACCATGTTGCAAGATCCAAACAGATCGATTATGGAGACTTAGCTGAGTCTGAGATTTACGGTTCTGTTCTCAGTGGTGGAGCGAATTGGACCGGTGGTGTACCGGTTAGAGTTACCCTGATTATGAAAGCAGGTCATAAGGTGTTTTGTATAGAGGATGAGGAAGTGCATGAGCACTTTGGAGGAGTTAGTGGCTTTGTTTTTAGGCATCTTCCGCCAGATTAGTTTCTAGCGGTGAGGTCTTTGATGATTCTTGAGAGGAGAGTTAAGGTGATGCGTCGGAAGAAAGTTCTATTGTTGGGGGGTTTTGCGGGTTTTTGCTTATTCGGAGGAGGAGTTTTGGGAATCTAAGGCATAGTTGAAGTTGAAGTTCAGGAAGTGGTTTGACAAGCAAGTCGCAGTTTAAGCTTCACTTTCCTTGTGGTTCCAATTTGGTTATTTTAGCGTGGGGTTGTTTTGTCTTTTGGGGAAGATGGTGTTCTTTATATTTCTGCGTTATAAGATGTGTGATTCTTATCGTTTGTTAGTGTGGACCAGTGGTAGGTCGTTTTGTGATGATATTTCGGGTTAGAGATATCGTGTTTAGGCCACAAGAGGTAATTATAGTCGAGAAATGTTTATGAACATCTCAGAAATTACTACTCTAGAGGCGTGGTGTTCCCGAATAACTCATTTGTGGACATCATATTCTCCTGTATACTTTTGGAGATGATGTTCTCCAATATACTGATTGGGATGGTGTTCCCAGTATTAGTGTTAGGAAGGTGGTCCATGTGCTACCGATTGCTCAAAAGATTGTGTTACTACGAGTGAGAGGGTGTGAATGAGCTAAGATTAATACATGTCTGGAGACGTAGTCGTAAGCATAAGACTGGATATGAGCCTCAGAGATCGGGCGAGGATCTCTAGTGGTACTGGTCGGGTTAGGTAAGGGCCATCGGTCTTTGGTAGACTTTTTATGCGGGATTCGAGGTCGAATCCATTGTTAGTGGAGGAGAGTTGTAATATCTCAAACCAAAATATGGTATTTTGGTAGGGGTGTCGATCGACACCAAGGATGGGTGTCGATCGACCCCAGTGTTTTAAGTTTGTTTTCGGTTTAATTTTTAACTGTACGGTTTGCATCGGTTTGGGTGCGGAATCCTAGCTCAACCTATATAAGGGACCAGCCGCGTGTGAAAGTCGTTTTTCATAAAGAAAAACGTGTTTTTATGTTGAGAAGAGAGAAAGAGAGGATTTGGGACTGTCGTTGATCGATTCTTTGTTCTTGAGACTTGTGAGCGAGTTTAGGAGCTTTAGAATCATGGTGTTAGCAATTTCATGTGGAGGAAGTCGCTGTTCATGGCTGTTTTCGTGTCTCTCACTCTCGAATCCATTTTTGTTCATAGGCTAAGGTAAGTGCGTGATCGTGGTTATGGAATTAATTTTTAGGGTTATCGATGATTGAGTTTGTGGAATTGATATGGATTGTTGTTGATTTTGTGACTATGGCATGATTGTTGTATGTTATCCGTACTGTTAAGGGATGTGAATGATCGTTAAATAATTCAGAATCGAACCACGAGAGGATTTGGCTTGATCCTGGATTCTGCGAGTAGTGTCGATCGACACCTAGAGGAAGTGTCGATCGACGCCATTTTTGTGTTTTGTATGGTTTGTGGTTGCTAAAAGGAGTGTTGATCGATACCTAGAGGTTCTGTCGATCGACACCCCATTGAAATTTTGGAATTGTGTTTGGTGTGTCAATCGACACCATGGTGGTGTGTCGATCGACACTGATTTCTGTGTGCATATTTTCGGTTGATTGTTAACATTATTATGGTAAATTGATCTTGTGGACTGTTGAATGATTGCGTAGTTTTTGGTTTTCATTTTCCTTATTATGTAACCGGTAGACAGGATGACCGCCTCACTGAGTATTTGTGATAATACTCACGTAACTCTTTTTTCCATGTGTTGCAGGTAAAAGAAAAGTGTGATTGCGGAATCATTGGCGTAGAAAGAGGATGATGAAAAAAATGTTATGTTTGGATGAACTGAGTAGAACCTGGTGTTAGGTTTCTAGCTTAGTTGAATATGGAATTCTGTTTAATGTTGAATCGTTTTTGGTTGTTGGCTTAATTGTTTATTACAACTGACTGGTTTAAATTGTTTGTGTTTTCCGCTGGTTATCGATGACTTGAAATTGACCGTTGAAAATTAGTATTTATGGAAATACAAAATTTGGGTTAATTATTTATTTATTTAATTATTTTAGAAAAAAAGTCTTGTTGTTTCACATAATGAGGTTGACAGGTATCATTTCTGTCGAGGAATTGATTACAGGGTCGGTTCCAAGTGGAGAAAAGGGGGGCACGTGCCCCAGTTAAATTTCAACAATTTTTTTTTATATATGTAATTATGTGAAAGGATTGGTAATTTAGTGAATAAATTGTTCTAGTGTCCCCACTAATTCCACGTCAAAATCCATAATGCACCCACTATTTATATATTTTTTACTTTTTCCCTATCATAAATTTTGCATTAATTAATGTTTCCATTTTCCTATTTTCTTAATTAGCTTCTTTATTTGTAATTGTGTATGTATCTAGTAAACTTTATTTTTTCAAATGCTTTTCCATTTACTAAATCTTTACATACTTCCAAAATAATCCTCTTCCTTCTATAATTAAAGTAAATCTCTAATATTTTTTAAGCCACAATTTATGTTTTTCTATATCATAATTTTCTTTCAAGACTAAATATATATAGAATAAAATTTAAGAAAACAAGAAGTTATACAATATTTTTCAATAAAATTCAAACGTATTATTAGAATATATAAAATATAACACAATCATTTCTATATTTTTTTATGAAAAA